>OX467709.1:29680987-30284737 GCA_950111635.1 Agelastica alni | reverse complement strand
GTTTTGAAGTAATTATAAGGTGTTATAAAGAGATTGTAATTATCTAAGTAAATATCTAAAGTAAGAAAATTATTGTCCAGAAAGTATTAGAATAAATTTTTAAGTTATTGTACTGAGTGTTTGAAATCATCAAACTCAAGATTAAATATCGTAGCAATATTTATATTTTGTGCTATTTCTACAGTTTCTATATGGACAATTATTAATAAAACACCCTGTGTATATGTCTGTAACATTGTCATAATTTTATAAGGCGACTGTGAATGGACAAGTCGGTAAAGGTCGACCTCGGCAAACATATTTCGATCAGATCAACATTGTTTTGAAGAAAGGCCAGGTCAAGAGTACCAACAACCGACGAGCATGTATGAGAACAATAATGAAAGTAAAGGAAACAAAATATAAATTTAGAAATAAGGCAAAATATGTGGTATTTGCAAGATAGAACTTCAGCGCATTTCGATAACAAAGGTAATACCTTTTCAGTCTGAACCGTGGACGTGGGATTGGAAGACCACTGATGCACCTATTTCTTGTTCAGATCTTAACTCTATTGACTTTTGCTTCTGGGGTTTAATGAAAAAGGACGTGTATTGTCTTGAAATAATCGTCGAATAACAACTGAGGCGTCAAATCATTAAAAGTGCAAATGGATTTCGTCAGAAGCCAATGATCTTTCAAAAAATTTGGTTTTCCTTTTTAAAACGGTGCCGAATGTGTATTCAGGAGGTCAATCTGAACATTGTTTATTGTAAATACTAAACATTTTTACATATTTCTTATACCTGCAAATAAAATGAATACTTTTGGAACGTTATACCGTTCCAAAATAACGTTCGACTAGTAACGACCTACCCCTACTTTTATCGCACGCGCACGATATTATTTCCAACAAATTTGACAGAATGGGATCCTTTCTACACGTCGATCAAAATACATCGATAACTGTGATGACATAATTGGTCGTTAAGGGAATAATTTTATTGAATCCCATGGCTGGAGGCGTAGGGATTGCTGAGGAACTCGAATTTTGCAAAAATCTTTATTACAACAATAGACACTTTTTTTTTCAGGACCTTTTTTTGCAGAGGACGTTATGATGAACACTTTTTATTGGAAACTTTTTTTCGATAGGACGTTTTCCAAAAAAATTATCTTAAAAATATCCATTTTTTAATTTTCAATAATTTTTTTTATTGCTAAAATATACCCCGGCAATGGCCGAAAACTCAGGAATATATTCCTATATTCTTGTAGTTCCAAAAAACCTATAAAAATTGGCCAGAGGGTGCGCCTCTATAATAAAACTTCGTAAAATATGGCCTAAAGTAACTGGACTAAATAATTAGAAAAAGAAAAAAAGTGAAACATTTACGACGCACCTGCTTTTAACATTTATAAATCTTTGCTTAGTAATTTTAAAATTTCAAACTCGTCAATTTGGTTTTTATGTACAAATTTGTTTTAAAATCGAAACATGATATTTTTTAAAAGAAACCAGGAAATTGTTTTTGTCTCAAAAAAGAACAGGAATTTTAAATGATTATCGTTATTTTTATAAAAATCTTTCAAAATATCATTTACTTCATCGAACCACACAGAATCCAGCGTAAACGATTTTCTAAAAATAACATTCACTATTTAAATTAGTCGGTCTTCTCAAAGATATAGTCGCATTGTGTCTTACTTAATTAGACTGTGTTGACATTAGACCTCTCTCTGAGGTGTACAATTTCCATACTCAATTTTTGTATAGAATATAAGCAATTTACTTTTAATTTAAAATAAAATATACTTAGTTCATAAATATAAAAGTAATGTTTTTTATGTGCTTTAATAAACTAAAGCAAAAGCGAACAATTTAGTTTTTTTCTGTGATAAACTAAACAAGATGAAACTAGATGAAATTCCTTCAGAAATATTTAAACTTCTAGATGAACGGGGCATCACATCACTACATAAAGTGTTTAACACTATATATGAGACAGGTCACTACCCCAAACAGTGGTTGTGCTCTACTTTTATCTCCTTGACTAAGAAGGCCAATGCAAGGAAATGCGAAGATCATAGACTTATTAGCCTGATGAGTCATACTTTGAAAATATGTTATAAATCATACACCAAAGAATTTACAAAAAATGTGAAAGAGACATAAGCGACTCGAAATTTGGGTTTAGACAAGGGTTATGTACACGAAAAGCGATAGTCGCAACACAAGTGCTTGTCCAGAACTGCCATGATCAGAGAAAGGCCTATGTTTCATAGATTACAAAAAGGCATTTGATCGCATACAACACCACAAATTAATGCAGCTCCTTAATAGGCTTGATATCGACCAAAAAGACATTGGATGCATTGAGAACCTATATTGGAACCAAACAGCGCTAATCAAATTAGGCAATAATATGTCCAACTCCATACAAATTAGAAGGGGGGTGCGACAGGGTTGTCTGCTGTCTCCACTCCTATTCACTTTATAGTCGGAAGCAATTTTCCAAGAGGCTCTGGAAGACGTTAAAATGGGAGTCAAAGTTAATGTTGCGTGGATTAACAATATCCGTTATGCCGACGATACGGTCTTAATCGCTTTAAAAAATCCTCCATAACATTTAACGCAAAGCCCATAGAAAGAGTAGACAAATTTAAGTACTTGGGAATTTGGCTTTTTAAAGACTGGACATCGGACAAGAAAATAAAATGTCGCATTGAACAAGCTCGTCAGGCATTATTGAGGTTTCAAAGAGTGCTTACCTGTTCCGATTTCGACCTTAACCTAAGACTCAGATTCATGAAGTGCTACGTTTGGGCGGTGCTTCTTTACGGTATGGAGGGTTGGACATTGAAGGTGACTGTAATTTAGAAATTGGAGGCTTTTGAAATGTGGCTGTATCGCAGAATCCTCAAGATACCTTGGACGGTCCGACTGACAAACGAAGAAGTTCCAAGACAAGCCAACGAACAACGTGAACTGTTTGAATTGATTAAGAAAAGAAAAACGGCATACTTGGGACATATAATGCGAAACACGAAATATCAATTCTGGCATCTGTTGATCGAAGGCAAGATCGAAGTCCGGAGAGGGATCGGAAGGAAAAAAATATCTTGGCTGTGAAATATTAGACAAAAGATGTCACTAAGAATGATTTTCAGTTATAATATCTAACATTAACGACGAAGGTCTCCGGCATAAAATATTTTAATGAATAAATAAATCAGCCAAGTCGTTAATGGTAAATTACATTTAAAAGCGAGATCAAATACAAAAATTTAAAATTACCATTTAAATTGCACACATAGAACTTCAAGTATATAATAAAAATGCACTCGACCTTTTTAACTAATTAATGAAAAGATTCAACTGACGATGGTTCTTTTAATATTTTAATATTCTTATCAGCGCTAGTACAGAACACTTGGTAGTGCGGCTTAATACCAGTACCGGCGTTGAAAAATTTTCAATAAAAATGAGAGGAAAAATTCCCGTTACAACGTGAACGACAAACATAAGGTCACGACACTTCAGGATATGAAGTTGTTTTTAAAACCCAATCTTTGTAACTGTAGCAGACCTGTACTGTACTTAAAAATACAAGGCTGCTTCCTTACAAAAATAAGAAGAATGAATCTCCGGAACGTGACCAATTTCTGAACAGCTATCAAATATGCCCCGCCCACCAAAACGTATACAAACCTCCAGAAGATGCCATCCACTAGAGATGGCGAAACATCGAGTATAAACTCAGACCTACGACGGTCAAAATACCCGAAAAACTATTCACCAATAAACGATGACCGCGAAAGCGTTTCATCGTTCAATAGTTGTAGTTTTGTAGTTCAACATATTTAGCATCACTTTTTCGTTTGTAAATTGAAATTTTTTGAATATAATTTTGTAAATTTGTTGAAACTTTGAAAAGCTGTATTTTTAAAAAATAATTGATACTATAACAGCTAATTTAGTTTTCATTTTGTTGCTAATTTGGTCTTCTTTAATAAAATTCACATTCACCGTAAAGCGGGTTGTCATTTCACAATAATTTTTAGTTTTGTCAAAGTGGAAAAATTAGATTTTACACTAGCCATACATCATACAAAAATCGGAACTACTCCATTTGATGCAAGAGGACCCCCCCCCCTTTTTGTAACGATTTTACTCAACTAAAGAATTAATGATTTATTTTAAGTAGGAGATCAGTATTAATTATTAATTAAGCTGGGTAAGTTGTTAAGGATTTTCATTCACAAAAATATTCCTGCAGATATGAACCCTAATATGCAAAGCTGTACATATTTATTATAAAAATTTTATAAATTTAATTTTAATTTTCAAATATTATTGCCCCCTTTATTTTCTGCGATAAATATTACTTGCGTTTGTGAAAAATAAGAATAAACTTCATTTCTCGATTTCGTTCAAAAGTTAGATTATGTTTACAAAATTATACGTTTATATTTTTAGATTTTAATGCTTCTGTTTTAAAATAGCTGAAAAACTTTAATACAATTTCATATGATAGGCAGAACGATATTTATAACATTTAAATGATGTACCTATAATTATATAATAATTATCAGCTTATTTAAAACGTGCCAACACATCTTTAAATTGTCAATTTGGACATCAGACATCTTAAATGTGTTTTTAATAATTCATAATTTTTTTAATAATAATAAATTTTTTTTTAGTCAGTGTCTATCCTAAAAACGAATTCCCACTTTAGATTACTTAAACTGTAGCACGGATTTGGTACAAAAGATGATGAGTAGTAACTTGATCCATTAACGCTTCCAAAATAAATTCATGTCTTATAACCGATTCAAGAATCTCTAACAAATTTTGTGTCTTTTTTTTTTACTGAAAATAGTCGCAAAACGGGTAGACCTATTGTGTGGGCCGCGGACGGCCCGCACTGCGACTATTAGAAGGGATAGCGATTATAGAAAGGAGATGATTATGAACCCACTTTATGAGAAAAGTTGCAGGTCATAGTTCTCTGGAAAAACTGATTTTGAAAGCTTGTTCCATTCTGTAGCAGCCCTGTAAAAGAAGGATTCTTGATGGAGATTTGTCCTTGTAGTGTCAATCTTGAGAGTAAATGGGTGAGACTGATCAGCGTGCCGAGTTCTACGGCCGAATTTGGCTAGTGGTGGTATAAGAGTTTTTATTTCTCCAAGGCATCTGCCATGGAAATATCTGTAAAGTAATGTCTGGTCTGCAACTCTTCTTCTATGTTCTAGTGGGTAAAGGGTATCTGTGAGAGTTGAGCTGTTTATCAACCAAATGGCCCTTTTCTGAATGGAATCTAGAAGACGAAGAGAATGCCTTGGTGCTGAACCCCAAATGTGCAGCGCACTTGTTTTGATAACCGTAAATAAATATTATTTCTATTTGTTCTTGCAGAGAATACACCATTTTAAAATAACTGAAGGTGCTACAGCTACAAATAATAGCTAATTTAACGTCACGAATAACTAACTAAATATACTATTAATATTTTTGAAACAAAGAAACAAAATGACAAAAAATGTCAAAAAAGTTACATGTATTCAGAAGTAAGTTAATTAATCCCTAATTAGACATCTACCTATCCAACAGTGGCGTAGGTTGTTTTTGTTTTGGTCTCATGTTATTTTACAAAATTTGTTATCACCAAAATAAATCGATAGAATAAATTGTTGTTTAGATGGATTATTTGCATTTTTTTGGGTTTTCATTTTATGTATCACAAGGTAGCGGTTGCTATAGGAAATTTTAAAGAAGGGGTGCCTCTTGGAAACAGTAAAATAACATTTTTAAACATGCCCCTTGATTAAAAATTCGACGTGTTTTATGTTTTTCTTACATTTACGCAAAATCAAAACTTATTTGAACTGGCTAGTTTTAAAATGAAAGCACTGTACGATGTTGCAGTATGTTATTTAAAAAAGTACGAGGCAAAAAAAAAAAAAAAAATGGCAAATTTCTTGGTTTAATAATCTAAGACAATAGTGTAATTTAAGTCCTATCGACTTTTTTTGAGCCGTAATATCAAAGATAAAAATAGCCATATGATTATATTTTGTAGAAGAAATGTAAATTAAAAAAGGAAAAGAAAGAGGTAAGGACGTATATATTTTATAAAAAAATCCTTGATAACTTACCAAAAGAACAATTTTGAAAATATGTTTGCACTAACTTCCGGAGAAATGTTTGGTAGTCTTACATTATATTCCATATTTTTTTAATTATAGCTCTACATTTCTAAAAACCTGCAATAACACGCATTATATGAAAACTGGTAACCAGAAATATTAATTGCTAACATTTTATCAAACGGAGACCTTTAATGATTTTGATAAAGAAAATAAATGTTTTTTTTTTAATTTTATCTATTCAATACTGTATTCAATGTATTTATTGTAGTAAGTTTTGTTTTTAATTTTCTATAAATGAACTAGGAAAAGTCGAGTAACTGCACCGAGTTACTGAGCTCAGTTTGTTAGTCCGAGATTATTATACCACTGTTAACTAGTCATTATTTTCAGAATACTGCAATAGATGTAGGGGCAAAAAATATCGTGCTTTTCTACAGCGTGTTTCAAAAAAAGGTGACCCCGTCTCTAGGATAGGTAGAAAACTGAAAAATAATTGGGGTTTGCTTAGTAAGAAATTTTTGTAACGCGATCCGTATTCAAGATAAAGGGCGTTGAAGAAAAAAAAATTATACAAATATTACGATTTTGCCGAAACTACTGTAAACATTGTAATAAAATTTTATACAAAAATGTTGTAAAAGCTTATACATCCCATGAATTTATTTTTATATCTGACTCTCATAGAGAGCGCTAGTTACACGTTTCGTACCAAGTAGTATTGAACATAACTTTTTTAAGGTTATATTTATTAATCAAAATTTTAATTGAACTTAAACATCATTCAATTTTACATCAAAAAAGTACTCCTGGTAAAACTCGATACTGTGTACCGTTTTCGAAATATTTTGATTTGAAAATTATGAAGTTAAAACCAATGCTGGTATATAGTAATAATAAAGTTATCAATTTAACAAAAAATCACGTCGTTCAATGGCTCTAAATGTATTTTTACTTGGTAAGCTTCTTCTAGGAATTTTTTTTGCATAACTTGTAACAGCTACACTAGAGTATCCTAAACACTCTCCTAAGGTTAATAACATGTCGGGTATTTAACATTTGAGTACGTTTTGATTAACAATATCTAATTTTACCAATAACAAGGTTTAAAAAATTTAATTATTGTTGACTTATCGTCATAACTATCTATAAATGTCAGTTTTCCATGGCAAACTTGGAGAAAATCAAGATATACCGATTAGAATGGATTTTTGTGAAACGTTACAAAAAAGGAAAGCTCTCAATCTCAATTTTTTAACATGTATCCGTTTTATCGATGAGGTCTCATTTACGCGAAATTTTAATTAATAAATCTAACCTTAAAAAAATTATGTTTAATACTACTTGGTACTTGGTGTAACTAGCGCCCTCTATAAGAGTTAGATATAAAAACAAAACAAATTCATGGGATGTATCAGCTTCTAAAACATATTCGTATAAAATTTCATTACAATGTGTAACGTGCCTATTTTTTCCCTTCTACAGTTCCATTATAATTGTGTCTCTGATAGTTTTGTATTCCTCAGGTACTCGTAAATAGTGTCGCGTACCGTATTTTGTTGTAACTTAAATATATCCTTCGTTTTAAATAGTGTTGCATACCTTGTTGTGATAGGATTGATTGTTAATGGCTGAGATTGAGTGGGGTGTTTTCGTTATTAGATTTTGCTTTGGTTTTTGGCCTCGATTGTTGTGTGTTGTCGGTTATATTATTGTTTGGTTTGCATTTTTGTGTGGATGGGGCTGGCTATCAACACGGACGAGCGCGATTCTTGGTGTGGAGCATGGACTTGCGAATATTGTTGGTTGACGTCGGTTCCGTGTCATTTTTTGATATCCGGCTTGGGAAGTAGTCTAGTCGTTTGGTGAGCGTCTTGGGAGTGGTGTGGTGAGAATTTATGGGGGCGGTGTGATATTAACAAGTGTGCAGAACCTCAACGGTTTTCTTTTCATATCTGGCTGTATTTGGGCCATCTTAATTGGATTTTGAAGAAAAACCATTTAATTTTTAACTTGACCATTCTATCTTACCTTCGTTGTTGATATTTTGGATTTTGGTGTCGAGTTAAAACAACCGCAGGCGGGATTTATTTGAGGGAAGCCATTGTAAATTAGCAGGTGCCGTTCCATAACCAAACCGGCCACAGGAGTAGTGCATTCGTATACCCAAAGGTTACAAGTGATTTATTTTAGAATATTTTACGACGTGACTTATTTTTGACACCACGATTAAGTTTTGTTTTAGTTTATTAATATAATACATTGTTGAAAACTATTTATTGCATTGGATAATATGCCAAGGCTGAACTTTGATTAGGATAATCTTCTCAATGATTCTTTATGTCCAAGTAAAAATGTTTTCTTCATACTTATTTGTAAATATCCTACAATATAGATATTTTAAAAGACCACCATTGTAAAAATATTTTTAAATAAGCTCGATTGTTTTGACAGTGTAAATCTTTGTGTAAATGGTAAAAACATGAGTGGGTTAGCGGCCTTGTGTGAACGTTTGATTCAGTATTATTACAGAATTGACTTATATACGTTTTACTTTTTTTGGTAACTTTGTAAGGTCTGTTACTCTTACTTTTGTTTTGGTTGTTTTATAAAGTTGTAAATTTTGAATTTTTGATTTATTGTTAGCTGTTAATTTTGACTATATTTGTTATAAGTTTATTATTGAACTGTGTACTTTGATTTATTGTAGGAGTAAAGTATCCAATATATTTTAGCTATAATTTCGTTTATTTAGTTCACCATAATCTCAGTTGTTTATCGTGTGGCTCTGCTAGTGCCTATAAGACCTAGGGGTTTCCGGCTTGAACCGTCTAAATCGGTGGCGCGGCTCACTTTTATATTTTTTTTTTCTTCTACCCTCTACGGCTGAGCTCGGGCATAATTTGCCAGTAGAGAGACCGCTGGCAGAGTACTCTATAGAGAACGAAAAAAAAACGTGGCAAATGTTTCCAGTAGTTTCGGCAAAATCGTAATAAATATGTATACATTTTTTTTCTTCAACGCCCTTTATCTTGAATACGGATGGCGTTACGAAAAATTTTTACCCAGCAAACCCCAATTATTTTTCAGTTTTCTACCTATCCTAGAGACAGAGTCACATTTTTTTTTAAACATCCTGTAGATATACCTTATTTTTAACACAAAATACGATGCTATCAAAAGGCATTAGAAAATTGAGCAAAGAATTCGATAGAAGTAGATATGTACAATACTGATAATCCAACGTTTTATGATCTTCCATTGATAAATATTTTTAGGTTTTGGAATTCATTTTTTAAAAGATGAGGGATTTACTTACAGAGAAAAACTCTTTTACTTTTAATACATGGTGTGCGTTATTTTAAATTGAATTTTTTTAATCCATAGGGATTTTATAGTCTTGCGAGTTATCTTGAATTGGTACAAATGTTCCTACTGGGTCAGGCAAAGTTAGTGAGATAGTTCCCTTCGAATGTACAGTTGTATTCACTGAAAATGGGTACAACAAGTCTTTTAACTAGATTTTGTCATATTTGCGTAAATCAGGCTTTTCTTATCGACGCCGATAGACAAAATAAAAATGTGATAAATTATTTTTTTAATGTATTAGAATATTTCTGCAACGCAAATGTTTAAACTCATCGTTACCAATAACAATAATAAAAACAGAAAACTATAATTAATATTTAATTATAATTAAATATATGATTTATAATAAAATTATAAAAATTTAATATTTTTCTTCATATGACCATTTTTTTCGACTATTTAACCAATCTGTCTGGAATTGAGTTAATTAAATTCACTATAATATTTGAAAAAGGCTCTTCTCGGCACGCGTGAATAACTTCCTATAATTCATTAGAATTGTTTGGTCTAAAATTTCTTTTATATATTCGCTCCAATCGCCCGCAGACATCGCCATAAGCACTTATCCAACCCAATACATTTACTGAAAATCGCCCAGGTCTGAAAGCAATATCGCTAGTGTAGCGTTCTTCGAATCGTGTATTTTTTGGTCGGTAGAAACGAATTTGTCCATTATATGTTGACTGAAAAACCTTTTCATCAGTGAACACTACCGTGTTCCAAAACTGATGGTCGCGGTAGTTATAATTTAGGGCGAAAATCAAACGAGACTGTTTCCGTTCTGAGCATCATTTGTTTCGCAGCTACGCGGTTTTTAAGTCAGATTCTTAGACCATTTTTGCTAGCGGTAGGTTGAGTCCCAGGAAATCCTGTGTCAATGACAGCATTTCTTGCAATTTTAAAATAATTTGCCCTTAGTTATCCCAGAAATACATCATCTTATTCAGGGACGTAAATGCGTGCCGGACCAGTACCAACTTTTCTTCTTAAAGACCCCTCTTGAATCCAACGTTGCTTGATTCTTGAAATAGTGTTTTTGCTCATTCCGGTAAAATTTGCTAATGCACGTATTGACCACCCATCTTCAATTCTGGCTATTATTTGAGTTTTTTCATTTTCAGTTAAACGACGAGGTATTTTAAAAAAATTTACACTGACGGGCTTGTCAACCATACATTATTTTTAAGTCAAATTCAATTAAAACCGATTTATACTATAACAATGTTGGTATACCCATTTTCTATGAATACAACTGTAGTAAACAATTTGTTTTAAAAAAGTTTCTCGGATTAATTTTATTATGTTGGCTTATCTTAAAAGTTGAACGAGCCTCGTATCATTGTTTTTTTATTTAATTTTAAAGCCTAGACTTTCCGTAATTTAAAAAAAGTTTAAAGTGACATAAATAACGGAGATATAAGAAAATAATTAATTGTAGTTTCTCTGCATCTACTCGTCTGCCTATGAATCTCAATCTTAACTGGCTAGATATCGAGTTTCTAAAAATTCTAATTTTGGCGTGGAGCACTTTCAAAAATAGACGAAGTGCAAAAGCAGGGACCCAAACTTTTGGGAAGGGGAACAGGGGTAGGGAACTCTTGGTATCGTACAGAAAAATTTGCAACAGTCAGCGCTGAGTCCTTGTTGACTGCTCACAGTTTCCTTCGTTGAGACCAGGTATTTTTCTATTTTATTCTTTTTTACTAAGCAATTTTCTGGTGTGGTTATGGTGCAGTGATCGTAATAGTGAACTCTAGTGTTAAAAATTTTTGTGCTTTTCGTATTGCGGATAAAGGAGTATGTAAGAAAACTGTGCATGGACGTAATATATACTACATAATCACCAAATGATCTATTTCCTTTGAGGTTATTCGCATATAATTATGTTATTCAAGCTGCATAAAATGTATTGTTTATTAACCTTTTATGGTGCAATATTATTTTATTATTTGGTCCGTTTGCCACAGATAGATTCCCATTCCATGAAAACGCTTCAGTGTATTTTGATGATCCAAACATTCTTCTGCCATTCGATAAATAATTCTTTAATCAGTATTTGTTAAAAAACCTTTATAAGAATCTCTTGGATGTGAACATTAATTTTTTAATAATCATGGGCAGGAATAAATAAACACAGGATCGGTTCCTAAAATGTTCCAAAAATAAATCTTTGATTTGGGAGATTTCCAGGAGATTAAATAAATTGGTGTTCTTGGAATTGTTTGACGAGAGTTGTTTCTAGATCTAGATACAAATATGTCTGTTATTGTTATCTAGAAAAATGATTTATTTTTTATCTGGGGTTGAGTTGCAGCCAAGTCTAGATACGATTTATTTTTATCGAAGAAAATGGCGTCGATCCAATTGTAGGTGTTCTCTTGTTTATCCGATGTCTAAAAATGTCTCGTGTGTATTTAACATACTTTAAGGACTATGTCATTAATTTATTTTCGATAACTAGATCAAAATGGAGAACTTTCAACCATTTTGAATAAAACCAAGCTCTTTATTTTTATACGGTTATTCGATATAAAAGTTAAGATTTAATGGGGAATAAAATATGGTTTAGGGTTTATTCAAAAAGATAGTTTTCAGAGTTTCATTTAAATCAGGTACTCTTTTTTCGTAGGAATTTTCTTACCAATATTTTAAATGTGTGAAAATTTGTACGTCCATTACGTTTTGTTAGAAAATGTCCTCATAATTCTAGTATTTGGTGGGTAAAATTTCATCTTTGAACTGCCTCAACAATTAGTCTTCTTTTGAAAATGTTTAATTAAAAATATCAAAATTTAATGAAATTACAAATGAAATCGGGATTATCAAAAATACTAATAAAAATAAATGCATGGTAAAAAATAATTTAGGCCTACGTAGAACAAAAGCGGATATTTGAAGTGGCGAATAATTTTTAAAAATATTTTTTTCAGTTAATAATTGATGAAAATTTCTCATTTTTAATTTTACACCAGTTGGGTCTTTATTGCCCAAAACTTAACATGATAAAAATATACCAAGTCAACAAAAATATGCAAGTTTTGATAAAAAATAGAACGTGGGACAATTTCATAATAATATTTTGGAAGTAACGCGATAGTAAAGAGCGTTAAGTTGTTCGAGAAACCAAATTCGGTGATGAGAAATACACGAAGTTACGTTATTTTGGATTTTGGCCAACACTTTCTATTTTTAAACCTGAGGATAATATAATGCAGTTCAAAAATAGTCACATTGCTCCGTCCAACGATTTTTAATTTATACAAGATAAGACTTTTTTTATATTAGAATTTTCTGTTCATTTTTTTTTTAATTTTACAGAACAACTTACAAACTTCCAACATGGCGGACGATGAGGTTAGGTACGTATTTTTCTTTAATTTATAAACGTCAGCATTATATATTTACAGTAACTATTTACTTAAATTTTATTTACAATGGTGTTAAAAAATATTAAGGTTAAAGTTTTATTTTTAAAAAGGTATTAACTAATTAAACATTGTAAAAAGAAAGGTAAATTTAAACTTAAATACAATACGCAATACTTAGTTCAAAATAATTAATCCGAGATTTAAATGAATTAAACAATTTATATTCTAAATTTAAACATATCACTTTATTTAAGCATAAAATATACAGGGTATCCTAATAGTGCGGTTAAGCCGCCTCGGGAAAAGCTCTTGAATTTCTTTATTACAATAGTCAATTATGTTTTGCATACGCGGATCTAGTTGTCTCACTTAAATTTAATAAAACACACTATATTTTTTATGCTTTGTGAAAATCCACTCAATAACTATTTTATTTGTATTGAAATTTCCCTATAGTTAACTTCGACAGTTTTTGAGATATTTTTCTTTTGTACCCAAAATACAGTTTTTTTTGTCTAAATTTAATAAAATGTTCATTATTTTTTTTGAGTAAATCATACACAGAAAAATTAGACAGATGCGTAGTAAACGATATAAGCATGTAAACAAAATAAACATATACCTGTAGCAAACTTAAAAAATATTAATTGTGTCATCATTACATTCCCAATTTTTTAAATTTTTAAAATTTGGGACACATGCATTTTTAAAAAAATTACGTTCTCAAACCTGCAAACACTCTTTAGAAAGACAAAACAACACGAAACTAATAAATAAAAGGGGTTGTGATGGGGTTGTATTTTTTATATAACGTAAAAATATTAGACTAATTCAAATAAAGCTTAAAACTATATGTTTAATTTTATTTTTAATTGATAATGAATACAAAATATATTATTTTATTTAAATTTCAAAATTATCTTAACTACCATACTATATTAAAAAGAACTAATATTTTAAACCTAAATTAATTTTAAAATATTTATAAAATTATTCTTAATTTAAAAATAATATGTATATTACCATTGTAATATTTTAATATTAGTCTTATATTTGAACTAAATAAATATTTTTTTGGTGGTGTATAAAAATATGAAAACGTGATTTTAATAATCTGAGAGTTAAAAAATATGGAAGTATTTAATCTGAGAATGTGCTTTTAATGCTTGACGTTGCAAAAATGCCCGAAAGAAAGTTCGTCGAAGTACCTATATTTAAAAAAATACAGCGCTTTCTTTTTCTTTTTCTTCCTCATATTGTAGGCCTTAGGCCTGTATTTTCCAACTTAATTCTTTTGAGATGTTGAGGTCCATGATTCCATCAATCTCTTTTTTCCGGGACGGCGTCTTGTCCGTGGTCTTCCATCTCTAACGATTTTTGGCAGGCTTCCTTCTGTAATTCTGTCCACGTGGCTCTTCCAGTCCCTTCTACGTTTGCGACCCCCCTTCTGATGATGTCTTCTTTTGTTGTCAGCTCTTATTTCTATAGTGTACGTTAGTATGGCTCAAACACAGGTTTTGTATATTTTAATATTTGACTTTTTGCTCATGTTGGTGTTATTCCAGAAAGCGCATTATTTAACCTTAATCTTTTAAAAGTAGCAATAGTGGTTTTCAATTCTAAAAAAATTCAATGTTTGTGCTTTGGCACATCAGATCCTTCTGTGTAAAAGCCTATATACATACAAACATATGGTCACGTCTTTTTTCCATGGGGGTAGGCAGAGACCACTTCTTTTCATCTGCTACAGTTTTTACACACGTATTATGCTTTTTCTACTTTCATCAGCGCTTTTAAACATGTTCGTCGGTTGCCGATACTCTTGACCTGACCTTTCTTCAAAGTGATTTTAATCTGAGCGAGATAAGGTCGACCTCTAACGACCTGCCAATTTACACTTGCCTCATAAATCTGTTTCGTCAATCTTCTTTCATCCATCCTTTTTACGTGTCCGAACCAGAATTCATTTATCTGTCTTTGTTACCACATTTTCTTTCACACCACAGCGTATAATTGTCAGACTATTTATCTCCGCAGCGTTGGTCCTACTTTTATGCATCTTCTGCCAAATCCAACATTTACTACCATACATCATTGTAGGAATATGTTTACCTCTATGCACAGTCAGTCGTGCCTTTTTTTGACACGTTTTGACTGCTCATAAAATTATGCAAGGTGCAACGTCATTCGAATTAAAGAATATGTTATACTGTTGGAAATGCCCAACGCAGACTTTGTTCGTATTATTTCACGAATTAAAACAATTTTAAGTTAAAAAGTTTTTGTAAATTAAAAAATTTATTTGTAATAACAAAGCTTGTTAAATTAATTTTTTTCATCTTCTCTCTGCAGTATGCCACCTGTCCAAGTCGGCTTTCTCCGACATAAAAGGTAAATATTACACTGCATGCTGTTTTAAAAACCTTATTTTAACCAATTATTTAGAATATTTTAAGGAATCTACCTACAAAGACGAGTAGATGTTTAGAAAACGCTCTACTGGCTTTGTTCCACATTAAAATCTACTGTAGTTGTTAGAAAATGCTTTTTTAGCTACTTCTTGTCTCTAAATTGGCTGTTCTCTAAACAGCAAGAGGCCGTAGTTATTTAGAAACTATTTTAATTATTTATTATTTTCTATAATTAATGTTTTTAGAAAAAAAGTGTAAGTAGTTTTGGAGTTTGCTAACAAATGGTTTTTACTAGAATTAGTTGTTAATTTCTTCGTAGAGTTTTTTTTGTTAAAATAACTATCATTTGTCTACATTCCTAATTATATTTTATCGATGAGATTAACTAACTGTTTGGACTCTTAAATATTCAATTATTTAATATTAAAGATATATCAAAGTAACTTATACACCATGATATCTGCCTTTTTAGCTATATATTTTCTTTCTGTCAATATGTCCATGTTTTCTTAAACTGTTTAACTATCGTTTACTTTTTTTCTTCAGAAAAATGTATTTGAAATATACAAACTTATCTTGTTAACATCTACATCTTCGAAGTCTTTTTTACGTTTTCCAACAAACAATACTCTATAGAATTATTTTTTTTTACTGTATCGCTTTAGACATAAAAACTTTATTTGATAACACCCATTACGATTGTAGAAGTTTGTCAATAAATGTTTACTTATTCTCAATATTTTAAGTGTTTTTTAACAGAAATAGTTAAGCGCATAATAGCCAATTGGGTAATCCAATGAAGTACAAACATTAGTTATTTTTTTTGATGTATTGACTTAATTTTTTCGAATATTTTGAGTGTCTAAAGCAGCTATCTCATCTATGTGTACTTATTTATGTCGGGAAATTCATTTTGATATACATTTATTATAATAATGCAGAGTATGAAAGTTTAAATCAGCTTTAAAATATTAGAATTCAAAATGAAATCCTTTTTTTATTTAAAAAAAATGTATTAACTAATAAACATTGTTGTATGCCCTAGCCCTTATAAAGACGTAGAATGTTTATATGCTACCCTGTCAAAAAAGTATCAAGAATTGTCAAATAAAACACGCAGCTTTCATTTAATCATCAAAATCTAATTTGTCGCTTTCAAGGTACGTCATATTTAATTTACACTTTTTGCCAGCGTTTTTTTCAGTCTTTTTATAGGCGCGTTTCGTTGTAGCCTTCAGCTTATTCTTTGCATTCTTCATTATAATCTCCATCGACTCAAAACGGGTTCTTCGTAGCAGCAATTTTAGTTTCGAAAACAAAAAAGTCACACTGGACCAAATCTGGTAAATAATGGCGTTAAATTTGGTCACAATTATCGCTCTATGCGATGGTGCATTATCGTCATACAAAATTGACGGTTCATATTTTCATAGTTTTTTCTGTTTTTGACCTATTCTCTTACGCAAACGCTTTAATATGACCGTCTGTCTTGTTTGAATGAATTTACGATACGCTTTCCATGAATATGTCGTGGTTTTTGGATTTTGGCTCAATTTTTGTTCTCCATTGTGATGTCTTGTATGTACGAGTATATCATTGTTCTAGTCAAACTGTACATTACAATGTAATTTTCTTTGCTACATATTTAAATTAACCCCACTTTCTGTGGCTGAAGCACCACCACATTTTCATTTTATCGTCGTATTTTTCTTAAAAAAGATTAACTATATTTTTTTAATTTCTTTTTTCAGAAAAAGAAGTTGGAGGAGGCACGTAAAAGAAATAACCCAAAAACAAAACACAAAACCGATATTTAAGCTTTTTAATTAATTTTAAATATAAGTAATTGTATATATATATATATATATATATATATATATATATATATATATACAGTGCAGTTACGACGTAAAATCAAGTCAAGTTGACATTTTCCTACTGCCAATCAAAATGTTGCCAATTTATACATAAGTTACTAGTTTTATTAAAGCGCTATTGCGCTATTAGGTATCCTTTTTTTGTGACTATTTTTGTGCCTATTTTTTTTAAACCTATTTATTAGCTAAATTTCCCCGAACCACTGGCACTATTGCACTAAACCTTTTTAAATAATTGTTTCGGGCAGAGCTGCAAACACAAGTAAAATTTTAATTCTAACATTTACTTTAGTCAAAGTAATTTAGTATAACTGGATTATTTGCTTCAACTTTCTCGTTACAAGGTACCGGATTAAGTCTTTTTTTCTGCTACAGTAAACAAAACTGTGTGACTTTTTTCATTAATTTGTTATGTCCAGTCAAGCATGTGATGGCGAACCTAATATTTCACATCTTTGAAATTCCTCTAAATTAGACCAAAAAATATAACTAATCCTATTTGTTTTTATGCCCGAAACATTTAAGTAAATTGTTTCACTCGCATTTGTATTTGTTATTTGTTTTGAAAAAATAGGCACAAAAAAGGCTTTTACCCTGGTGGGTCCTTTGCCACCGTTTTCAGATGTCTTATCTGGCGCTGCCTACTAATCTAACAAATCTTCTAGTGGGGCTTATGGGGTCTATTCTAATATTTTCCTGCTCCGTGCCTGGAGAACCCAGAACTTGGTAGCGTTTATAAGCTAAAGCTTTACATTTAAAAGAAACGTGCTCAGCTGTTTCGTCTTTTATGTCACATCATCGCCACAACCGGCTGTCTTGGTAGATTCCTATTCTGTGTAGATGATGACTTAGGTGACAGTGACCAGTAAGGAGACTCATAATTCTCCTCATCTCTTGTCTGCTCAATGAAAGTAGATTGTGGGGGGGGTCGTGAAGGCTACGCAGGCTCTCAAGCACCTTGACCTATCAGATCTTTTGTACATAGCCCTTAATCTATTCAGGGTCCGGGATTTCAAAACTTCGTACAAGTTTATCAGTTTCCTGGGAGCTAAGTTCCTGACATACAAGGGCTTTAAAAAGGCCCCTTTCAGGAACTTGAGCCTTTTGGTAAGGCAGTCTGATTCCTCGGGTCGCCTTTAACTTCCCTCTGACCTGGAACCCACATCAAAGTGACCTGGTTGTTTGCTGCCAGTTGTCTCAGGGATTGTTTAGAGTCCCAAGTCAGCTTAGACTCACAATTGTATAATAGTAGGTTGGAGGTTAGTTTCTTACAAGGTCTTATTCCTATTTTTTTTATTTTGGTTTTTTGGTATAGAATGCCAAACTTGAAATCTTCTTTTTTGTTCTCATCACTTACCTCAGTGCGGACAATTCCGTAGTAACTGTCATAGGCAGGTTCTGGTCCTAAAGGCATTGTCTCCGACCCTTTGCACGGGCTTTCCAGTGGCCGGGTACCCACGCAATTTGTACATCGTTGAACTTGACCAACCTCTGTAAGTTATGCACGAAAAAGGCATAGTATAATAAAGGTTTTAGAGTCTTTACATTTTTTTATGTTATATAATTTTTAAGGGTTGTAAATTCAAGAATTACATAACTAGCGAGATTAATCGTGGACTGTATATTTAAAGAGGGTGTGCAGTTAGCGTAAATCGACAAAAAAATGTAACCGGCTTTAATTTATTTATTTATTTATCGTATGGCATTTTAGCAACAGCAAATAAATGGTATAAACGTTAGTGACCACAATATATAGGACAAAATACAACACAGCACAAAACGAGGAAAAAAAAATGTATAAATAAAATTTGTGATGACAGATGTCCAGATTGACCGTTTCCGCTAAAAAGTATGAACTCCTGCCCTTTTGGATGTACCATAAAGTCGATTGCAATTGTCTTTTATTTTAATATCTTTGCGAACACAGGAATAAACTATGGTAAAAATAAATGCTGCAGGACAGCACTTGCTCTTTTTGTCAACATGCTTCGCGGTAATTCATTCTTACAGTATAAAGTTGTGGAGAATCACTTCTGCTTTGAATCGTATTATAATTTGCGTTTTCTAGTTTAAAAACAACTAGGTAAACGGTTTTGTGTTCTATTTTTGGGTGTCGATTTTTTAAAATTCTTTTACTGATCGAATTTTTGGAAATGAAAAAATAGGAAAAGAAGAGGAAACAGGCCGAAATTGAACGCAAAAGGGCCGAGGTCAGGGCTCGCATGGAAGAGGCCTCCAAAGCCAAGAAGGCCAAGAAAGGTTTCATGACCCCCGAAAGAAAGAAGAAACTTAGGGTGAGTAACCACATTTATTAATTAGTAAACAAATATCCCACAATTATGGATCTTTTGGAAAAGTTAAAGGATTAATTACTTTTAACTCTTTTGGTATTTTTTTTCTAGGCACCATTTCCAACTATATTTTAGAAAACGGCAGATCAATTTTAGAATTTGTCAACAGTATTTAAATTAATGAAATTACTGTCAAAAATAATTTATAATAAAGATTACTTGATTGGATGTAAAAAAGATTATTTAAATTTTAGTATTATCATTTCAATTTTAAAAATGGTATTGATATTTTAGATAAAATCACTTTGATTTCAGAAATAATTAATGGTAGGTCAGAACACCCAAATGCATTTCAGAAATTATCATTTATAATTCAATAACTAAAATTTTGATTTAAGAAAAAGTTCCAATGTTAGTTGGTGTTTTGCCTTTTTTCTACGCTTGCAAGTGTTAATAAAAATTTTGCACAATATTTTATAATTTACGATTTAAATTCAGTACACGTAACGAAAAAAAAGTGACAACTATTTATTTAACGGCCTTTAAATCGCTACAGGGTGAAACGTTGATGAGTGTTGTGCTGCTTAAGTATATTTACCTCTAACAATAATATTTTCAGCCCCATCAATAATGTTTTTTAACATACATACATATAGTCACGCCTTTTTTCCGTAGGGGTAGGCAGAGACCACTTCCTTCCACTTGCTACGGTACTCTTGACCTGGCCTTTCTTCAAAACAATGTTGATCTGATTGAGATATGTTCGCCGAAGTCGACCTCTACCTATTTGTCCATTCACACTCGCCTTATACATGTGTTTCGTCAATCTTCCTTCATCCATCCTTTCTACGTGTCCAATCCATCTAAGAATTCCTTTATCTATATTTGTTACTACATCTCCTTTTACACCACAGCGTTCTCTTATCTCACTATTTTTTACTTTATCCAACCCAATCACTCCGGCTATACTTCTCAAACTACTCATCTCTGCAGCATTAATCCTGCGAACTCGTGGTGTTTTCAAGCAACTTAGTTTCGTTATTAAATAAATCGACAGACATCGCGAACATTCAAACACTGGTATTACTACTGATAAGTTTTGCAATACAGTTAGAAATGGTGTACAGTTGAAAATGAGTGTAACTATGTTTAATTTTATATTTAACCACAAATAATAAAACATTAATGATTTAAAAATTAAAAAAATCTTTCCCTAAAACAGGTTGATTAATCTGAAAAACAATTAATAATAAATTTTTTAATAATTTTCAGTTATTGTTGAGAAAGAAAGCCGCCGAAGAATTAAAGAAAGAACAAGAACGTAAAGCTGCAGAAAGAAGGCGTATCATTGAAGAAAGGTGCGGTAAACCCAAACTTATCGATGAAGCAAATGAAGGTAATTAATTGTCTTTTTATACAATATTATCGATGTAAAAGCCGTTGCAGAAATCTAATGGGTATAGATGCATAAACGGGGATTGTTTTTGAGACCGTGAGTCGTTTTTTATCGTTAAGTACGATAGCCTAGCTCTTATTCTTGGTCATCGTTGCCACTCACTGTGCAGTGTATTATTAGTTATATTTCTTTAACGATCAATGATTTTTATCATTTTTTCTGGTACCCACCGTATAAAAATTATATGTAACTATCAAAAAATGGATCTGTTTTGACAGTCTATGGTCCCAAAAGCAAAAAAACAACGTAAATATATTGCTGGGTATACCGGATGTCTTACATTAATTTTGGATAGGACGTTATTCTGTAACATATAAAGATAACTTTGTAAAAAATTTAACAAATTATATTGAATCGATTTGTACAAAAAATTGTTTACACTTTCACATTGCGCCAACTTACTTTTATCAATTTAAAAAAGTTTTTAATTCTAAAAACTCTGGAGGAGTAACAACACGTTCACGTATGTATACATTAAAAGTTTATACCAATTTTTTAAACTTATTACTTTGTACAATGAAATTAAACTACAACAATACTAATGACGTCCATTTCTAAAAAATGTCCTGTCTGACAATTTGTTGGACATACATTTTTAACTAATATTCGTAAACGCACAATCTGAATACATGTACATCCTTCCGAATATTATTATTTTAATTTTAAAATAGTTCTTACGTGTTTAGTGTTATATTTTATCCGGTATATTTGCTAATTTTTACTCGCAAGCATCAAATTGTATAGAATGTTAAACTAAATCATGCATCAATCTGGTAATAACAAAAAAAACAACGGTCAATCCAAGATCTATAGTTAATACAAAACAAAATACGATACACGTCACACAATTTGATAGCGTCACAGCTACACACTGTGTCAAATTATCAGAGTTACGGGAGAATTTTAAAATTATGTTTTTACTTAAAAATCTTAAATATGAAACTATTTTTTGTTTCTAAAGAACAGTTTTTAAGAATAACAAACAAATTAGGGGGTTACATCTAGTCAGAATTTTGGAAAAAATTGATTTTAGTTTTCGACGGATTCTTAAAGTATGACATTTCAAAAATATTCTCTGAAAATTTTATGTCGATCCGTTCAAAATCGAGCGAGTTATAAAGTGACTTTTTCACCAAAATATAGACTTTTACTTTCGATCGCCGATCATTTTTTCAAAAATTGATATTTTTTTAAAATCCTTTAACTAAAAACTACCCAAGGTAAGTTTTAGCTGCCTGTACCACTTGCTCCATCTATCACGGTCTTCTGGGGTTTCTATTTAGTTCGACTCCCAGAGTCGATAGGTCCTTTCTTACGTTGTCCCGCCATCTCAATTTGGGCCTTCCTAGCGGCCTCTTTCCTTGAGATGCCTCTTCCCATACCGATTTAAAGAGTCTTGTGTTCTGACTCCTTTAGACATCACCAGCCCATCCAAGCCTATTTGCCTTTATTTCTTGTATTATATCTGAGCTGGCATACAGCTGGGCTAAGTCAGCGTTAGTTTGTATTCTGTATCGGCCTGTTTCTGGGTCGCGACAGGGGCCGTAGATTGTTCGAAGTACGAGGGCGGTTTGATAAGTCAGTGACTTTTTGAATAAAACAAATTTTTTTCCGCAAATAAACATTTTATTTTTCTACATAATCACCTTTTAGCTCGATACATTTAGTACAGCGTTTTTCTAATTTTTTTATTCCATCCAAATAATAGGTTTTTTCAAAGCTCTCAAAATACTCAAAATACTTCGGTAATGACTTCTTTATTCGACTCAAATCTCTTACCGCCCAGCCATTTCTTTAGGTTTGGAAACAGAAAATAGTCGCAGGGGGCTAAATCTGGAGAATATGCTGGATGGGGTAGCAGTTCGTATCCCAATTCGTGGATTTTGGCCATCGTGACTAGACAAGTGTGCACACGTGCATTGTCTTGATGGAACAGCACTTTCTTGTTCTTAGCCAAATGCGGCCGTTTTTGCTTCAAATCATTGTCGAATCTGTTCAAAAGCTTTAAATAATATTCGCCGGTGATCGTTTTACCTTTCTTGAGGTAATCGATGTGAATGACACCGCGTACATCCCAAAAAACTGTGGCCATGACCTTGTTGCCTGACAGACGACTCTGTTTCGCATTCTTTGGTCCACGTTCACCCCGAGCAACCCACTGATTCGATTGTTCCTTGGTCTCTGGCGTGTTGTGATGGATCCATGTTTCATCCACAGTAACAAAACGGCGCAAAAATTCGTCCGGATTACGGCTGAACATCGCTAAACACTCTTTTCAAGTGGTCACACGATTGCGCTTGTGGTCGAGTGTGAGCAATCGCGGCACCCATCTCGCAGAGAGTTTTTTCATGTCCAAATATTCGTGTAAAATATGATGTACCCATTCAGTTGAGATACCTACAGCAAGAGCTAACTCACGCACTTTCATTCTCCGATCATCCAATATCATTTCATGGATTTTATCGACGATTTCCGGCGTGATCACTTCTTTTGGGCGACCTGGACGTTCGGCGTCACTAGTGCTGGTACGACCACAACGGAACTCTGTAAACCACTTCTTAACCATTGAAATTGATGGTGCCGAGTCCCCGTAGTATTTATCAAGTCCTTTCTTAGTTTCAGTGATGGATTTTTTACGTAAAAAGTAATGCTTAATCAGCACACGAAATTCACTTTTTTTCATTTTCGTAAAAATTTACGAGGTTGTCTGCTTTGAACGGCTATCAAACACCAACTTCACGACGTAGCTTGCTCAAAATTAGAAAGTTGCCCACTGATTGATTATAGTTTACGGCAGCACTGTTGCATTTGGAGTAACTGCGCGGGATATTCAAATAGTCACTGACTTATCAAACTGCCCTCGTATCTTCCGCGTAAAACGTCTTATTATTTGGGTATCACTTATGGTCATGGTCCATGTTTTACACCCATATGTCACTAAAGGCCTGACAATGGTCTTAGACAAGATGATCTTTGAAGCTCTAGAGAGGTATTTGGACTTGAAGAGTGGTTGTAAGGCGAAGAAAAATTTATTTTCTTGGGTGATGCGATACTTGATTTCTTTATGTATGTTATTATCCGCTGTTATTATAAGACTAGATAATACAATACAAGAACCTAATTCATTTGGTTTTTTGATTTCAAATGATTGGTAGAGAAGTGGTCACCGCAGAAGGCCTTTTTTTAACAGCGGTCCTGGAAATATATTATATCTGCTACATTTGTGAATATATTACAATAAAAAAATTATAAAACATAATTAAAAATATACCCTTTACTATGAAAAAAAACATCTCGAAACCTGCAAGGTTTTCCCCAGAAAAAAAACACGTCTTTTTTCGGCGGCTAACTAGATGTAAGTCCTTAAAAGTTGAACGTGAAACGTAAACATAACCAAAATACTCCGAACTGAAAAGATACCAATTAAAGTGGCAACGATGGATTTTGATCGACAAGACCGCCAACTTCGTATGATTTAAGTCGCAAGAAAACAATTATGAAACGATCTGTTTAAAGCACTTTAAAATTTGCGCACGCCGATGGAACTTAGTCAAATTGAATATTTCAGTATGTGGTAACACAGTTTTAAAACATTCACCTCATTGATGACGTGTATTGGATTTTGTTTTGTATTTATTTTATTTATAGTGTATTGTCACGAAAATGTGTGACAATAAATCCAAGGAAGTGTAATTTCGAATCGATAAATGTTTATTTCTTGCAACAACACTGTACCTAACAAACAAAATTATTTGCGTCGTATTGAATGGCGTAAATAGAAAAATAATAAGAACTTACTTGGGTCAGCTTTTTGCCCGTCGATTATAGTCGTCCCATCGGGAATTTTTCGTCACAATTATATGATTTTATTTAATTCTTTTACGTATAATAATAACTGGAATTTTTCAAGACACCTGTTCTTACATAAAATAAACCGTTTTCGTTAACACGTGTTTTATCCTTAGAACAACTTAGCAGCACTTGCAAATCATATCATGATAGAATATTCAAGTTGGAGGACGCAAAATTTGATTTGGAATATCTTGTCAAAAAGAAAGATATGGAGGTTAGGCGTAGTTAAAAACGATGGTTGCACGTTGTTCATTTTTTCAGCCTGGATATCTCACAATGTTGCACTAGACATTTTTTAACTGTTTACCAGTAAAGAAAAAGTATTGAAGACCTCGAATAAACGATTATCATTTCATTGAAAATCCAAGTGATACCGTTAAACTAACAAGAATTGGTTCTTTTTACTCGAACGTATTTAAATTTGCAAAAATATACACTTCGCCGCAAAATTAACGCCTATACATAGTTTTAAAAACAACAAATTATTTTGAAAGTACGCCAAATGTTCATTCATTATCAAGTGTTGAAGAAATTTCTTTCCATGACTTCTTTCTTTCTTCTGCAGTTCTTGTAAAATATTGAAAAGATATATTCTGATAGATATCTGTAGACATTTTAGCGCTGGTTATTTCAACTTTGTATACTTTTTTTTTTACTTAAATTCCGCATTGACCGTGTAGGTTATTAGCGGGAAATACATTACATATAGGTTAGATGATGCTGTATTCGTTTTATATCAAATGTAATAATTTTGTTTCTATAAAAATTTTTTTAATGCTGTTAACCTTGCAGTCCAATATGTCTTTCGGGTTTAAAGAGAGTTTGTTTCGTTTTCTTTCAAATTGATATTTTGGACATTCAATTAATATGTGTTTTATAAACAGTCAAAAGTCGTAAATTGGAATACTTAGGACACATCACGAGAAACAGCGAAAGATACGATCTGTTGCAGCTTATCCTACAGGGAAAGGTGCTTGGAAAGAGGGGACCAGGCAGAGAAAGATTCTAATGGCTTTATAACCTGAGAACCTGAGACCACGGGTCTACTTAGGGGCGCAATTAATAAAACAATTATTGCCAGAATAGTCGCTAACCATCGTTTAAAGTCCTCTTTCCGAAGAGAGACGAATGGATGAGGGGACAAATCCTCTTCCCAGAGACTGAATACGTAATGTACACAGACGGCTCAAAAATCCCAGATGGAGTTGAGGCCGGTGTTTTCAGCAGGAAACCAAAGATTGAAATATCTACCAGTCTTGGCAGGTATGCCACAATCTTTCAGGCTGAAGTATTCGCTATCGAATTGTGTGCAAGAGAGTTGACCAACAGACCTCTAGCAAACAAAAACATAAATATAATATCAGACAGCCAGGCCGCTTTAAAAGCACTGAGCTCCAACAAGATAAATTCTAAACTTGTATGGAATTGCATCGAATCCTTAGAGTACCTTGGTGCAAACAACAGGGTGACCCTACTGTGGGTACCTGGGCACCAGGGGGTGGAGGGAAACGAAAAAGCCGACACCCTTGCAAAACAGGGGGCCGAATCTGCGTTCACTGGACCAGAACCGGTTTTTGGAGTCACCACAAGTGCCGCCAAAACAATTATTTCGGACTGGGCGGAGAGGAAAATACTCACGTACTGGTCCGACATACCAGGGCTAACCCACTCGAAGGCGTTTTTACCTTTACAACCCTCGAGAAACACAACTAAGCAGATCCTAGAATGGAGCAGAAATGACCTGCGTATTCTAACAGGACTGCTTACGGGACACTGTCGTCTAAGATACCACCTCAGAAAGATAGATCTGAACCAACAAACGGACTGTCGGTTCTGCTGCGTGGAAGACGAAACTGCTGAACATATACTATGTTCATGCCCCGGCCTGGGAAGAATAAGGTTCAACATATTTGGTTACACTAACCTAGAACCTACCGATTTCAAGAAAATCTCACCCCATACAACCACGAACTTCATAAAAAGGGCTGGATTGTGCGGTGAACTGTAACCTCTAGGGGTGAGCCACAATAGACCTACTAAGGGTCGCGGTGGAGGGGCGACCACACCCCACTCACATGAAACCTAAACCTAGTTGAAGATGATATAGGTTCTTTTTTATAAGTATCAGTACCAAGAATATTGGCAGAACACAATTATTTGAGACCTTGTAGAGCTCCCACTGGTCTGCTACTCAAGGGTTTGTTATAGTTTGGGGAGGCATCTGTTTTGAGGCTCGTACTTCTTCTTCACGTGCCGTCTCCACTTAGAACGTTGGCTATCATCATGGCGATTCTTGCTTTGGATGCGGCTGCTCGAAACAATTCTATTGAAGTACAGTGATACCACTCTCTCAAGTTCTTTAGTCATAAAATGCGTCTTCTTCCCACACTTCGTTTACCCTGAATTTTTCCTTGTATTATTAGCTGTAACATGCAGTATCTTTCTCCGCGCATAACATGACCCAGATAAACAAGTTTTCCTGTTTTTATTGTGTTCACTATTTCAGGCTCTTTACCTACTCGCCTCAATATTTCTGCGTTTGTTACCCGTTCTGTCCAAGGAATCCTGAGTATTCGTCTGTAGACCCACGTTTCGAAAGCTCGAAGTCTATTTAAGTCATCTTTGTTCGTACAGAGTTAGTACAGAGTTAGTAATTGTTCAAGGTCGTCTAACAACTGCCAGATATACATTACGGACATTCTAGAGTACCACGTAGTACCATTTGCCCGATTTTTAGGTGAAAATTTTGTGTTAATGCATGACATTGCGCGGCCACACGTTGCTAGAGTAGTGCAAAATTACCTCCAGGAGGTTCAAATTCTAACAATCAATTGGCCTGCAAGCAGTCCAGACTTGAACCCCATTAAGCATTTATGGGACAGCATGGGACGACGTATTCAAGCTTTATAACCATCTTCAGCAAACTTACATAAGCTGACATTAAGACTAGTGGAAACGTGGGATCAAATGAAAGACGAGATTAAAAACCTGATTTTAAGTATGAGAAGACGATGTCAGGTGATTATTAGAGCCAGAGGAGGCAATCCCAGTAATTGAAATTTCTTTTTTTTATTCTTTAAGTACGTAATTAAAATACATATAAATTTATCACAATTGTTTCCGAGAGTAGATTTACACTTACATAATGTTGCACTCAACCTGAATAGATATTTTGTAAAGTCATTGACTGTTAGTAGAATTATTTATACATTCCAAAATATGCGTTAAATTTTACGGCGAAGTTTGTATAGAAAAAATTAGTTCTTAAATTAGAAATTTATTTTTTTTTCTGTACAAAATTCGAAGTAAACATTTTAGATCATAATTTTAATAACCATATTATATTTTTTTTTTAATAAAGCTAAAAATAAAATCATTTATATTGTAAATGTTGAAAATTAGTGTTAAAAAGATAATTTTATAATTTTTCTTGTTTAAAATTGTAGGCTTTAGTACTTTTCGATTGGTAAACAGAAAACAACATTTTGCTTTTTGCTTTTTTGTAATTTTTCTCTTCGGTTACTATATTTATTTTTCAAATCTTTTATACCATATCTTAGATATTTTCATACATTTACAGGGGTTTACATTTAATGTGTTTTTATTTTTAAGTCGGAAACAAACATAATTACGTGAAATTTTTGTAATGTAAACCCCCGTATTCGCTTTTTGTTTACCCAGACCTGCCTACAACTAATTTTAACGTTTCCATTTTCGGAACAGGTATTCGTATACGTTTAGTGCTTAAACAATCGGATCACTATTGAAACTGCTATGAAGATTATTTAAATAATAATAATACTTTTCGACGCAGAAATATTTTTCAGACAACATATGGGTACAAATTATTTAGTGATTTTTTTTTCAAATATATTGTTAACCTTCTTAAATGCTTCAATCTTTTTTAATATTCGCAGATATTTGGAATTTTTAAATTCGGGATTGTCTTTTTTATATAATTTTGTATAAAAATTATAGAAATCTATAATACTATTATGGAAAACTCTAAAAATTCTTAATAATTAATTAATTAATCCGGTTTATAGCGTCTTTCGCCTTCCGGTTCCCAGTAGCCAGCCTCTTCGGTCAGTCCAATCTCCTGGGGCTAGATTTCTTTCGGACATCGCTTTCTGAATGCCCCCTATCCATGTTGGTTTTGGTCTACCTCTTTTCCTTCGTTCCGTTGGGGTCCATTTAAGCACTAGTTTGGGTAGCCTTTCATCTGTCATACGTTCAACATGGCCGTACCATATAAGTTGTCTTCTTTGTATTTCATCTATTATAGTTGTGTCGGTCTTTACAATTTGTCGAATTCGGTCATTTGTAACCCTATCGAGACGTGATATGCCAGCAGATCTTCGCCAGAAATCCATCTCCAGGGCTAACAATCGGCGTTCTAATGTTTTATTAAGTTGCCACGTTTCACAGCCATACAGAACAATACTTTGAAAGTTAGTATTATATATCATATGTTTTTTTTCCCTAGATATATTTTTTGTTCTATTTCCTCCTCAATACGACCTTTACATGTGATTTTTGTACCCAGATAGGTGTATTCCTTACATATTCCTATTTTTACATTGTCTAGATCCAGATCTGTTGTTTCTGCCTCAATACACAAATACTTGTGTAAAAATTCTTAACAGCGAAAATAAATATAAAAATGTATAAAACCGATTTTCGATGTATGTTAACCTATGCTATAGGTATATGTAGGTCGATTATGCAGCAAATGCATTAAACATGCAGCGAAAAATTAGCTGGATTTAAAAATCAGTTTTATACATTTTTAACTTTCCAGTGGAAGTTATAGTAATGGATCCGATTTTGCGAATCCCTAATTTTGACATATCTCCACATTTCAAGGTCCCCAGAGTCGAATACAATAGTTTGTAAGTGGTATGTATGTACGTATGTGCGTTCGAAATTATTTTTCGTCTCGATTATTTCAAGAACAAAAAATGATATCGACGTGGAACCAATTGCGTTCGACGCATAATTACGCAACTTAGAACTGATTAGATTTTCAGCAAAATCGGTCTAGCTGTTTTTTATGGAGAATCAAAAAACTGAAAAAAATGGTAAACTACCTGAATTTTGCAATTTATAAATTATAATTTTTTTTAATACAGAATTTCAAGATCTTTTGAATAATATGATTATTGCATGTTAGAAATATTTGTATGAAAATTATGATGACCTCATAAAAAGAGATAGTTTTAGAAAACAAAAATTTGAGAATTTTAAACTCGTGTCAGTATTGAGAGAATATCATTGAAGACGCTATAACAGTGAATAATTATTGTTAGTAATAATTAAGCATTGTTTATAACAATTAAATATATTTACTAACAAATGATTATTGATCATATTAATAAAAAAAAATTCAATTGTTGTTAACAATTGAAATTAGCTCCCGCTTATGAAATGATAAGAAAAAGTTTAAAAGAATACGGTTAACATAAACAGAATATTGTTAATGACAATTATAATTTGTTATAAACAATTTAAAATCGTTTTTTATAATAATTTTAATAATTATAACAACAAAAAACTTGGTATTTTTTCATTCCCAGACCACTGATATTTATATTTATTTTCGCTGTCAAGAATTTTTAGGGTTTTCTATAATAGTATTATAGATTTCTATAATTTTTATATTTTAATACTTTTATTCAGAAGCTATTTATTGGGTGGTGTTAGTGAAAAGGTATAGATGCCGTGACTGGCGCTCTTCGTGTAATCCTTTATGTATACTTGGTAAGAGTTGGAATTGTTGATTTGTCTCTTCGAAGGGCAAACATTAGTTTGTCAAGACCTACCCTATGCTGATGAGGGGCAACACCCCGAAACCGCATAGGTGGTCACTTCGAATGGATAAATTTAATATTTCTTTCTGTTACTTGACAAGCATCTGCATCCACCCGAAATGGGATTATGCACGGTTATTTATTAGATGTAATTAAATGCTCGTTGTAGGCATATAGCCAGGAGTGTAGTTGTTTTCTAATGTAGAATCTACCCACATATACCCACGTATACCCACGTATAGGTTAATGTGCAGCGACATTAGCTGGTTCTTTAAAATTCAGTTTTGTACATTTTTATATAATTTTTTATCTTTACTTAATGACTTTCATTTGATTTACTTTGGTCCTTGACGCTTTTATTCCATACGTTTTTAGCTTATGATCCACTGGAATTAATTATTGATAAATTCCCATAGAAGGTTATTATGCTCTATTTTAAAATGGTACGGAGAAATAAATTCTACTCATAAATGCAAAACGCTAACAGACTGGTCAAACTAACTTTTATGATTTCTAAATGGTCCGCAACAGCTGTTATAGTATGGATTATTATATTTTACACGAGTCACCCTGTTTTTATTTGGAAGCCTGCCGCAAAAAAAGGTTTTATTAGCAAAAGGGTCATTTACTACCCGCAGTGGTGTAACTATGGGTATTGCCATATAAATTTAACAATAATATTATTTTAATTAAAAATGCTTGTTATACTTACCATCTTCAGAAAAATCCGTCGGACTTTCATCGTGTCAGTGATATGACCAAAGGATCTACATTAAGGTCAATAAAATGGTCTACACATTTTTCTATTTCTGTTATTATATGCTCAACACACGATACTTTTTGGAATCGATATTTTTAAAGATTCTTTAAAAATAATTTTAATATTTCTCATGGAACACCATTTGTTGGACCAGAACCAATAATATGGATACCCAAGGCCAGCGTTAAAGCAGCGATCAATGGCTGGGTGTACTCCCAGCATCAACTGAAGTGGGCACAATCAGAGGAAGCTAGGCACAGCAGGTTAATGCTGAAAGAACCTTCACCTAAGCAGGCAGGAAAGCTGCTCTCGCTAAGTAGGGAAAAACTCAAAACAGTTGTAGAGCTTTGTACCGGATACTGGTTTTTGAGGAAACATCTACACAATATAGGCGTGTCTAACACAGAACCTATATGCAGATTATGTAATAAGGAGGAGAAAACAGCCACTTATATTATCTTTGAATGCAAAGCAGGATTTAGAAGAGGAAGGAGATGTATGGATCAGGTCTTTTCCTTACGAGGTATAGTCGAAAAATTCTTGGCTAGAAGTCAGAAGGTCTATTGCGCTTTTATAGACTTGGAAAAGGCCTATGACAGAGTGGTGAGGAGTGAATTGTGGTCTACATTGTCTATGTATGGGGTGAATGGTAGTTTAATACGAGCACTGAAATCACTTTACGAGGATTCCACTGCTTGTGTCAGGATAAACGGAGCTTGCACGGACTGGTTTAACATCGAAAAAGGTGTGAGACAGGGGTGTGTGGCTTCGCCATGGCTGTTTAACTTATACATAGACAATTGTTTAAAAGATCTGAAAGAGAGTGCGTATGGATTAAAAATGAATGATTTGATCGTCAAATGCCTTCTTTACGCCGATGATCAAGTCATATTAGCGTTATCTGAAGAGGAGTTGCAGGCGATGGTTAATGTTATGCATGATTCCCTGAAAATCAAAGGGATGAAAATAAATGTGAGCAAAACGAAAGTAATGGTTTTTGAAAGAGAAGAAATCATGACAAACTGTGGGGTTTCGATTGAGGGAAAAAGAGTGGAACAAGTTAATGAATTTGTGTACTTGGGTTCAAAATTTACTAGAGATGGAAAGTATGACAGTGACATTGAGCGAAGTGTGTTGGCAGGAAAACAAATGAATGGGACACTGCATAGCTTTATGAATAGCCAGAAAGTGTCAAAAAAGGCACGTCTGGCGGTGCATAGAGGTGTGTTGGTTCCTACACTTATGTATGGTAGTGAATGTTGGGTTTGGCAGAAGAAGCATGAAAATAGGATTAATGCTGCGGAGATGAGTAGTCTGAGAAGTATAGCCGGAGTGACTCGGTTGGATAAAGTTAAGAAAAGTGAGATAAAAAAACGCTGTGGTGTAACAGAAGATGTGGTCACAAAGATAGATAAAGGAATGCTTAGATGGTTTGCACACGTAGAAAGGATGGATGAAGGAAGATTGACGAAACAAATTTATAAGGCGAGTGTGAATGGGCAAATCGGTAGAGGTCGACCTCGGAGAACATATCTCGATCAGATCAACATTGTTTTGAAGAAAGGCCAGGTCAAAAGTACCAACAACCGAAGAGCAGGTATGAGAGCACTGATGAAAGTAGAGGAAGCAAAAGATGTGTGTACGAACCGTAGCAAGTGGAAGGAAGTGGTCTCTGCCTACCCCTATGGGAAAAAGGCGTGACTTTATGTATGTATGTATGCAAAGCAACCGCTCAGTGGAGGCACTACCTGGGGTGTATACCAAAGGAGTGATCCACCTGGGGCAATAGCAGTACATGAGCTTCTACTCCTTAACAGGAGAATTGAAGTAATGGTACTAAACTAAGGAGCTGGAAATGTACAAAAAGCAGACAATGCTGCAGTGCCTATGTATTTACATGGGTTGTACCTTGCATTTTCCTACCATTTGAGATCACTTTCCCACCTGGGTACCAGACAATAAACATTGAGTGACATTTTTCGTAACGAAAGACGTTTCATTTCCTAACTACGTTAACTAGTAAAAAAAAGACGTCTTTTGTCACCCGTAGCAGATACAAAAAATATCACATTCCATCATTAGAACATTATGTAATAGCCCTCAGAAAATGATTTATTACTCCGTACCATTTCGAAAGAGTACAGACTGCTTAACGTGTTTCCATCGTATCCACTAGATGTTCACGTTGTTGTAATCTTGCAAGAATCCTTTTTTTTTTCACCCGGGACTTGGAATCCCTGTTAAACTCAGGTGTTCCTTAAGCTTAGATTCCTGAGGCTCTTTTTTATTTTCTTATTTTTTTCTTGACCTACTGTTTCTTGTGTGAAGTATCATTATTAAATTCGAACTTTGTTAGAGACATTTACGTAGAAATAATGAGAAGTTGAGAGGAAAACTTATATAGATACCCAATAAAAAAATGTTAGATATTTAAGAATTGCTCTCAAAAGGAATTGTGATAATACAGAAATGTCACAAATTGATTCTTTCTAGTTTCTTTAAAACAAACGTGTGAGGGATATCACAGACGTATTGTAGACCTAGAAAATAAGAAATTTGACCTCGAAAAGGAAGTGGAATTCAGAGATTTTCAGGTAGAAAATGGAGGGAATGATGACATTTATTGCACATGCGTAGAGTAATATAACAACACGCGTCTTATTTACAGCGCTTATTGCACAAATTTATTAAGTTTCGAAGATGAAGTTCTTTTTTTTATTGAGTGGTTGTTGTTTACAAACACCCTTTAAATAACATATTTGTGTATCTACACAACGAAAGTTAACGTTTATTTTGTACGAAATTTTTTTTAGAAATAAAGCACGCGAATACGTTTGTAATATCAAAATATAAAAAGTATAGTCATTAAAAAAAAATTAATTATTTTGTAAAACGTACGTATTATCAAAACTTACCTAAATCATGAATACATGTTAACTTTCGCATATTTTTGACCTGTTTAATGAATTTTTATTACGATTTTTGTAAATACTCCGAATGTTATTTATTTTATTCCCGAACACTTTTTCAGAATTTCGCTTCTCGCTTTTCGCTTAGTCCACCAATTCCCTATACTGAAATGTATTTTTTCTTCAAGCACTCAGACGGGAAATTAAAAATTATAAGTTTTAAAAATCGGTTCGCCCCCGCAGTCTTTTGTTCAAATGCAAAAGAATAAAATGATTATGTCAACAATTTTTTAAATAATTATTCCATCTGTATATTCTACTACCTTTGGATGCAGAGTATGTTGCAAAAAAATACAGTAAACACGTAAACAAAATCTAAGCCAGTGGTTCTTAACCTTTTACTGATGGAGTGTGCCCATTTGACCACATTTTTGTCCACCAACACTGCTACATCTTCTTCTTACAGTGTCTTGCTTTCTCAAGCGTTGAGGACTCCCATATTGACTACTTCTTTGTATCTATTTCTATCTTGAGCTGCGTGGAGAAGTTCCTCAGCAGTTAAACCTGTCCATTGTCGGAGATTTCGAAGCCAGGATAGCTTTTTGCGGCCTATCCATTTTTTTGTCTCGATCTTGCCATTCAGAATAATCCGAATAAGCCACATCTCGAATGCACCAATGCGGTCAATAATTTTTTGGTGAAGCGTCCATGTTTCGCAAGAGTACAACAGAATGAACCATACATAGCACTTGGTAAACCTTTCCCGCAGATGAATGTTAAGTTGCTTGGCACAGAGTAGTGGCTTGAGTTTCAGAAATGCTCTTCTAGCTAATTTTATTCTAACCTTGATTTCTTCGTCTCGATCCATCGACTGATTGATCCAGCTTCCAAAATATTTAAAGTGCTGAACTCTTTCTATATTCTCGCCATCAAGTGTTATTCTTTCCGGGCCAACATTCATTTTGCTAACAACCATAAATTTAGTTTTTTTGACATTGATTTTCAGTCCCCATCTATTACTTTCTCTGTACATACATATAGTCACGCCTTTTCTTATAGGGGTAGGCAGAGACCACTTTCTTCTACTTCCGCTACGGTTCTTACACACATCTTTTGCTTCCTCTACTTTCATCAGTACTCTCATACATGGTCGTTGGTTGGTAGTACTCTCGACCTGTCCTTTCTTTAAAACAATGTTGATCTGATCGAGATTGTTCGCCGAGGTCGAATAATTGTTAAACAATTATTTCATTTTTGCATACACCTTTCGATGATCTGACCACGGAGCAATTTAGTGTGGATCGGAAGCAATTTTTTTCGTGTGGTTCATTCGTCGAAAAAGTCTTAATTTCAGGCGAAATTCGTGTTCGAAAATCAAGTAGGGTAACATGGTTAACAGTGGATCAGTTTTTTTTACGAGCACTTACTTTCCACATTTACAGCAGGAATTGCTGTAAATTCTAGCAGAGGTCGATTAATGTATCTAGTTCCCAAATTATAATGATTCCAACATCGTAGAAGATTTTAAAAAAAGACAAAGTTTGTTAAAAAAAAAATGTAATTGATCCACTGTGTACCCCAGATGGTACTCACTGAATCGGTCAGTGGTCAACAGTGGATCAAAGATATAATAGATTATGTTAAATTACAAAATAAAAACACAAATAACATTTTAACATATTCTCACACCATTGTGGATTATAAGATTTATTTAAGCGGTTTAACCCCTAAGACAGTCCATACCGGCAATTTGATTGGTTTGCTACGACGAAGGCATTTTAATGTTACGAGGGCGGTTTGATAAGTCAGTGACTTTTTGAATAAAACAAATTTTTTTCCGCAAATAAACATTTTATTTTTCTACATAATCACCTTTTAGCTCGATACATTTAGTCCAGCGTTTTTCTAATTTTTTTATTCCATCCAAATAATAGGTTTTTTCAAAGCTCTCAAAATACGCGATTGTTTCGGTAATGACTTCTTCATTCGACTCAAATCTCTTACAGCACAGCCATTTCTTTAGGTTTGGAAACAGAAAATAGTCGCAGGGGGCTAAATCTGGAGAATATGCTGGATGGGGTAGCAGTTCGTATCCCAATTCGTGGATTTTGGCCATCGTGACTAGACAAGTGTGCACACGTGCATTGTCTTGATGGAACAGCACTTTCTTCTTCTTAGCCAAATGCGGTCGTTTTTGCTTCAAATCAACGTCGAATCTGTTCAAAAGCTTTGAATAATATTCGCCGGTGATCGTTTTACCTTTTTTGAGGTAATCGATGTGAATGACACCGCGTACATCCCAAAAAACTGTGGCCATGACCTTGTTGGCTGACAGACGACTCTGTTTCGCCTTCTTTGGTCCACTTTCACCCCGAGCAACCCACTGTTTCGATTGTTCCTTGGTCTCTGGTGTGTTGTGATGGATCCATGTTTTGTCCACAGTAACATAACAGCGCAAAAATTCGTCCGGATTACGGCTGAACATCGCTAAACACTCTTTTGAAGTGGTCACACGATTGCGCTTATGGTCGAGTGTGAGCAATCGCGGCACCCATCTCGCAGAGAGTTTTTTCATGTCCAAATATTCGTGTAAAATATGATGTACCCGTTCAGTTGAGATACACCTACAGCATGAGCCAACTCACGCACTTTCATTCTCCGATCATCCAATATCATTTCATGGATTTTATCGACGATTTCCGGCGTGATCACTTCTTTTGGGCGACCTGGACGTTCGGCGTCACTAGTGCTGGTACGCGACCACAACGGAACTCTGTAAACCACTTCTTAACCATTGAAATTGATGGTGCCGAGTCCCCGTAGTATTTATCAATACTTTCCTTAGTTTCAGTGATGGATTTTTTACGTAAAAAGTAATGCTTAATCAGCACACGAAATTCACTTTTTTCCATTTTCGTAAAAATGCACGAGGTTGTCTGCTTTGAACGGCTATCAAACACCAACTGCACGACGTAGCTTGCTCAAAATTAGAAAGTTGCCCACTGATAGATTATAGTTGACGGCAGCACTGTTGCAATTGGAGTAACTGCGCAGGAAATTCAAAAAGTCACTGACTTATCAAACTGCCCTCGTATTATACCTTGCCATTTCGAAGGCTACTTGACGACAATCTTTGGTAGTAAGTCCATATAATAATATTGCACATTTTTTGTAATAGTCCCGAAGCATATTTTCTTGTACTTCGGAAAAAAATCTATTTACTTCATAGTTTGGTGTTATTTTTATATCCCCTTGAAAGACAGCTATTTTTGTCTTTTCCCAATATCTTTGTAGGGTAGTTTCTGAGCATACGTGTCGTATACCGTTACCGTTATTAATAGCTTTAAGAGCTAATTGCATTTCCTCTTTGATATGAGCACTTATTTTCCTTATATTTTTTTATTTCGTGGCATTCTGTAACGAAAATAGCTTGGTACATATGGTACACAGTGGATCGTGATCCGCTAAGTACCGCTAGCGTTTGATCCACTGTGTACCATTCGATTTAGTTATTTTTGAAAGCCAGTCATCCCTAACAAGAAATCGCTGTTACATTATTTTTATCTTTATAATAAAAATAAACAACAACGTTTAATGCCCGAGTTTAGACACATAGTTTTAACGCAATATAAAGAACAAACTCACACAAACTCAACTTTTCTCTCCTAACACATATCTATTCGTCGTGACTACCACAAACTTACTAAATGGAAAGAAAGTTATAAAGGTTATATACGAATGTATGACAAATCATAGAATATCAAACGGCAGATGGCTTTGTGGTAGGAATGATCCACTTTTTACCAGTGATCCACTGTTAACCATGTTACCCTACATGAAAATTCAATTTTTGAACGTTTTCGGAAAATTTACAAGGGAGCCGATTTTTCTGCCGACGTCAGTGAATGGAGCTGATTGAAACTCGTTAAACTAGCTGTCGCGAATTGCATTTGAATAAACTTTGCGGGCTGGGGTGGGCTCGGTTCATTTAGGGTGCTTTCAGGGACCACCGGCTAAGAACCACCTTTCTAAGCAAACGTCCATCCTTGTGGCGGCGAAATCACACTGTTAATTTTGTTAAATAAACATTTTTAGTGTTCGCGGTTTTTTTTGCGACATAATCCGTGCCTTATACATAAATGAGTACGATATCGAAGTTCCAAATGTACAAGACACGTTGCTGATCCGATTCGGCCCACAAACACTTTGATAATAACAACTGTTTCTTCTAGCCGAACTACAGACTATTTGTAAAACTTATCACGAGAAAATAGCCAAACTCGAAGGGGATAAATATGATTTAGAAGTTATCGAACGTATCAAAGCCCATGAGGTACAAATTATACACGATACACAGGCCTTGTTGCGGTTTTCCTTTTTTTTTACTATTATATTTTAGGTCGCACTTAAGGAATGGCATTTTTAAATTGGTACACGGTGTCCAAATAATAATAACGCAAATTTTTTGTTATTTTTTATAAATATTTGATTTCATTAAGTTATCTTTATCGGGAAAACGAAACCCACAGACGGTTTGAATGTTTTCCTAAACATTTTTAATGAAATTAAATTAATTTAAAACAACAACGGCACATTAATTTTTTTATGTATGTATTTTTTATAAAATATACGCAAGGTTATTATTTTTTGGATAACTAATAATGTTTTTACCTGCAATGTATATATTTTGCCAAAGCTATTTGTATCTAGGGCTGTTTCTTAGGATAAACAACAGGTTTTCGCCTTTACTCCTCAACAGTTGTAGATATTTTCTTATTTCAAAATACTCAAGATTTTTTTGTGTCATAAAATAATAATTTTCAATGCTATTCCTAACTCGAAATTAAATAACCAAAAAAATAAGACAAAGCGCAGGTAATACAAATTGTTTACCTCGTTATCTGTTTGACATAGGTAATATACTTTACCATATTTATTTTATGCGATAAACTTTAGGAGCATACAATTGAGTATTTTGTCAACAAGAAAAACAGTTGTTAATGTTAAATCGGGGCAAAAAAAGTGTAGTACCTACCTATTTGCTGACTGCTGGTTCCGTTTCCGATTTTTAGGAACGCTTAAGAAGATTTGCAAAGACTATTATGACCGCATGTATATTTGTGAAGAACAGAAGTGGGATTTGGAACGTGAAGTTAGAAAACGGGACTGGGAGGTATCTTGACACTCACACATCTGTTATTATAAATTCACTTGTTTTGTGCTTCATGTCATACATTTTATACATATCAAGAATTAAACAAAAACAAATATTAACGTTGACGATTCGCATAATATTATTCCAAAAGCTAAAAACCGAAAAAGAAAGACAGACATCCATTAAAGATCTTGTAACAGAAGGAACTTTATCCTTAATTTTTTTTCTTTTCGAAAAAGGGGCAATTAGTTTGAAATTTTAATTTAATTTACATCACATCTTTAATTTTTAACTCCTCAGAAGATATAAAATGTAGTAATAGTATTAAATTTTAATATTCTAATTCTATCGATAGATGGTAATGTTGAAACACTTTGGCTCAGTACGACTTTGACTATGACATTACAAGTGAAATGTAGGAGCTTTGGTTAGGTTGGGTATCATGTGAGTAAAGCGTAGGACGCCCCTCCACTGCGACCTTTAGTAGGTCTATTGTCGCTCACCGCTAGAGGTTACAGTTCACCGCACAATCCAGCCCTTTTTATGAAGTTCGTGGTTGTAAGGGGTGAGATTTTCTTGAAATCGGTAGGTTCTAGGTTGGTATAACCGAATATGTTGAACCTTATTCTTCTCAGGCCGGGGCATGAACATAATACATGTTCAGCAGTTTCGTCTTCCACGCAGTAAAACCGACAGTCCGTTTGTTGATTTAGACATATCCTTCCGAGGTGGTATCTTGGACAACAGTGTCATGTAAGCAATCCCTTTATGTTTCTCGAGAGTTTTGGTAAGAACGCCTTCGAGTGAGTCAACCCTGGTATATCGAACCAGTACGTGAGTATTTTCCTCTCCGACCAGTCCGAAGTAATTGTTTTGGCGGCACTTTTAGTGACTCCGGTTCTGGTCCAGTGAATGCAGATTCGGCCACCTGATTTGCAACAGTGTCGGCTTTTTCGTTTCCCTCTACCCCGTGGTGCCCAGGTACCCACAGCAGGGTCACTCTGTGGTTCGCACCAAGGTGCTCCGGGGATTCGATGCAATTCCATATAAGTCTAGAATTTATCTTGTTGGAGCTCAGTGCTTTTAAAGCAGCCTGGCAGTCTGATATTATACTAATGTTTTTGTTTGCTAGAGGTATGTTAGCTCTTTTTCACACAATTCGATAGCGAAGACTTCAGCCCGAAAGATTGTAGCTTACCTGCCAAGACTGGTAGATATTTCAGTCTTTGGTTTCCTGCTGAAAACACCGGCCACAACTCCATCTGGGGTTTTTGAGCCATCTGTGGACATTACGTGTTCAGTCTCTGGGAAGAGAATTTTTTCCCTCACCCATTCATCTCTCTTTTCGGAAAGAGGACTTTGAACGACTTTGCTACGTGTATTTTTGTTGCTAGCTTGTCGGGAACTATCACGAGAATTTGGTGGTTTTTAATGTAGGAGCTTAACTACATAAATGTTTAAGCTACGAATTAAAGTAACATTTAATATAGAGCCCCTTTTTAAAAAACAGGGAACAAGAGAAAACAGTTTTTTCCAAACCGTTATGGTAAAAATGAGCACAGAACTTTTAGGAGAGGAATTATTTGATCTCTTAAAAACGTCAAAGTCTCTTTCCTAATAAGCCAGACGTACATACTGTCGCTAACATTTTCATACTGATCGGTAACGGCGCAAAAACATGTCGTCGAAGAGGCGACAAATCAAATTAGAGTGGTTTAGTTAATTACTTGATTATTTATCGCGAATGTTTATTATATTTTGTGCTGGTCGACTGGCTAGAGTCCAGATCACTTAGTTCCATTGAAATGCCCATGTTTCGAAAAAAAAAATCCAAATTTGTATAAAGAACCAACTTAATAATACCTGAATAACTTTAGATTATTTCTGTGTTTAAATTTCAAACTGTTCTTTAAATATTAATATTTTAAGTTTTTTAAAAGTAACAGCTCCAACACAATTTTCAAAATTAAAATATATTATTGAATGATAAAAAATGTGTCCCAAAATAATTCGATCGCGTTTTCAGTTTTTAGTCGACAACATTTGTACATAATATAAATCTTAAAATGTTAATGCAAAATCGTCAACAAAATTAAAAACATAAACATATACACATAATCGAATTTATACTATGTTGTGTATACTAAATATTTTTATAGTAATTTCATGAAGTGTTACGCCGTAGTGTCCCTCTCCCCGATCCATTTATCAGCTCTCAGCTACCATAAACTCAGAAATCGTTACGTGTCTGAGTAAGATCACGTGTCGAATATTCCATTCTATTCCATAGAAACAAAAAAAACAAAAAAACGCGCCAATATTGTTGTAAGCTTGCTAGTCACAGTTCTCTTTTTTCCCAACGCTTACGCCACACCGCCGAAGCTTTTCATCTGCTTATCAATTCTCTATGTGATCAAATTTTAATCATTTATTTTCTACATATATATTAACAATTCAAATAGATACCGACCAAGTTGTATAAATAAAGCACCTACTTGACAATTTTCGAATTGTTGGGGACACAGAAAGTTTTTTTAGTTTTATAAAAATAAATACGTGATTTTGGTTTTATTAATTGCGAAATAGTTTTGTTGGTTATAAAATATTTTATCTGTTTTAATCTTATGTATAAGACTTGGTCAGTATAATATTTAAAAGATTTTCGAGAAAAGTTGTCAATTATTGTTTTCGTGTCTCATTACAGAAGCAATTTTTTTAAACAAAATCTGAACTTTTCTCGAAAAAATGTGTAGTAAATAACATTACTAATCCCAAAACAAAAGATAATTTAATGCAAACAGCACTAAAACCGGCTTAACGCATTACCCCAGCAACTGCCCCTGGGATACGGCATGGCCCTTCATGCTTTCTCCTTTTTGTTTTACCTTTTAAAGAAACCATATTTAGAAGTTTGTTCGACTTAACCATTCCAAATCACCAAAAGTACCGGAACTTGAACCTAGGAAAACGGAACCTGCCAGTTCAGAAGTGCCATGCTCTATCTATCCTGCTCTTCCTTCGTTTAAAAAAACGCCCCGTGTTGTTTACCTTCGGCAGTTATCGTTTAGAGTCTGTTTTAATAGTAAATGGGACACCTACGTCACAACAATGTGCGCAAGATTGACGTCGCAGTCTAACCCGTGTTGGAAATATTAGTGGTTTAAATGTATCAAATTTGTAGGAAAACGCAGCAACGGTTTGGAAAAACTTATTTACAAATACAAATACACGCTTCCAAAAACCCAATCTCAAAAGTTAACAATTAGCTTGATAGGTACGTCAACGAATTAACAATGGATGTCACAGAAAACTAACCACTAACCGTGAAGAGACACTGGAGTCGTAAACTACATAGTTTTGTATTTTTAATTATCGTCACTCATGACGTCGCTGTCTCATTTACTATTTAACAGTAGGTTTGTTTCTGCAACAGTTGCAAACGGTTTTCAAACGGAGCAAGCGCAGTTGAAAATAAGCGTTTCTGCACATACCAAATCAAACTGTGACAAAAAATTCGATGTTCTTGCAGCGTTGACATACCGTTTGATGACAGCCCGATCACTTTGAGTTTTGTTTTCAAACAATTAGTTGTGCGCAAGTTCACCATTTTGCCCAAAAATAAAAAACTAACGAGAAGTGATAAAAACCTCTTTGAATAAACTACTGAACAAAATTAACACAACAACATATAAAATCATAAAAGTTGCTATGATTAATTAATTTTAATAATTTTTTATGGACATTGGTTGAATTAAAAGTTAAAAAAAATATTAAATTCGACATTAATAGCGTGTGTTTCCTACTCTACTTCGGATCATTTATGAGTCTGGGCATACTTCTAATGTCATTTTGGATAGAATCTTGAGGAATTTGTTCCCATGCCGTTATAATTGCCTTTTCAAGTTTCGTCAGGTTCAAAAAAAGGACCGAAAGGCATCACATGCTATATTTCAATCTTCTCAAGACAATTATCATTCATGGATAATGACGGGAACTAATTATGTACATACTACCCCAGAACATAACAAAGCCACCGACGAACAAGCCTCTTTCCTGGTCTTAACGAGACTCGATCAGGATGAATATTTTAGGTTAACCCTAGTTTCATCCGTGAATAAAACTTTTTTCCGATTATTCACAGACCAATTTTAATGATTTTGCAGTGGCTAGTCTGCTTCTTTTTCTTCTTTTTCTTATCATGCCCTCTTCTCACGAAGGTTGGTGATCTATATGGCTAACATTGTCCTGGATACAGTCGAGAGTCCAGTCTTTACAACCGTACAGTAATACACTAAAGATATAGCACCTGACCATGCGCATTTTGTGCTCCAAGCTCAAATCGACTGGTGAAAAACTGCTTCATTCTGGTGAAAATTTTCTTGGCTTGCTCCATTCTAGAACGTATCTCCCGTTTCGGGTAACACAGCGAGTTGATTATGGTGCCAAGATATTTGAAGGATGATACCTGTTTGATATTTTTGCCATTGATCAAAAACGTTTCGGTGATACGTGCCTTGGAGTAAACGATCAATTTGGTCTTGGAAATGTACATTTGTAGTCCGAATCGTTCACTGTGTTATGTAATCTTGTCCATCATTTCTTGCAAGTCCGATTTGTTATCGGCTAGGACCATGGTGTCGTCTGCGTATTTTATATTAGTGATGCGGACTCCATTTACTTTAATGCCTTCAATATCTTCCAATATAGCCTCTCTGAAAATGACTTTCGAGTAAATGTTAAACAAGAGTGGAGACAAAATGCACCCCTGCCTACTCTACTCTTTAATCCAACTTTATTTAACCGCCTTCCAACTGTTTAAGAAGAAATCGTGACATTGTGGACAGCTTCGAGTTCGTTTCTAATCACAGAACTTTTTTTTTTATGAAAATAGTCGCAAAAAGGGTAGACCTATCGTGTGGACCGCGGACGGCCCGCACTGCGACTATTAGAAGGGGAAGGGATTATAGAAAGGAAATGATTTTGGACACGCTTTTTAAAAAGTTGTAGGTCATAGTTCTCTGGAGAAACTGATTTTGGAAGCTTATTCCATTCCGTAGCAGCCCTGTAAAAGAAGGATTCTTGATGAAGATTGGTCCTTGTAGTGTCAATCTTGAGAGTAAATGGGTGAGACTGATCAGCGTGCCGAGTTCTTCGGCCGAATGTGGCCAATGGTGGTACAAGAGTTTTTATTTCTCTGGAGTCTATTTGTATCATTCATCGAAAGTGATCGATAGGAAGTGAAAGTTGAGACAAGTGTGCTATCGTCTGCGAAACTGTAAATGGGGTTCGTGGTGGTTTTCAAGAGGTCGTTGATGTGTAAAATAAATAAGGTGGGGGACAGGATGGAACCCTGGGGGACCCCGGACTAGTGACAGTCCTGTTTCTTAAAGCGCATTGACTGATAAAGCGTTCGTCTTGGTCGTTAGTGCATCGTTTTCGCCGTTGCTGTTGCCTTCCAGAATAATTTCCTACCTCATTCCCTCATCCAATAAAAGTAAGACCCGCACTACCTCCTGTTCAGTTATAATTCTGGTGTCAAAAATTAAATAGTCTACTATTTGATAAACTTAAAAAACAGACATAAGAAAAATAATAAATAAATTTTTTGGATAATTTTGTAAAATTGAATGCGCCTGACAAAAAATATGATGTACAAATAAAGTCCACCTATTGCAAATAATAAAGGCTCTTTTGATACTTTCCTTTGAAACAATCAACTGATGCAAAAATCATAATACTTAATATCGATTATAAATTTGACCTTGTACCCCAAAATATCAAACCAACCGCTTTGTCGGAACGTTTGATACACCTTAAATATGTATCTTTACACTACCGAACTACCAATACTTTAATAATACAATGTCAAATTTACAATTAATATTAGGTATTATGATTTTTGTATGTATCAAAAGAGCCGGTCTATATTGCAAAACGCGGATGTTCTTTTAATACCATATACAGGGTGTTAGTAAATAAGTGCGACAAACTTTAGGGGAGGGGGGTGATTCTGCATGAAAAAATAATGATAGTTTGCTATAGAAAGGTATGTCCGCAAATACTTCGTAGATATGGGGTGTTAAAGTTTTTCTTAAAAACTGACGATTTATTTATTGTTCTAAAACCGGTCGAGATATGCAAATACAATTTGGTGGGTATTAAGAGATAGTTATTGCGCATTTTTTGACATGCAATTAAGATTTTTATGTTTATCATTGTCGCGCATACGGGTAATGATCCCAATTATTTTAAATAAAAAAATGGTACGCCACTGAGATAATTTAAATTAAAAATCATGTTTGAATTTTGTCGCACATATTTACTAACCTCGTGTATCTTTGTCTTGCGCCTTAGAAAAACATTCGCTCCAAACAGGCTTTTGTCGCTTCTCGTTAGTTTGTTATTCTCTATTTGTACTTTAGTAGTATCGGTACTTCAGCATTATATTTATCAATTAGCACATTACACTTCGACTCGATTTCGATGCTTATCCATTTAATGTCATGAGTTTAAGGTGTACTAAGGTTACCGAAAATCGGCCACACAAACATCAAACGCACCGGCAAAGCTGTCGCTTGTCTTTGATTTATTCTCTGATTTTACCAAGAGTTGTATGTGCTAACATTTTTAATTTGTATTATGAATTTTACATTAAACAGAATCAAAGTTTTATAACAGTTCTTGCAGCAGTCAATTTGGTTTGTTAATTCTCCTTAAACTGTCCGAAACTACTGCAGAAACAAAATGTCTACCATATTTCTTATCGAATTTCAAGGAACAACCATAAAAATTTTTAATGTTATGAGTTTCCTAAATATTGCTACAAATAATAGGGAATATGCATGTGATTAAATAAGGGTAAAATATTTTTTTAATAAACCTTATTACATAAGAATTATGCTTTCATCAATATTTTTGTTTATAATTTCTTTTTAAGCAAGAAATTATTTTTTAAAAAGTGCCAAAAACTATGGGAAATTCTTCTTCTCATTCTTTGGTCATTGGTCAGTGTTGTTGATTCTCCTGTGATAGAGATGTCCAACTATCTGTCCATCTTTTTTGCCTTTTACCATCTGGATTTTCATTTAGCACAACCTTGGCTATTCTTTCGGGGTCCATTCTTTCTACGTGGTCCCGCTAGTATCTTCTGCGGTTTCGTCCCCATCTGATTACATCTTCCACCTTGCATGTTTCTCTTATTGTTGCGCTCATCACTCTATCCCATGGTGTCTTTTCCGCTATTAACCTTAGAGCCTTCATCTCTGCCGTTCTTAACAAACATTTTGTTTTGTTCGTGTCTGCTCGGGTCTCGATGCCATAGGTGATTATTGTTCTTTCGCATGTTTTGTATATTCGAACTTTACTGTCGATGCTCATATGTTTGTTGTCCCATATGACGTCTCTTAAACAACCTGATGTTAACGAGGCTTATAAAAACAGTTTGCTGCCTAAACACAGGCAATTCAACCCGAATTAAAGTTGATCATGGGAAATTCAAACATTTGAATTGCGACATCATTGGTCAGAGCGAATGTGACTTAAAAGTCTAGGGCAACAAATGTCAATAACATCGAATGCGTAGTTAGGTTAGGTATTTGCTTAGAAGTGTTTTTGATTCTGTCAGCTTTATTACGATATCATTGCACATTTAGAAGTAAAATTATATTATTATATAACCTGGATAAGGAAGTGCAGCAACCAGCTTCACAAGCTATTTTTTTTCAGTATATTCTATGCATATAAACTAGTACCTGCTTCTAAATAATTTTCTGATGAGTCACTAAAACTGACACTTTGTTTAGAAGAAGGCGCAGATAGAGCGCTTTCTTCTATTATTTCTGTTCTGATCTGTTTTCTCTTTACGTAACCTTTTCTCACTAGTGATGGCTGCGGTCACTTTGACATTGAAATTTGTGAGGAAGAATATCTTTCTAATCTTAATGAAGTTTTTTGTGTTTCTTTCAAATTCATAATTTTATACTCCATACAATTATCTGTATTTCTTTCTACCTGAAAACACAAACGTAATAAAGCTGTGCATTACATGACACAGGTGGTACAAATATTGTTTTTTTGAAACTCTAGAACTGTGTAGGTGTAAGATATGTGTAACAGAAAAACAAAAAAATTTTTTAAAGAATGAATTAAATAGTTGATGGAGATACCATGTCGCTTTTCAAAATTTTACAGCACTTCCTCCTTTCAAGAAAAAACACTTTATCGGGTGTATTTCTTATTGTATTTCTGTACTTAGACACAATGTAGTACTTGTATGTCAGCTTTTTGGATTGTTCTATAGAGGGAGAAAGCACGATACTTTTCCAATAATCTTCAGCTTAACCTTCCCACCTGTTTGTTTGTTGTCATAGACTATGACGTCACACCAAGCGCGCCAAAATGGCGGTCTTTTAAAGTACCCGCGTCGATTGACTATTTTAAACTTTTTTTTTCTCCAAAATAGTTTTTTGGCGTTGAAAATTTTTTTACCATTTTAAAGCGATGTAAACTATCGAAATAAAAAGTTTAAAAAAACATGCATATTCCCTATTGGCAACATTTAAAAACCGTCCCGAATTATTGCTATGTTTTATTAAAAAACAATATTTCCCAGTTAATAAGGATGTTATTGGATGGTCCTTTAATTCGTTTAATACGCTTTTTGACTCGCACGAAGTAATAATCATCTTAAATTCATACTGGTGGTAAACAAATATTTTTTTACTGGATATGTTTTAATAAACATTTATCAAAATGTTTAAAAAACAATATTTTATTTAAAAAATAACCCGTACATTACATTGTAATATCTATTACGTGTTTAAATTCCCATGATCTAAAATTACCAAAAGTATTTTAATTTGTCTGCTAGTAAAATTCATAACCGCAACCTAGTAGTTGGGATCCAATAATGGTAAAGCATTTTTTTTTATTTAAATAGAAAACCAAGTTGCATCTCAACAATTTGAATACATTTAATGAAATATATTATGGTAAAGATAAAATCTTAAAAATATCGTGCTTATTAAAAAAAAATACCGAGCGTTGACGATTTTAAAATTGATAATGAAGTATTATAAAGATTGGATGAATTAAGATACTATGGTGGTTATGTTTAATAAATGTTGTATTCGGACACGCGTAACTAGGAAGGGCATTAAGATGGACTTATTGTAAATAAATATATAAACATAATCAAGATAAATTTCCAGTTTTATAATTACATAAAATATGTTAAGCCGGAAATGTATCTTTTGTAGCTTACTATTAATCGGCTTTTATAGTATAAACTGAAAACTGAACAAGACCAGCCTGTGTTTTTTTTTGTTAGTATAGATCCTGGATCCCGATCAACGAATCCTGTTTTGAAGAAAGGAGCAGATTTTTTGTACCTCCTTACTTACATGTATTTTAAAATATTTTACGAGAAATAGTTATATTTTTGATGTTTCTCCACCTGTATATTGTGTATATTTTTGTAGATGCAGTTGAAATTATATTTTTCCCTGTGTATTGTCAAATCCAACTGTTCACTTGAGAAAAGTCCTTGAAACGCAATTTTTTTAAAACCATTTGTTGATTTATTATTTTTTAAATTTTTTTCCAATTTAATTGAATTAATTTAAGAAAATACAAAGAAGGGTCAGTTCTATATATATATATATATATATATATATATATATATATATATATATATTTAAGTATTTAGTTTGCAGTAAAATAGAATTTAAACTAAAGAAAGTTAGATAAAAAAAATACATATTTGGTAATTTTATGGGTAAGCGTCTAAAAATAATCTAAAAAAATTGTATTTTAAGAGCAAATCTGCAGTGAACCTTTTTTCTATTTTATTTCCAACTATTCCTGTCTATGTTCTGACTGTGCAAGCTTTTATAAATAATTTTCCATTTACTACTAATTGGCTGCCTTGGCGATATTTATTATTTTAGTTTGTGAAAAATAAAATAATGAATTTTTTCTTGTTTCATCACATTCGTACCCTACTAACTGTATGTAATATTCTGTTGCTTACACTTTTTGCTCGTTTAGTCAATACAAAATAAATTGACATCAATAAAAACATTTACTTTTAAAAATATGCAGCAATTTTTTTATTTAAAAATTAACAGTTCCATTTTTACAAAAGTATAAGTAACAGAATTTTACTTTTTTTAATTTTCAAAAAAATTTATATTTTTATTATTCTATGTAGATCACTGAATTGAACAGCCAAGTAAACGACCTCAGGGGCAAATTGTAAGTAAATTTTACCTAAAAATAACTCAAAATTTTCACTTTTATCAATAGTTTCGTTATATTTTTACTTTCTATTATTTTATTTAATAGACGCCCATCGAAGAGCCAAAATTCGGGGGACACTTCCGTATTTTCACGATCCCCTTGGGAATCAGTTTGGCGTGTCTTTAGGAAATCATGTATATGTTTTGCCCTGAAAACGTACAGGTAAAAAGTTATAGGCACTTCTCCATGTTAAGTCTTTGAAAAAAAAAAGGTTTCTCCAAATTTCTACCCCTAACCCAACATAAATATATTCATATAGGTCGCCTTTTTCATCATTGCTCTTATGAATGCTCGTCGGTTGTTGGTACCCTTGACCTGGCCTTTCCTCAAAACAATGTCGATCTCATCGAGATACATTCTCCGAGGTCGACTTCTACCGACTTTCCCATTCACACTTGCCTTATAAATTTGTTTCGTCAATCTTCCTTTATCGATTCTCTCTACGTGTCCAAACCATCTAAGCATTCCTTTATCTATCTTTGTAACCACATCTTCTTTTACACCACAGATTTCCCTTATCTCACTATTCTTAACTTTATCCAACCGAGTTACTTCGGCTAAACTTCTCAGTCCACTAAATTATTTAATTACCAATAATTTAAATTACTAAATTTATAATATTGATTCAATTGTATCAATGCATAAATTCAACACTGCTAGTGGGGATACGCTGTTATCATATTGGTCAAATCTGATCAAATTGCAAGAATCACTCGTCGTTTTTTAATCTTCACAAACTGTATGCCCAGGTGTAAATTAAACTCAATACCTTGTCTATTTTTATTTTAATACTAATTTGCCCGAGCGTAGAATAGAGTACTAGTACGTTCGATCTTGCATATTATGCCACATCCGAATGGACCCCAAACGTACCACGGTTGACATTAAGTGCTGTCGCTCATCTATCTTTTGAGCTCTTTAGTATGTCTAAAAGATACCTTGCTCACGGAACCATTTGACAGTGTCACCCTAAATAATCTGCGTAATTTTCAGAATTTGATATTGGATACTCTTTATTTATAATTCTTTCCTCGATGATGTCACAGCACTCGTCCGGTTGTTCAAGGTTATCCTGGATATTATACTTCATGTCATCTGGTAAAGGGTCTCCAGATACCCTTGGTCCCAAAATATCTTCATTTTTATCACTCTCATTACTATCAAGGCAAATTATTATATTTTTAAATACAAATAATAAGTTCGTTGGGTACAAATGTCCACAATTGGAGACACTTAATTTTAGTACAGAAGTACCTTTACAAGAATGAGGAGGCTTTTCTGCTGCCGAGACCTAAACCTTGAATTAAAAATACGACTGATGAGATGCTATGTGCTGTCTGTATTATATTATGAGATGGAAGCATGGACGCTGAAGGTAACCGACGTGAGGAGACTAAAGGTAATTGAGATGTGGATATAACGGAGAAAATTGAAGATTTTATGGGTAGAGAGAATAACCAACGTGGAAGTAATGAGATATATGAATAAGAAGAGAGAAGAACAATTGAGAGAAGAAAACTGCTGTACGTGGGACATGTCATGAGGAAAAAAAAAATCGAATGCTTGAAAAAATAATATGCAGGGAAAAATCCAAGGAAGGAGACGAAATTTATGGCTGTAAAACCTTACGGAGTGGTTTGGATGCAAAAACAACGAACTATTTAGAGCTGGGTCTTAAAAATAAGAATGGCCCTGATTATTGCCAACCTTTGAAGCGGAGATGGCACCTAGAGAAGAATTTTAGTAGCCTGTAGCAGTTACTAGAATAAATATATCCTGAAAATATATATAAACGCGTAATAACGTATCCCCTGTGATTGGAAAAATTATATAGCATTGTCTGGATGACAAATAACTTTAATATATATATATATATATATATATATATATATATATATATATATATATATTTATAAAATTATGACAGCTCACCTGAATAGAACGTGTAACTCAGGAACCACCGTGCACACTGCCAAATATGTTCCTGATTCTGTATGACAGAAATCACTACAAACTAAGCTACACATATAACATAATGTTTTTAGGTGCATACAACGTAAAATAAACGCGAAACAAAGTGAACTGTGTATAATACAGATTCTGGAAAAGTAATGTCTACATTTGTAGACATCGTGTGTCAAAGGGCAGAAAAATTAATTAAAGTCTTAAAAGGAAAAATCGGAATCCATCAGGATTCGAACTCTGGTTCCACTGTTGATGAGCAAATGCCTTAACCACTGAGCTATAAAAGGGATATAAATATCTATTTAATAATAAAAAAAAATTCCATATAGAGTTAACATGGACCTCGACGGTCAGGCTGCTATCGAATTACTTAACTCAGTCTACTTGATCTCTAGGGCAGCGGTGCAATGCCGAGCCGCCCTAAATGAGCTAGCAGCTAAGTTTAGAGTTCACATTGTCTGGGTACCCGGACACAGGGACATACCAGGCAACTGTAAGGCGGACGAGATAGCAAGAGAGGGCACTACCCTTCCAGATGTATCTGTCTCATCTCAGCAAGGAGTACCGATTGCAAACTGCCGGCTCCTCCTGCACAGCAAAGTAGTTTAAAAAGCCAACTTGAGGTGGCAAAATGGACCCACATGCACATCATCGAAACAGATTTGGCTTAAACTAGATCTACGTTGAACTATTGTTGTTTTAACTATATCCAAGGAGTCCGTTGGAAATGCGATCGCGGCCAAAACGATGAGGAAGAGGATGAAACAACGGTACATCTTCTCTGCCACTGCTCTGCCCTAGGCAGAAAACGGCTTCCTATACTAGGACAACCAAACTTTAATGACTTATCTGATCTCAGCTTAGTTAGCATTAAAGATCTCATACTTTTTATTAACATTTCCAACTGGTTCTCACGGTAGAGGGGAAAGGCACCGCCGTCCATCACGGTATCACAACTGGCCTAAGTGGGTCCTAAGTGAGTTTTCGGGGCAAACCATGTACTCGTGTAACGCCATAAGGGGCTCTCATAATTTTGGCGAGCAAATACGAAAGTGTAGCCAAAATTCTATGCCTAATTTTTTTTACATTTTAGCGTAAAACCTACTCTGAAAAAGGTATCCAAGTACGAAAACAAATTCGCAAAGCTTCAAAAGAAGGCTGCCGAATTTAATTTCCGTAACCAATTGAAAGTCGTCAAGAAGAAGGAATTCACCTTAGAAGAAGAGGATAAAGAAGTAAGTAGACGCTAAATGTTTTTTTGATATTTTTAAATAATTTCTCCGAGGTTTTAGTAAAAGACTCGATCTTTTATTTTTCTTTGCTCGTATTACAACTATACAACTATGTTTGCTTCCTATTTTAATTCACTTTTCTAATTCAATACACTCGATTTCTCTTCTAAAATTTTATCTGTGTTTTTACTAAAGCTCACAGAATGCAAATTATTAAAATGTTTATTACAATGGCCACACATTGTTCACCTAGGTTACAACTCATATAAAATTGATGACATATGTTCAAAACGATAACCAAAAGAATTTGGTACTCTACCAGAATGGCCATACCTTTCGAAAGTCCAACGAATATTTGGTAAACACTAAACAAATAAAAAAAGTTAAATGTTTCAATTTTTAAATAAAATCTTTAATATCTTTAATGAACAAGTATTTCCCAAACTAAAGAAAATGTTTTGAAAATTAGGCAGTTTCAAGAGTAAAAATAAAATAAAAAGGGCATAGAGAAAACCCTCTCATCCCCAATTAAAAACAATTGAAAAGCAATTTTTGCGTACTTCATTAAAATTCTTTACATTGATCTGAGTTATAATTATACAAAATGTATTAACAGGTAAAAATTTTTTATTTAAAACTAGCTTTTGCCCAGTCTTCGTCCGCTTAGAAGTCTAAAATGGTTCTAATAGGATTTGTTAGGTGATGAGTTTTAATAAAATACGAAACACATTTTCCATCAATTCTGTTAAAGAATGTTTATGCAAAATTTGAAGTAGATTGGACCAAGGAATCACGTTGTTCCATACAAACTTTGCCCCCAAGGACAGGATTTTGGAAATTCCATTTTTTCGGATGCCTACGTCATACAAAGAATACACCTCCAAGTTTCAGGTCTCTATGATCAGCGGTTTAGTTTGTGCGTTGATCCGTCAGTCAGTCGTTCCATGACAAAGCATTTTATATGATTAGGTCATATTATGCCTGTCCTCCTCGGACGTTGGCAATCATCAGCGCTATCTGAACCTTGTCTACAGCTCGGCGGAACAATGTGATAGTGCTCACTCCATACCATTGTCTTAATTTTTTAGCCAGGATATCTTTCTTCTACCCGGGCCTCTTCATCCTTCGATCTTACCTTCTATAATAAGCTTTAAAAGTCGATACTTGTCATTCCTTAAGATGTGACCAAAATACTCCAGTTTGCGCTTTTTTAGTGTAAACAGAACTTCCAGCTGCTTGTCGAGGAGTTTAATTACCTCGGTGTTACGCACCCAGGAGATTCTTAATAGCCTTCTGTACGTCCACATTTCAAAGGCCTCCAATTTTTGCACATCGCATCTGTTAAAGTCCAAGCTTCCATTAAATAAAACAGGATGCTGAACACGTAACAGCGAAGCATTCGGACGCGCAGAGGCAAGCTTAAATTTCTGCTGCAAAGTACCTTACGCATCTTCAGGAACGAAGCACGAACTTGTTCTATTCTGGCACGAATCTCCTGCATGCCGTCCCACTTCTCATTTAGTTGACACCTAAGATATTAAAAAGTTTCTACTCGTTCAATTCGTTGACCGTTAATTGATAGGTGTCCGTCCACGTTGTTTGATTTGCTAACTGCTAGCCACTTTGTCTTTCTCACGTTAAGAATTTACACGATATACAAATATCCGATTAAAGGATAAGATGGCCAAAATAATAATTAAAAGACGATTGTACTCACACTGGAGAGTAGTTGAATTGGTACTGGTCGACGTCTCTCTGGCCAGTTAATCTCTGCGCCGTCGTCGAGGACGATACTAATTAACTGTTTCGTCGAAAAGGGCAATTGTTAAATATATGCAAGATACGAGCTTTCCCAAACACTATATGTTTGTTAATTTTTGTTGAGTTGCAAAATCGAACCAATTTTAATTATTTAAGTATTGAGAGCAGTGGTCAGATTTATTTATCTATTTTTTATGAAGAGGCTATTCTTTTATTTTATCCAAATGGGAGATTTATAAATAAATGATTCCGAAGAAAAGGAATGAAAATAAAGTCTGGTGACTAAGTTGCCATTGTATAAACTCCAATTTTTCATAATATTACTGTAGAGTATATTTTCTTTGCTAATCAACTTTTTTAGTCTCTTATTACAATTAAATTTTATTTTTATAGAAAAATTGTTGAGCAATTTTTGAATATTTTTCTTTTGCTTAGGAAATACTACATATTGTTACTTTTAATACCTAATAAAATACGTATATTTTCGGTGAAGTACACGGACCTAAAAAACTTTCCATTTATTAAATTCGTGTATGCTGTAGTTTTTTCTTGTTTTAATGGGAAAATACAGACTCCATATAAAAAATTGGCGGTAGACAAAAATCGCCACTAACAACCCCTTGAAAATTTTTGGTTAAAATTTTTACCTGAAATGGTATATCCCAAAATCGCCACCACAAATGTTATTGACCTTAGGTATAATTTTAGCTTTAACCGGGCCCTTGTTTAATTTTTCAAAACAGTATATTCCTAGTTCCGAATTAAGTAACGTGTATGTATTTGAGGTAGTGGGGAGATTTTAAGCCTCCTATTCGAACAGCAATATACTTTATCTGTTATTCATCGCATGCGCAATAGAGCTAAAATAAGTGATAATGTTATTAACCGATATTGCTTTACGTTATTAGAGTTAAAATAACGTTTCCAAAACAACCTATGAACCTATCTTTGATGTTGTCAATCATTTGTTCCATAGTAAATTTAAAAGACGAATAAGCAGTTTAAATAAAAAAATCTTAAATGATTATTAAACTATCACAAAGTTCATTTATAAGGTTATAAATGTTACTGATATCTGTCACGTAAATAACGGAAGAATGGGATGGCTTAAAAACTCATTTTCGAAATACGTTATTAACGAACTGTATTTACTTTAATAGAGGATAAAGGGATATAACGTATGATGCTCAAGTTGTGGCTTTAAATCTCGCTAGTAGAAGTAAAGTAAAACCTAACCTTACACCCAGGGCCGGATTTAAGGAAGGGCATCCGAAGCTACGGCCCCGGGGCCTCCACAAAAGAGAGACTCCTGAAATAGACCTTGAAAAAAAATCTTTTAAGTCCGACTAGTAAGTACTATGGTAAACAAATTGTTCATTTTATTTGGAAAATAATTTGGGGCCAGGGGTCCTGCACTTTTATGTTGCCCCGAGGCGTCCGGACCTCTATATCCAGCACTTCTAACACCAACGATAGGTGTCAAAATACAATGATTATCCCTGCACATATTTTCCTATAAATAAAAGAGCCATGAACGCACTAAAAAAATTATTGCAAGCTATTTCTCCAAATTTAAAAATTTTGATTATTTTTAAATGGCTGTAACTAGTCTTGTAGTAAAGATAATCATAATCATCATTTGTTTAAGAGTTTTGTAAAACTTGAAGACTTAACTTTTAGAATACAAAATGGTTTTTTGTAAAAAATTACATTAATTATGTGTAAATTCAATTTTGATAAAAAAATAATTTTTCCCATGTTAATTAAATGAGAAACTAAAATAAAAATAGCGACCCTTAGAGTTGACCCTTCACCCTCTAGAACATAGAAGAAGAGTTGCAGACCAGTCCTTGCTCTACAGATATTTCCATGGCAGATGCTCCAGAGAAATAAAAACTCTTGTACCACCATTGGCCACATTCGGCCGAAAAACTCGGCACGCTGATCAGTCTCACCCATTTACTCTCAAGATTGACACTACTAGGACCAATCTTCATCAAGAATCCTTCTTTTACAGGGCTGCTACGGAATGGAATAAGCTTCCAAAATCAGTTTTTCCAGAGAACTATGACCTACAACTTTTTAAAAAGCGTGTCCACAATCATTTCCTTTCTATAATCCCTTCCCCTTCTAATAGTCGCAGTGCGGGCCATCCGCGGCCCACACGATAGGTCTACCCTTTTTGTGACTATTTTCATAAAAAAAAAAAAAAAATAGGTAAAAAAGAAACTTTTGAAAGAGTTGAAAAAAAATATTAAAAGATTTTTTTAAGCACCCTACTGCACATGTTTTCCTATAAATAAAAGAGCCATTAAAAGATCCATGAACGCCCGTGGCGATTCTCGGCTATGTGTGTGTTTAGGTACCCGTGTAAGCCGTAGTGATTTTAGGATGTGAATTTAAGGCGTAGTAATTTTGGTGACGATTTTGGGAAACACCGGAAAATTTTGTTCTCTGTTCATTATTTTGAGTCTGATAAGATTTCCCTTATAAAACAGATTCCGTTTGTTAATAAATCAAGAATTCTGCTGAACAGCAGCAAGAACATGCTTATTGAACAAAAACAGAAATGTGTGTAGGTGTAATCACAATTAGAAGAAATCCTCAAGTTTCTCGAGTCGATGACACAGCGCAAAACCATTATATTGTTGACAACATCCTCAAGGGTGACACAATTGAATAAAACCGCGTCAAAGTTGATCCGATGAACTTAAACATTTTTCTTTTGCGCTCTTGGTCTTGGACTATTTGTACTCATGGATTTATTTCTAATGTGATCATCTTCGCTGCTATCTATAAAATTGAAATAATTACTTTTAAATCGGTGAAAGATAGACAAGATTATAATGTTTCAAAACACAGCTGTCGTTTTGTCTGCATTGCTTAAAAAATACATAGCGAATTATTTGATCATTGTTTAATCATAATATAATCAGTTATTGTTGCATTTTTAAAGTATTTCTTTGTTTTTGGCGAAGGGCCCTTCGTATCTACTCATTTTCTAGTGAAGAACAATCTATTCCGACGTGCTAACTTGTAAGTTAGATGTAGCTACAATTAATAAAAAAATCGCTCATTCAACGCAACTTTATTAATAATATTCGTTAGGAAGTCCGTAGTATTATTTAGACATTAAATGGATAACTTTTATGAGTTGCTAACCTTGATGAACAGAAAACACAAAGTGTCTCTACTTAGCGTTTGCTAGAATATGAGTTTATTTTTCGCAGCCCAAGAAGTCGGAAAAAGCTGAGTGGCAGACGAAGAAATGAACTACATAGTGCTATTCGACGTTTAAATTTTTTTTTTTTGATTTTACTATATTTCAAGAATTTTTAAATTATACACACACACTACACTCAAATAAAATTTTAAGAATCTACTCGGTATTTTCACTAAGTAGTCGGTCAGCCGACCTCCGCTGCCCGTTGACTTGTTTCTCACGCGCCAATTTTTTTATTTTTTTATTTTTGGGCTTTTATTATTGGATATAAGCCTTTAGAACAAGGTGAGCTCCGCTTTAGCATCTTTTGTAGCAAAAATTACTAGCAAGTGCCAGGTCTACGGTATGAGTCAGGAATAACACTTCCTTCTTACTTTTTCCAAAAATTATTGTTTTGTAACTTTTAATGCATGTAAGTCACTACTTGATTTTCCAAATTATATTCAGTAAATATTTAAAAAATAATTAAACAATAGGCCCCTACAAGTGACGCTTCCTGCACATTAGGAAGAAAAAATATTATCCGGTAAAAAACATATTTACTGGGTAAGGCAAAACTTTCAATCATTGTGTGATTAAAATAAAGGTTTCATTTGTGCAACGTAAAATATCAAGTTTAGAAGAAAAAATTTTTTTTTAAAACGACCAAAAAGTATTTATGAATATATAAGAAATTTTAAATTAAATTTAAAACAATCGAAATTATAGTTCGTAGACATTGATTTGCGCTTTTAGCTTGAAATGTCTTCATATATTTCGGGGCTGCCCAATTAACAATAGAAGCTGCTGGCGAGTGCTGTAGAATACTTATTTTGTTCATTATTAGTTTTCTAGGCACATAACTAATCCAATCATATAAATTTATAAATTTTATCGTCATCAATAATATAGTAATTATAAGATTCCATTAAATTATTAGATTTTACTAGTATTTTTTAATTTATTTATATAACATTAATTTGTAGTATTATAGACACGCTTTCTTTTACGGTTGTCACACATGCACTTGCGCCTTATGCCTTTAGCACAGTCTGTACTTTGTCAGCACTTTTACACACAACACTCACATGTTTGTCACCAATACATAAGGAATGGCCAATTCTTTTTTAAATGTATGCTGTGTCAATTTCGCTACCACACTAAGCACTAAAATATTACCATGTTTTTTACATTCAATATCTCCAACATTTCCAATTTTGTATCATGCAGGTATCTTTTAAATATTTAAAAAATAATAATGGGTCTTAAATTTTATCGTTGAACTAAAAGTGACATTATTTTTGATAAATAATTTTAATTTCTTCCTAAAGGAAACAATAATGCGACCTTAACAACGTTGATCTTGGCCGAAATGACCAATTTTGACGAATTCACACTACCAACTTGAATTAAACGAAGAACTATCAGATGCTAGTTGATTAAGCAGTTCCATGCACTTGTGTAGATCAACACATCACTTCCAGGTGGTCAGATCTTGTTAGGATCGCGATCAGTTGCTTTTAAAATCATTCGACGTATTGGCCGTGACCGCAACTGCCTTGTGCGCCCTTACATTCATAAAAATATTCGACCGTATGTGTGTGTAAGCTCTTACTGGTCGCTCCATCGTTTTTGGGGTCGTCCCAAACTCCTGCGACCCATTGGTGATTTGTCGCGTGCTGTTCTGACTATTCTTTCGTTGTCCATTCTACTGATGTGCTTATTCCACTCGCTCTTTTTGCCGAGAACCCACTCATTGATGTTTTGTACCTTGCATGTCCTTCTTATATTCTCGCTTCTTTCTCTGTCCAAGATCGTCTTTCCAGTTATTTTACGAAGTACTCTCATTTCGGTTGTCTCTAGAAGTTGTTTAGTTCTCGCTGTGTCTGGTCGAGTTTCTGCCGTATATGTCATAGTTGGTCTTACTATTGCCTTGTAAATTCTTAATTTGGTTTCTATTTTAATGTTTTCTGTTGTAGAATACTAATTTAGATTTAATGATCTTATTGTTTGGTAACATTTAATAGTATAAAGTATATTTTATTGCTTAGTGAACAAAATTTAATTGCATTAGGTTGCAAAAAACTCTACTTGTAAAGACAGACATAATTTTAAAATTTTCTTTTTCACGTCTACTTAGAAGTAGGTTTCGAGTTTGGCTGCGACTTGATGCAAACGTTTGATATAAAAGAACAAAATTATAAAAAAATTTCTTTTTAAATTTACAGAAGAAACCGGACTGGTCCAAGAAGGGAGATGAGAAGAAGGTACAAGAGGCTGAAGCATGATTTTCCATCTTTGTTTGATCCCTTTGTCAACTTTTGGGAATGTCGTTATTTCGATTTTTGTCTCGTGATTTCGACAATTAAATATATTTATTTTATTCATTACTTTCCAGACTAATGGAGTGTCTGTCCGCATGTATATTATTTGTTTATGTATAACTTATTAAAAAATGTGAAGTATTGTGTACGTTCCGTTTGTTTTCAATCCGTAACTCCCAAAGTCCTTTTTTGTTTGATTTTCTTTATTTCCTGTATTTTTATGTTTATTATTTTTTTTATTTTTGTGTATTTTAGATTAAGACATATGCGAAGTAAGTCATAGAAACATTTTAAAATGTTATTTTTATTTTATGTATACTGGGTTTTTTAAAAAGTTTAATCTACTACGGTGTCATTATTATACATGTTGCATACTGATTTGGATGTCGTTATAGCTTTAAAATAACACCCAGTGCCATCAGAGCCATCAGTGTCCAAAACGTTACGCGAAATATTAGAAGACACATTGTTCCCATTTTCTTAGGAATATTCTACATAATTTTTTACCTCTATAGAGCGCCAACCACTGCGCCTCTTTACAGTTAATAAGTCGACTGCTCAATCTGCAGGCAATGACGCGTACGATCAGTACATTGTTGAAGATTTGGAGCATTTCAGGTTTCAATTCTGTGAACGGAGAATTATTTGCAGTGGCATAGACGATCATTTTCTTTATCGAACCTACGAAATGGGCTTTTTGCAAGCCCTGTATTTTGTTGGCGTTTATTTATGCAGCAGTGTCCTGTAAAGACCCTCATTGCATGCAATTTATGCTTTAAATATTTTTTTGCCGTTTTCTCAGATAGCCTCCAGATAAGAAATTTCGAGTGTTTAATATTTACTGTGGTTATTTTGTAACCAGCTTTTAGTTTTCAGACGCACTCTAGACGATGAGCCGGAGTAGGCTTGGCCTGCTCACTGGCCACTTCGCACTAAGGGTGCACCTCTTCAAACTTAAGCTGGCGGCTGAGAAAAACTGCCGACTATGCGGCGAAGAGGAAGAGAGCAGCATACACATTATGTGTGGTGTACAGGTATCAAACCTGGAGCCGCATGATAATGGATCCAAACTATCTAAATGGGGCAGGGCCAACAGAAATCCTGAGGTTTGCTAAAATCAGCGGACTGGAATTCTGATGCCCTGAAGACACAACGGTAGTCACAGAAGATCAAAAGATCTAGGTGACATAGGTGCCTATACCGTTGGCCCAACCGTAAGATTGTAATGTAATGTAATGTAGTTTGCTCTCTAGCAATACTGTATGTTGGCCCTAGGACTATCAACTGTTGTAATCCACCGATTCTTGCTAGCTTGTCTTCTTCTCGTTACCATGTCCTCCCTGGTGTTCTGGTATCAAGCAGAGCTTGTTGTATTACCCAGTTTCATTAGTTTCCTGTGAACTAGTATCATAAATAACTATCATATATTTTTTTCAAAATTTAATTCAATATTTTATGATATTTTTATTGTCTGCGTAAAAAATATTTTAAAATTATCTTTTATTTTAGTCTAATAACTATTTTGGGTTTAGAAGTAGTGGATAAATTTATTTATCTTAGCTCCATCATCACCAACACAGGAGGTAGCGAAGCCGAAAAAAGGCGACGGCTAGCAATAGCGAGAACGGCCACAACTAATTTGACACGATTATGGAAGGACACGTCAATTAGTAAAGCTACGAAAATCAGGCTGGTCTCTACTTTAATTTTCACAATTGCATCATACGCGGCTGAAACCTGGTCGATCAGACAAGCGAACGGAAAGAAAATAGATGCATTTAAAATGTGGGTTTACAGACGAATGCTCCGAATATCATGGACGCAGCACCGCGCCAATGTATCGATCCTAGAAGAACTGAAAATCGAGGACAGAGTGTCCAGAATAAACCGGAACAAATTGCGTCTCCAGAAGACCGTATGCTTTAGAAAAGCTGGTGGTTCAAGACAAAGTCGACGGAGGAAGATCTCCAACCCGTTGGGTAGACGGAATCACAAGCTTGACTGGACTCTCTCTGCGCAAGGCCACAGAACTAAGCCAGAACAGAGAGGAGTGGAAAATTGCTATAAAAATGGTAGAAGCATAGTGCTACTAAACCCTTGTGAGGGTAATCGGACCATTTGAAAGAGTAATATTGCGCAATTTAGATTCTCTCAGGTTAGCCACGGTTGGCAATCTTTCTCCCAAAACGTATTCTCGGATTGCGGCGACGGCAAAATAGTAGCAGATCGATTGTCTTACAGTCTCTGCAAAGAGGAACTTTTGATTACGTGGTGTATTTTTGATTCATTCGAATTTATGAAGTTTGTAAAATAGTTATTTTGGTAAACTTTCCACGAAAGGTAACTAAGCATATAGAAGTACCGTGCATGTTATAATTCATGTAAGAATTAGTTTGTTAAATACGGTTATTAAATAACTTAAAGATAAAACAAGAATAAAAAACTTTACAGTGAATTTCACAACCTGTTGGTCCTCTTCACAAATGGCCGTTCTAGTTGGGAATCCCGAGAAGTACGGATTTGCATGACGGTACATGCAATCATCAGTACCCCTAGCGGTCTTAACCAACAAAAATGGGAACAATACGTCAATTTTTTTTTTGAGCTTTGCGCGATGTTGGTAGATTTTACTGTAATTCATTTTGATAAGAAATATAAGAAACCTTTGTTCAACTCTCGTACATAATTTCGTCAGTGTCTGTAAAAGGAAATAAGCAAGCATTTAATTTACAATTTATTTCCTTTACATCCTTTACACTCTATCTTTTTCATGGCTACTTGTTTGAAAGTCGTCAATGATGTAGCGAAGCGAGGTGTATCTCTTATTATTGCTTACAATCGTTGCTTAAAGAGAAACAAAGAGCAAAACAATTTTTACTCCAATTAGTTCAATTAATTAATTAATATATTGTACTCTAATTATCATTAATAAAAAAGTAATCACTAAAGTGGACAGGTTAAATTTTTTGTTGGATAAAAATATAATGTATAACAAAGTTATAATCTATGATTACTTGTAATTATACATATAATTCATTTATCTTATTATCATGAGTGCTGCCACCTACACTACGTACTAACAACCATTTTTAAAATCTGTAATCCATAAAAATACAACATTGACTAATAAATTGGGTAAAAATTTTAAGATATTATGCACTAAAAAAATTATTGCAAGCTATTTCTCCAAATTTAAAAATTTTGATCATTTTTAGATGGCTGTAGCTAGTATTGTAGTAAAGAAAATCATAATCATCATTTGTTTTAGAATTTTTCTAAAGCTTGAAGACTCAAATTTTAGAATACAAAATGGTTTTTTGTAAAAAATTACAATAATTATGTGTAAATTCAATTTTAATAAAAAAATAATTTTTCCCACCTTAATTAAATGAGAAACTAAAATAAATAGCGACCCTTAGAGTTGAGCTATAGGGCCCATGTTTGGTGAGTATTTTTTTATGTCAAAAAGAAACTTTTGAAAGGGTAAGAAATTTTTCTAAGCACGCTACTGCACATATTTTCCCATAAATAAAAGAGCCATGAAAAGATCCATGAACGCCCATGGCGATTCTCGGCTATGGGTGTCCAGGTACCCGTGTAAGCCGTGGCGATTTTAGAATAGAAATAGAGGTGATTTTGAGAAACACCGCTTACCGATATTGTCAGTATTTTGGAAAATGAGCCAACAAATAGTCATGAAATAGGCACGAAAAAGGATGTAGTTTTTAAGAATTTTACTCATCGACTTTTTTATATATCTATTTGATTATAATATATTTTTCTCGACCAAGGCACTATAAGTTGTAATAATTTTACTTTTAATCTGTTTTCAGGAAGCCGAAAGCGAAGGTAAGGTTATTTAATAACAGATTATTAAATGTATTTACATATGTATGTTTTTAGTATGCAAAAATTGTATGTGTTGTTCATTGTTAATTTTTAAAAATTTAATGGCATCAAAGCAGGAATTAAGATCAGTTTCAAAACCGGTGAAAACCTATTCATGCAGCAATTTTGTTTCCGACTTGAATTCTAAAATAATTTTTTTTTATTTATTTTAAACCGAAAAATATATCACTTTTTCTTTCGTAACCCTACATAACGTTTTAAAACTTAAATTCATCAAAATTAAAAAGTAACCAAATTCCAACAATTAAATTATTTCTGTTAACCATTGTGGTTACAATGTACCGCAAAAGATATAAGACTTTTGTTGCTGTTACCAAACGCAATTAAAAAAAAATCAACAGTTAATCGATAAGCAATAAAAAAAAAGTTTCCTGCTCTTCTTTTAATTTGAGAATTAAATTGAGCTGTTTACAGGCTGATTCATTAAGAATGTCCAATCTCTGAATTGTGGATTCTAGACCTTAAAATATGATGATTCTGCCCAACATGCCTTATACAAATATTGCTAGTCCCCGAGATTCCGGGTGTTAAGTAAACCAAATTCTTTTTCGGCTGAACCATGAGTAAAATAATAAAATGCCTTAAATTCTATAAAAAAATTACTCTTCTTTGATTGTAATTTGATTGATGTAACTCGATCGGTTAACGAGTCACTTGCTTCTAAAAAGTTTAATGAATTTTAATTTTATAAAAAATTTTCTAAATGTGTAACAATGACAAATTAAAAAAACGTGTGTGCTTTAGACCACACGACTGAAGTAAAACTTTTTTAGCTTCACCTATATATATATATATATATATATATATATATATATATATATATATATATATATATATATATATATATATATATTAAAAAGTACAGATGTCGCGACTGGCACTTTTCGCGTGGTTCTTCATGTGTACTTAATAGAAACGAAATCCAGGAATTTATTTAATTGCAGATCATACCTGCCCTATGCTGACGATGGACAAATATCCTGAAACCGGTACATAGGTGGTAGCTGCGATTAAATAAATTTAATGGCCCTCTCTCTTACTTAACAAGCTTCTGTATACCTTGCTTTCTGTGATGGGGTAGTATAGACGATTATACATCGGATGTAATTCAATACCTGTCGTGACATATAGTCAGGGGAGTAGTTGTTATCTGATGTATAATCGACCCACATATATATACCTATATTAAAATAGGTATCATACAGCGAAAGTAAGCTGGTTTTTAAACAATCAGTTACACATTTTTACATCTCTTCACGCTGTCGAAAATAAAACCATTTATAGTTTACTGTAATAACACTACAGTTTTCTATAATTTTTACATATATGTATATATATATATATATATATATATATATATATATATATATATATATATATATATATATTAATTTTCTACAAATATTTAAATTTATTATGGGTTTTTATAAACAAAAAAGATTCGCCCCCGGGTGGGCTCGAACCACCAACCTTTCGGTTAACAGCCGAACGCGCTAGCCAATTGCGCCACGGAGGCTTGGGCATAATAAATGAAAGGTAACTGTATATCTTTACTAACTTATATCTTCCTTTCAACTACTGTTCGCCTCGCCCGATCACACTTTTTCTAACGCTCTCGTCACGCATTCACCAGCTTACTCCTCAAGTCAATATTTTCAGTTTCTATTTCCATTTTACAGTCATTTATAAAAGACAATCTCTAAACTTGAGGTACTCTCTTCTGAAAGAATCTAAAAATGCAAAAATATACGGAGTAATTCATTAGAAAAAATATATGTGGTGATTTAATAACAAAGTGCTCTGCTCTTAATGCTGAATAAATATTCAAAGATTCTTTGGTTATATTTGTAATAATAATTTAAGACTATTCTTCGAAATGAAGTGTTGACATATATTTAATAATACACTCATGTGCAAAAAATTCGAACCAGGGATTCATTATTCTCCATTTATATTCACTGTACAGTACGTTGATGTCGACCAGGACGTTGGTCATCTTTGGTGCTTTTTCAACAACTTATTGCACTCAGTCGGATTATTTTTATTTTAACGAGAAATTTCACATTGATTCATTGCTCGTGGTTTTCGTCACACATTGTTATGGGCACGAGAAAAAAAAACGTTCGTTTCTAACCTCTATAGAAATAATACTACTACAGCGACAAAAAAGTGTTTTCGTACTGAAATAGTACACACTTCCAGCTATCCAACGCTGCATTCGTTCCCCTCGCCCTATTCCTCTAGGACGCCTTTTGCGCGCGCAGTCTCATTATTTAATAGCCAGACCTTGTAAGTTCTGTTGCACGAACAGAGAGATAGTGGTGGGTGAGGGAGATAGTATGACTGCTGCATTGAACTATACCTATACAGAACTGGAAGGGACCCGTATTGATGAGAAAGTGAGGCAAAAAGATTTTTTAGGCAACCCGTAAGTGTGTAGTACTCCCATCTCTCTCTAACACATTCAATGAAGGCGGATAATAGGGAAATTTTTAACATTTTTAATTCTTATATCGTTTACATCGTTCTAATATGAATTTCGGTGATAAAAAAGACAGAACCATGTGTATTTCATTTCATGACAGGAAAAATAATGATTAAATTATCTTTGTATACTCAATATTATGTACTGAGTAAATAAATTAAATATATGTTATTTTGAGAACATATTAAATTTGTCAATTCTTCTATTATATTTATATAAAATATATCAAATAATTTGATATCAATTCAGAAACAATTGATACTGATTTATTTAGATAAATCATAATGTATTTGGGAAATAAAATGGAATGAGACAAGTTGGGGAAGTAGAAACAAAAAATATTGTTTTTTTTATAAACCATATAATTAATAAGGTGGTATACATTAGCATTAATTGACCCATATTAATTTAGTCATTTTTTGTCGTACTGTCGCTGATTTTCCATGCATATCAATGTTTTTCAACCTGGAATGGTGGTGCATCCTGCACCTAATATAAATTTGCATGATTTTTCTGATAATTTGAATCTCATGTAATTCTTCTGACAAGAACTCATGCTTTATTGGATGTGCTGGAATAAATTCCTCAATTTTTTTTGAAAAATGATTAATCGCAACATTGATCAATTGATTTTTAATGTTCTTGTTATTTTGTACTGCATTTGCAGATTGTAAGTGGCGAAACTGCTTTTCAGCAAAACTAACAATTTTAAAGACAATATCTGGAGCATGTATTAAGCCTCCACGACTCACAATATTTGTAAATTGTTTGAAACAGTCTTTTTGAGCATTGTATTCATGGTCTATCAGTACACTTTCTTTTTTATGAAGTAATATTTCCTTGCAGTGGTCACATGTTGATTGATTCAAAATGTTTCTAACAATATAACCAGAAATATAATAAATAACATTTTCTTGGAAATCTGACAAGCTTTGTTGATTCAAATGTTCAATGAGTTCTAACATTTCATTATCATTATTGAGATCAGATTCTTGATATTGCCTTTTATCAGTACGGAATTCAAAGGCAACGCCATTGAAATCAACGTATTAGACAAAGAAGGGGATACTACACGATCGTCTCCTTTCACTCTGTGCCCCTGACTCAATATGCCTGCTACACTCATATGGACGGGTCCCTTCCAGTTCTGTATAGGTATAGTTCAATGGACTGCTGTAAGGACATAACCACAATTCTGGATGATCATGTTGTGGCTTTTGCGCCATTTTTGGGACCCAATTTTTTGTTTATGGGGAATAACGCGCTCACACCGCGCTAGAATTGTTACCGCTTTTTTAAATGAAGTCGGGATTACACGCATGGACTGGTCAGCTTGTAGTCCTGATCTCAATCCCATCGAACACCTTTGGGATCGGCTAGAAAGAGAGAAGCGAGCCCGTGTACCCCAACTTAACAACTTAGTAGAGGTTGCTGCTGCGTTTTAAGAAGTGTGGGAGCAAATTGATAATGGAGACATGCCCAGACGTATGCAAGCAGTCATAAGGGCACAAGGTGGTAATAGGCGTTACTAATTTTACTAAATAACATCTTTTCATTCTGATTTTCCCCTTTTATGCGTACATCGAGCAGTACAATTCTCCTTCTTTTGCAAACACTGTATTTTAACCGAATAAAATAAATTTTCATTTTTAATACCGTTTATTCATTGTTATTCAATGTTTTGACTTGCTCTTAGTACTTACCAATTCCAAAAATAAAATTGCAACATTTCCTTGCTAAATGAAAATATGTAAATGGTGCGATTTTTTTGAATCTGAGTGTATTTCATAAGCATAAAAATTTCATTTTAAATTTATTTTTTACTCTAGTGTAAGTTTTAATAAGTTTGACTAAAGTATGAACTCCAAGTTTTCGAAAAATTATTTAGATAACAGTTTTTAAAACATATACTCTTTTATTTTTTTAAGTAAATGTTACAACCCGTTTTGGTGTTTTTTGGAAATAGATTTTCCATTAAAAATACGAGAACGAGAAAATAATCAATAACATCAGGTATGCAGACGACACCGTTGTTCTAGCCGAAAATGTGCAGGACTTGCAAAAGCTAATGGATCATATAGTTGGGCGTAGTAAAAACTATGGCCTTCTTATAAATACGTTAAAAACTAAGGTTATTGCATTTACCAAGACACCTGTGCGGGTTCATCTGGTTATCGACCATGCTGTGGTTAAACAAGTGTAATTATACCGATATCTGGGGAGTTTCGTGAATGACCAATGTGACCCGAGTAAAGAAGTCAGAAGCCTCATTAAACAAGCCATAAAGACATTTATAAGCATGAGACGACTTTTTGTAAGGTCAGATCTGAGCCCGGAGCTCCGGGTACGCATGGTCAGATGCTATATTTTCTCGGTTCTCCTCTACGGATGTGAGAGATGGACTCTTGATACATAATTGGAGAAGAAAATAGATGCCTTTAAAATATACATTTACCGCCTTATACTAAGAATATCATGGGACCGAATAACATATATGGAAGTTTTTAATCGCGCATGAGAACACAAAAAGAACTTATGCTTACCATCAAGGAGAGTAAAACGCGCTATATAGGTCACATAATGCAAGGATAAAAGTATGAACATCTGATTATAGAAGACAAGGTCCATGCAAGAGGTCTGTCAGCAGGCGCCAAAATTCTTGGCTTAAGGACATCCGAAGATGGTTTGGTTGCTCATCGCTTGACATATTCCGCATGGCTGTGTCTAGAACCACGTTAGCCATTTGTTTTAGGGTCTGATAAAGTGCCATAATTAAATCAAATTAATTGCGATATTTACTGTTAGTAAAAATTATTAAATCGGACAAAAATATTTTTCGAATACTTGGGGACCATGCGATAGATTGTTTTTGTAATATTTAAAGATTTTTACTTTTCATTTTGTACTGCAATCTGGATTCATATACAATAGTTTTGCCATTGTTCACGTTAATAAGGTACTACCAGCATAGTTTAGTCCTCAATATGATCATACTTGGTAACTTGGTGTGTTGGTAAATAATTTATTGAATCATAAAACTAGCACCAGCAGCTGCCCAACCGAGTGCAGAAGAAGCACCAGCAGAGCAGCCACCAGCAGTAGGTGAAGATGGTGAGCCACTCGCAGAAGCCGTTCAACCACCAGCAGAAGGTCAACCCGCAGAAGGAGAACCATCTCCGGAAGGAGCGCCACCGGCAGAAGGCCAGCCGGCCGAAGCAACGGCTGAACAACCACCACCTGAACCAGAAAAAGAAAAAACTCCAGAACCGCCGCCTGAAACAGGTTGGTATTCATTTATAATTGCACCGTATAAATTTTATTGTTTTTGCAGAATTAGTACCTATATTTATAAAAACAAAAACTTGAAAAATTTACTGTCTTAGGATTCGAAACATTCAAGAAACTAGTCTTAAACGAAAACTACGACATTATCACATTACCAGAAACAATATTAGCTCCAACAGAAAACTTAGAATCAGTTTCCATCCCCAATTACTCGTTGGTAGAAAATCGTAGAGGTAGTGGTGACGGAGTCATCATGTACGTTAAAGATTCTTTAAAATATAAAGTTGTTGATTTAACAACTGCAGCTACTGAAACTGAGCACGCGACCCTTAGTTTTGAAGATTTGTTAGAAAAATTAAAAAGAAATGGTAAGAATGTTTAACGTGTTGTGTATCATCATCATCAGCAATATTTTACATAATTGATCATTGTAATTTGTCACTTCTGTTATTCAAATAATAACTACAGTTATTTTTTTTATGTTGGATAAAACAATTTGTCGCTTTTATTCAATTGTATTAAGTGGTTAAACTGCTTTTTGTCAGTTAGTTCTTGTATAGTCAGATTTAGGTACCCAAGTTAACTGAAATGTTATAATACTCTAGTAGCGGATTCGAAGTAAAGTCGACCTTCACCCATCTGTTTAATGGATAAAAATTATTTTATAAGTAATTTAGTGTTTTAAAAATTATTAAAAAATGGGTTGCCTGAAAAAATCCTGGCCAGGCTATAATTAATTAAAAGTTAAAAAAACACTACCAATGAGTTTAACGAAAAAAATTTACACCAACCGTAAGTACAAAGCCTATAGAATATGCAAACGTAGGGTTGCCTATATTTTTGCCGGTCTAACTATTGGGTTGCCAGGTATAAACAGGTATTTTGGTCCTAGTTATTTTGACCTACTTGTTTAATCTATAAATTAAACATAAACATAAGCGCTGTTTTATTTCGAACACAATGATATAGGGTTTCCCGCAAAAAGTCTGTCCTGAATGACGGTTGACGAATTTTAAAAAATAAAATTTCGATGCGACTGTGAATGTGCGACAAAGAGGTCTGAGACAAATAGATGAAGACACAAAATTGTAGCTGCGCGCAGCGCAGACATAAACTAATAATTATGAATTGAAAGTTTTTTTTTAGTAATGTAATATTTATATTTACATTTATATTTATGGTGTAGTATAATAAAAATTTTGTGCTCAACAAAATACCCTTAGTGTTGGTTTTTTTATTTTTTAATTTGAAATTTTCAAGGATTCATTTTTTTATTTTTATTTACTTTCTTGAAAAAGATAAAAATTCCAAGCAAGTATACATCGCTTTCTGCATTTTATTCATGACAACATTTGTACACTTAAATGCAACATTTATAATTAAATATATATTTATAATATTTTCAAATTATATTAATATAACATGTATCAACTTTCAAATTATTATATATTTCATATTACTTTCGTACGTATACTACCAGTTGCTCCAAAATATTGTTGTTTACTTGTCTATCGCTATCATTCTCTATTGCATGAACTACTAAGAAATAAAACACGGTCGCCCCGCGCGCAGCTACAACTCCGTGTCTTCGTCTATCGCACGAGATATTTGTCTCGGACCTCTTTGTCGCACGTTCACAGTCGCATTAAAATTTTATTTTTTAAAATTCGACAACCGTCATTCAATACAGACTTTTTGCGGGAAACCCTATATTATTGTGTTCGCAATAAAACAGCGCTTATTTTTATGTTTAATTTTTAGATTAAACAAGTAGGTGAAAATAACTAGGACCAAAATACCTCTTTATACCTGGCAACCCAATAGTTGGACCGGGAAAAATATAGGCAACCCTACGTTCGCATACTCTATAGGCTTTGATTTTTAAATTTTTAATTAATTATAGCCTGGCCAGGTTTTTTTTAGGCAACCCATTTTTTTATAACTTTTAACATACTTAATTACTTATAAAATAATTTTTATCAATTAAACAGAAGGGTGAAGGTCGGTTATACTTCGGATCTTGGACTACTTCGTTTGTTTGTTTAATACATTAAAGTTTAATCAGTAAAAAAAATCATCACATTAAATTAACCAAAATCATCTCGTTAGGTCGTTACGTCCAAAGAAATAACTACCCAATTAAAAAAGAAAATATTCTCAAAATTAAATAACTGTAAAGGTCAAGCTGCTGAAGCAGAAAGGTTAGCTGCAGCAGTATCACCGCCGCGAGAAGGAGCTCCGCCAGCAGAAGGAGCTCCACCAGAAGAAGGTGCTGCGCCGATAGAAGGTGCTGTGCCAGCTGAAGGTGCTGCGCCAGCTGAAGGTGCTGCACCAGCAGATGGAACACCTGCGGCTGAAGGTAGGAGAAAATAAGTGAACAAATTTTTATTCCACGTTATCTTTGGTTATTATTGTCTGTTCTGTAATAAAGGTGAAAAAGTCGTTTTATTTCTGTTTAAATAACATTTTTTTTTTTTATCTTTATCATCGAATATTTGAGAAAGATGTTACTAAAATTATGTCATTATTATTTTTAATTTGTGTTTAGTTATTTTCGAAAGCAGAACCAGGTACAAAACTGTTTATTCCAATTTTTAATATAATCGGTTCAATTTCAGGTGCAGAAGGTGCACCAGCTCCTCCAGCTGAAAGCTCAACTGAAACACCAGCTGCTGACGCTGCTGCTCCAACATCGGAACCTTCAGTCGAAGCTTCAGCAGAAAACACTCCTATAGCCGAATCTGAACCCACAGCGACAGAACCGGCGCCAGCAATATCGTCGCCTCCCGTTATAGAAGGTGACGATGTTGATGAAGATGTTTATCATGTTACATCATATCACCGTTCTGTTTATCGTTCATCTCATTATTCATCTTTTGTATCTAACATAAGTTGAATGTTTAACTTATATCACGTACCATCGTTATTTAGAAATTTCAGGTACGTTTAAAACAAATAAACATGATTTTAAAGGTAATTTTTATAAAATAATGTGTTTGAGGGAATTATGAAGGTTAATAATTGAAATTGCACGAATAATTTATTAAAAAAATCATTGTTTCAATAACACCAACATTTTTAAACAGGAACCATGGGCTTGGGAAACATCATTTAAAAGGCGGAATGTTTAAGTGTGCTGGCAAAGTACACAGCATCCTTTTAATTTAACCGACATCAAATAACGAGGCAAAAGAGACCTTATTTACAAAATTATTCCAAAATGGCAACAGAAGTGAACATCTAATTTTCATATTAAGCACCATAAATGTTAATAAACTAAGTTCTGACGATTTGCCTGAGGAAAAACCAAATTGCTGAGAGTTTAAAACCCCAGAAGAGTCATAGCTAAGATAATCTGCAATAATGCTCTCAAATAGTTTAGGTATGGTACTAAGAATTGATATAGGGCGGTAATTCTTGATTTCAGATTTATTGCCTGATTTATATATTTTGGTGTAACGTAAGAAAGTTTCCATAGGTCAGGAAACTCGCCTAAGGCAATGATTTATTGAAAATATGAAATAGGGATCGAGAAAGAATGAAACTGAGTTATCTCAGAAAAATGGGTGAAATACCATCAGGTCTCGGTCCTTTATTAATGTTCGATGTTAAAATTTTCACAACATAGGTAGGATCTGGTTACCACTATGACTTATATTTTGATTAGTATACACAGATAAAGAGTGATCAGCAAATAAATTTGCAATATAAATAAATCATTATAAATCAAACACATGAAATTTATTGATCAAATAATTTTTATGCAGCAAAAAAAAATAATTATAGGGGGTCATTTTTTTCACATGTTTTTCGTCGTTTTGATGGTCCCGGCTGTAGAAGTTCTTCCTCGGTAGACTCTTCGAGTCGAGAAAACTCTTCGATCGCAGGAAATGATGCTGTGACGGTCGAAAAATCATAATCATCATCATCGTGATCGTCGTTGACTCTTTGAATAAAATCTCGACTGTGGCGACATTGTTGCATGTCTGTTTTTTAATCATTGTTTTATTTTATTTCTTGTTAACTTGTTTATTTGTGAAAGTATTTTTTTTAAATAATTTATTAATTTAATATTATTTATTTCAGCTGCTGCTTAATTTTAGGGTAATAAGAACACTACTGCTTTTATAGCCTAATTGGGAGACTATTCATTGTAAAATAATATTTTCTTTAACTTTATTTCTATAATTTAATTTTAAAATTGTGTTTCGATTATATTTTACCTCTATATTAATTTTATTTAGTGTAATACATTTTAAAGGAGTAAGATTCAATTTTACAATTGTGTAATAATTTGTTATTTTTTTCTGTTACTACCAATTCCCAGAATAAAATAATTTAGATAAACTTTTTATTTTTTTGATTGTAAATGTTATCTATATTCCCTATTAAAATAATTTAAAAATTAAGTAACCACCGTGGAAAAAAAAATTAATCCTGCGTGCATAGAGAAAGGCATGACGTACCCCACCGAATTTTTAAACTTAATAAATATTTTTAATACAGCAATTATTAAAAAAATATAATAATGTGTACCTACGATCGAACTGCATTTTCTGGCCAACCTACTAAATTTATTGTGTCCACAATGTTTCCAAATAATACAGTGTGTAGCAATCGGGGGTTTCAAATTTTCCATTTTCTTACACAGGAGGAATGAATACTCAACTTCGAGAAATTTAAGATAAACCATGACAGACAATATGGATTTCGACAACTTCGGTCTACTGAAGATTTGCTGGCTCATGTCACTCAGCTCTGAACAAACACTATTGAGAAGTTTGGTGAATCCCTTGCAATAGCCTTGGATATATCTAAAGCCTTTGACCGCGTTTGGCACCAGGCATTGTTAAGTAAATTATCTGCCTACAGTCTCCCAGCCAAACTGCGCCAATGGCTCTTGAGCCTCATGCAAGATCGCTCCTTACATGTGGCAGTATTTCTTCTGATGCGTTTAAAACCAATGCCGGGGTCCACCAGGGTTCCATCCTGTCCCCCACCTTATTTATTTTACACATCAACGACCTCTTGAAAACCACCAAGAACCCCATTTACAGTTTCGCAGACGATAGCACACTTGTCTTAACTTTCACATCCTATCGATCACTTTCGGTGAATGATACAAATAGACTCAGGCAGAAAACACAAAACGCCACGTTTTTCAAGAAAGTGAATTACTCAAATCATTCCATCACAATGTCCGGAAATACCCTTGAATTAAGTCCCTCCATCTTAATTTTGGGAGTCACGGTGTCCAATAATATGTCTTGGCATGACCATGTTGCTAACATCGCAAAGTCTGCAAGCCAGAGGCTAGGTTTTCCGTGAAAAGCTAGAAAGTTTTTTACTCCCGATCAACTGTTGACGACGTACAAGGCTCAAATCTGACCTCTACTGGAGTATTGCTAGCACATTTGGGGTTCAGCACCAAGGCATTCGTCTTCTAGATTCCATCCAAAAAAGGGCCATTCGGTTGATAAACAGCTCAACTATCACAGATACCCTTCACCCTCTAGATCATAGAAGAAGAGTTGCAGACCAGTCATTACTGTACAGATATTTCCATGGCAGATGCTCCAGAGAAATAAAAACTCTTGTACCACCATTGGCCACATTCGGCCGAAGAACTCGGCACGCTGATCAAAATCAGTTTTTCCAGATAACTATGACCTGCAACTTTCAAAAAGCGGGTCCACAATCATTTCTTTTCCATAATCCCTTTCGACTAATCGGTCAACAGAGAAACTGATAACAAGCAGAAGGGACTGGGAGAAAGAAGTGAAAGCACAAACAGTAAAAGCTTCGTTGATATCGGGCTATCTGCGAGATAAACCATGACATAAGAACGCAGTGCGACATGGGACTCCCTGTATCGAAAAGACCTCCTGGAAGACCCCCTTATACGATGGCACGAAATCTGAAGCTCGGCGTCTCAACTACGGTTGTAATCGTTAAAGACAAACAGGATGCCATCCTACAACAAAAGAGAAGAAGAAGAAGACAGTGTGAGTCACAACAAGCTTAAACTATCTGCATATTGAAAACTACGATATTAAAAACTTGTAGACATCACCAATTTTGGCAAATTTAACAAAATGATATTAATTTTTATAATAAACAGATGCACCTGTATATTAAACGTTTCATGTGAACATCCCCTAGACTGGATAAAAAATATCTTGATGTGGTTAGCAGGAAGGTCAACGATAATTATTGCTTTGTTGAAAACTTCTTTGCAGTGTACAGGATTTGTACAAAAGTAATATAAAATTCAACTTCAAAAATGTCAAATACTTTTACTTTTTTAAAAAGGAACTGCCCATTTTTTCTGTTTTACTGAAATTTACGGCAAAAAATTGGGAGAATTGTTGTTAACCTTCCTGTAAGTTAACGTTATGCCCTCCCTGTTATTAGAGCACCTTTTCCAGTCTCAGTTGTTTTACCAATTTCCTGAGGCTGTTGTGAGTCCTAATGTAGCCCTCTGGCTCAGGTTTTTCTTTGCCAAAGCACAAAATCCGGGACTTTGCCAGTCTCTCGCAGTGGCATAGGACATGTTCGGCAGTCTTAAATGTTTTACGAGATATGACCATTTTTATCACGAAAAAGTGTCCGATTTGACTCCCTGTATCATTATAATTAATGTAAATTTAAACATTTTTTTTTGCATGGTTTTCTAGTATTGTGTATTTTACTAAACTTGGTCATTTTGTCATTAAAATGATTATTATTGTACAGGGTGACTCAAAACACATATTTAAAGATTTCTCAACTTTCAAAAAAGGGATCACCCTGTATTTTAAAACGTTGTTAGACTGAATTTTTACTGCATGGCCATAAATCAGGATCTGTGCATATGCTTTATAGACTACAACAAGGCTTTCGACAGGGTAAAACACGACCATCTCACCACACTTTTAAAATCAAAAAATTTAGACAGAAAAGACATCAGAATTATTGCTAATTTATATTACAATCAAAAAGCAATGCTAAAGGTAGAAGGACATACCACAGAACAAACGAAAATAGAAAAGGGATTCAGGCAAGGGTGTATTCTGTCACCGGCACTATTTAACCTTTATTCGGAGGAAATCATGAAAACTGCATTAAGCAATGAAACAAGGGGAGTTAACATAAACGGAATACCCATTAATAAGTTAAGGTATGCTGATGATACAGTACTGATAGCAAGCACACTCCAAGATTTACAAATACTAGTAAACAAAGTAATATGGACTGACAATGAACGTGAAAAAAACTAAATTCATGTTGATTAGCAAAAGAACAAACAATGTTGGACAAATCTACATACACAACCAACCAGTACAACAGGTAGAAAAATACAAATACCTCGGTACCATTATCAACAAAGACAACGACTGCTCCCAGGAAATAAGAATTAGAATAGAAAAGGCAAGATCAGCGTTTATGAAAATAAAAAAAATATTCTGCCCAAGAGATATCAGTTTGGCCTTGAAAATCAGATTGCTGAGATGCTATGTGCTGTCTGCTGCTTTATGGCATGGAGGCATGGACCCTGAAGTGAGAAGATATAAGAAGACTAGAGGTTTTCGAACACTGGACATACCGGAGAATACTAAAAATGAGTTGGATAGACAAAATAACAAATATTGAAGATGAACAAAGAAAAAGAAATAATTCTGACCATTAAAAAACAAAAATTACAGTATCTGGGACATTTTATGAGGGGGTCAAAATACAGCTTGTTACAACTGATAATACAGGGAAAGATTTAGGGAAGAAAATTGTCGGAAGAAGACGCCACTCGTGGTTGAAGAATCTGCGTGACTGGTACGGAAGCACAACAAATCAGTTGTTTAGATCTGCTGTTTCAAGAATACGCATTGATGATTGCCAACCTTCGCAACAAAGACGGCACCTGAAGAAGAAGAAGTTTCGTCAATAACTTCCTATACCTAAATCAAACCGTTATTGAGATATTCAACCATTTAAAAAAAAAAATTTCTCTGCATTGAAACTGCAACTGGTCAAGTATTACCAACGAGCAATTTTGCTTTAAGGTACTTAAAAACTAATGACCTAAATCTAAGACATCACCCACTGGTGTTTCTTAGCTTTTATCTCACTAATCATTTTACAGCACTTATTCAAAGGGATTTACTCTTTTTAATCGTCTCTGTTGATCCCGGTTGTCCAAAATCTGCAACACTTCAATGTTAAGGTGATTGTGTAGCCTAGTCTTGTACTTCCTGGCATATCTTTTGATTTACTCAGCTATTGCTGGAATTCCTAGATCCCTGTGTAGATCACAATTTCTAACATACCATGGTGCATTTTCTATTCCTCTCAGCACCTCGTTTTGAAATCTTTGTATTATAGCTATATTACTAGGTTTAGCGCATCCCCACATTTGTATGCCATAGGTCCATATGGGTTTTAATACCTGTGTATATAACAGGAGTTTATTTTGGATAGAGAGAAGTGATTTCCTTTTAAGTAAACAATACATGTTTCTACATCTGAATTTAAGTTCTCTTCTTTTCACTTTGCTGTGTTCTTTCCAGCGCAACTTAGCGTCTAAATTCATTCCGAGATATTTAGCTGTGTTTACCAGTGGTACTTGCCCGTTATTTAAGAATATGTTGTTTTAGCCTCGTTTAGCTTGATCCGCCATGGTTTCGTCCATTTACCGATTTTATTATTGAGATCTTCAACTATTTAAAATAAGCAAGTTATAGTCAATTTCCGGTATAATCGGAAGTAGTTGGAGGCTTTAAATATTTTAGATCAATTCGGCAAAACCGAAAACCTTACACCTAAAATTTTAAGATTTAAATTATGTTTTTCCAAAACGTCTAATTGGAACTCCGAAAGAATCACCCCGTAGATATTTATTTATTTATTTACTAAAAGTGTGACGAGCATTTCCTCTTTTATCGCAATCGTTGGAACTAACCAAATAAAGCGTAGGTGAAACGGAAACTTAAAAAAAAATTATTCCTTTTTGTTTTTTACCTAACACGCGGTCCGAGCGAAATCAAACCAATACTTACGTCAGTTTGTTACTCAATACGGACGCGAGAACTACACTCGCAGCGCGTCCCAACGCTCCTGACATTGAAAATTCGCGTGTTAGGTGATCGATAATTTTTGCAGTTTTACGCATTTTTTTCACCCACCAGTTTTTATGTCATCGCCGTATCGGGTAAGTGTGAAACTTATATATTCTTTTTTCAATGGAAATCGATTCAATACAAGTTGGGTAAATAATCATTTTATTTAAACCGGTGCAGAGAAACGTGCGTACCGTATTATTTAAGTCCTTGTTTGGCGTTAAGTTTAATTCATTCGATCGACGTACCATTCATTCAATGGAATTAAAGTGGGTCATTCGACGCCGATTTAATTTTTTCACGCGTAAATCCATTTTCAACGATTCTACATTGTTTTTATGTTTTATGATCTCCACCTGGATAACAGCGCTATGACATCATTTAACGCGGATGACCTTTTTCAAATATCGAGTCTCTGTAACCTTGTAACCATTGGTAATGTTGTTTTTAGTATTTGTATGTAAATAATGCATTATCTTTTTTGTTTCTAAAAATATAAATATTCACCAGAATTAGATTGAGGTTGCGTTTTCAACATAACAAGATTATGTGCGAACTGATTGGGATTATCGGCAATAACATTATAGTATCTGTAAAGAAAGCTTATTAGTAATAGCCCGGATAATATAGACATTTAAAATAACAAAAATTCTCGGAGAGCCAAATATTGGTGGAGAGCTGGGGTTTACCATTACAAATAAAGTTTTAAAAATCCCCATCGATCCTATGTGTGCTACAAAAGTTATTCGGGGTCAAAGGTCAAAATTTGAGGTTTTTTGGATTTTTCTCGAAAACGGTAAGTTTTATCAAAAAAAACCTCAATCCAAAGTTATATATCTTAAAATTCTCTACAAAAATAGTTTTTATGATTTTTTCCCTAAGAGTTACCATTCCTGAGATATCGCGATTCTAAAAGTCACATTATACATGATATGCACACATTTCCACGCCACCTGTGAGGTAGTGTATTTGGCGCTTTTTTTTTACCGTGGTTTCCCCTGTAGGCCTACTCCACTAATTTTCTTGACAATTTCAGGATAATTTAAGGGAACAATACCCGTCAAGTTCTATATATTACCTTATTACTGATATTGATTATTGATATTCCTATTGATTATTGGTTTAACTATTGTTTTGATATCTTTAGATATTTTAATCGGATTCATACTCTTGAAAGTCTACTTCAACAGTCATGTCTTCTTCGATTTCTTCTTCTTCATTTTCCTCTTGCTGGATGTTCATAAATTGTTCAAATGTGGCTGAGTCATTGGTCTCTTCATTAAAATCACAGGAATCTTCCTCTATTGTACTCAACTGGAGATTTGAGCAAAACTGACCTTGGCAATTGATACACGCTGGAGAACACAGCAACCCGACTTTTTTACAGCCACATTTGGCACTACAACCTTTTTTGCAATTGCAAAAAATAGTGTTGAGGAGTTTTTCTGGAGCAGATGGGAGTAAAGTTGGAATCGGTTCCAGAGTATTATCTATCAATTTCCAACCCCAGTCTTTTGGGTTCAGTTGATTGCCTAGCCATTTTTGAACTTGATAGTATACTCGATACAAGTGTTGAATAGCAGATGCCGATGTTGGAGGAAGACATGATAGTTGTACTTATTTCTTGTTTCGAGTATTTTTTACAAAAGTTTAATGTTCACTCCTGTAAAGAATATACAGTAATGGTTTGGGGTGAAATCAGCAGTGGAGGCAGGACCGATTTCGTTTTACTGCAAAATGTATTGAACGCCAGTAGGTAGTAAATTGATTAAATACCAATTGTGCTTTCACGCATGATAATAAACGACCACATCACTCCTCGGCAAAAAAGTGTCATAATATATAATTATTACGTTTTAAAATCTTTGTGCCATAAGATAGAAAATATTTTATTTGGCCGGCTGAAAAATCGTCACTATTATGTTGCACTTAGTTGTCGAGAGATGGCACAAAGTTCTGTTTTCCACTGAGCCGTTTTGCTAACTTTGCCGACATGAACAGTGTCACATTTGTGTTGATACAAAATTGCCAGCGCAATCACTGGACTTAAATCTAATAGAGCAAAGAGTTTTGGGACGTAGCAAGAATTTTGCAGAGCCGGCAACAAATATTTAAGGCATGGTTAGCTGTACCTTAACCAAAAATAAATAACTTAATAATTCTATCTATGCAAAGACGATGTAGAGCTTTTATAAATAAACGAGAAGGACACACCACTTAAACTATTTTGTTATGGAACAAAATTGAATTCAAATATTTTAGGTCAGTTTTTTTCGATTTTGTTAAAAATACATCTACAAAAAAAATAGGTTGTGATTTGGAGGAAACGATGGTACAAGTTCATCATCGACCGTTGCTTTCTTATTGTAAGAAAATTATTTAACAATTTTGCTCTTTGTTCCTGTCTTTCTAAAATTTAACCCCTAGAGCGACGCTTTCCGTTGGATGTTTTTGAAGATGAATTTCAAGCCATGTTTCTGCATAGTAGTTCTTTTTACCATTGAGTCTGCCTATTTTAAATTTGTATTTTGAATGAAAAGATACAAGTGCAGCAAAAAACACCCACACAACCACATTAAATGTTAACCCATAAAATTTTCGCACGTACTTCTTTGTAATCGTCACAAAGGGCAATCATGTTTTGCAGACGTTCAATCCTACTTCTTCGAATTATCCTTGCAATAGCATTTCATTTCTATGCATCTGTCGGTCTTACGGCTTTGGTGCGACAGCCAGGCTGCTATGAAATCACTGAACTCAGTCTACCTGACCTCTAGAGCAGCGGCGCAATGCCGAGCCGCCCTGAATGAGCTAGCAGCTAAGTTTAGAGTTCACATTGCCTGACTAGCAAGAGAGGGCACCACCCTCCCAGCTGTATCTGTCTCATCTCAGCAAGGTGTACCGATTGCAAACTGCACATCATCGAAACATATTTTTTCTAAACTAGACCTACGTCGAGCTAATGATGTTTAAACTCTATCCAGGGATTCCATTGGAAATGCGATCGCGGTCATAACAGGACACTGGGTAGGTGAATCTCATGCACGGCGCATGGGAATCGCACAGCTACGACACGACTTCTGTAGAAGCTGTCACGATGATGAAGAGGAGGAAAAAATGGTACATCTTCTCTGCCATTGCCCTGCCCTAAGCAGAAAACGGCTTTCTATACTAGGGCAACCGAATTTTGATGACTTATCTGATCTCAGGTCGGTTAGCATTAAAGACCAGTACTCACTGTAGAGGAAGAAGCACCGCCGTCCATCACGGTATCACAACGGGCCAAAAGGCCTAAGAGGGTTCTTTTCGAACCGCCGTTTTAACCTAACCTAACCTTCAATAAACCACATTAAAAGTAACTTGTTTTAATTTTTCTGCATAACCTCAATTTTTAGTTGAATATATCGAGCTATATTGTATATTATATCGCAAATAAGGGGTTATTATTTATTTTTCTTTGGATGGACTAGGTTAAACACAGGTGATAAAATAGTTTTTCTCATTTTCAATCTATAAGTGGTGTTAAAAAACTTTTAAATTTATTTTATAACATCTATTTAGTAAGTTGGAAAAAATAACATTATGTGTTTTAAAAATTAACAAGTTTTTTTTGAATAAACGCAAAACATTGTAAAGATTTCTGTACGAAGAGAAACTAATCATTTTAAATAACCTTAAACTACAGTGACTATTCATTCTTATCCTACTTGTAGAACAAGGTTATTTTTAAGCAACACACTTGAACGATTTTAACTGTATAAAAAATGTAGGAAATAAATATCTTAATGTTTTTAAATTGTGTGTTGAAATAGCAAATAATTATTATATCAAGATCTTTACGAATACTTTAATTTCTAAAGACAACTACCGTTGGGAACATTTTTTCGATCTTGTGTTGATTGTCAGTAGGCTAGTAGAAATTTGGTGTTATCAGATGAAAAGATGACGAAAAGTTTGTGTTTATGATGGTTTTAAAATAGTAATTTATGTATGGGAGATTTTTTTATCTAAATTGTTGAATGTCTTTATGAATTACCTACAACAAAGTAGCATTAGATTTTATGACTGTATATTTAGCACTTACCTATTAAGATAATCATACACATTTCTAGAAGAATTGTTAATAAGTAATTTAGCAAAGTTTCCCAGAGTGTAAATTAAGCTTACTGGTAAAAGAGGGCTACAGATATATTTTTTTTTGGAAATAATATGTCTGGTAGATGTAGATTGTAGATTGAAGGCGGGGTCGTGAATGCTATACAACCTCTCAAGCATCTCGACCTATCAGATTTTTTGTGCATAACCCTTAATCTATTCGAGGCCCGGGATTCCGAGGCTTCGAGCAAAGTTTATCAGTTTCTGACATCGAATGGCTTTAGAAAGGCCCCTTCCAGAAATTTAAGCCTGTTGCAAAAAAGCGCTGGGTATTCGCAAAGCAAATGTTTTAAAGTTTCAGCGAAGTTCTCGCAGTAGCGGCAACTATCACTTTCTGTTTTGCCCATCTTTTTAAGGTGATACCTCGGAGATCAGTGTCCAGTGAGGAGCCCCTTCACCAGTTTCAAGTCTTTCTTGTCCAACTCGAGAAGCTGTTTAGCTTTCGTTGGCGAAAGGCTTACTAGCCTTTTCGCTTGTCTTTGTCCTGGCACTTTATGCCAGTGAGATTTCATTTCATCTGTTTCCCAGCGTCGAACCTCTTCTTTCAAGTGGGATTTGGAAAGTCCACAGGATGGTTCTGGGCCGGAAAATTTTGTATTTGCCCCTTCTTTGGCAAGGCAATCTGCTTCTTCATTGCCTTTAACTCCCTTGTGACCTGGAACCCACATCAGAGTAACCTGATTGTTCGCTGCCAGTTGTCTCAGTGACTGTTTACAGTCCCAAGACAGTTTAGACTCACAAGTGTATGACTTCAGAGCTTTTAGTTTTGCTTTGCTATCTGATAAAATATAGATTTTTGCCCTTCGGGTGTTTCTATCGATGCACTACTTGGCACATATCTCTATGGCATGTTTTTCTGCTTAAAAGATGGTTGGAGTGTTACCAAGGGGTTTTAAGAGCCTAAAATGCGGTCCTATAACGCCCAATTCAACCCTTTCATCCATCTTGGATCCATCAGTGTACCACACTACAGCAACCCTTCCTAGTTGAGGTCCGTTCTCTGTGCAAACTTGCTGGTTGTTTATAACCACTTCAAACTGCATTTCGAAGTCGCACCTAACTGGCATAATATTTGTCGGCTTAGACATGGATAGTAGGTAAATATTTTCTAAAATCTTCAAATGTCCATTTCGATCTCTTGCTCTAAGATTTATTGCCTGGCTCGGTCCGAAGGCACTGATTGCTGCTTCTTTCATTACACATAAGTGCAATGGTGGAAGGTTCAGCATTACCTCTACGTCTGCAGTAGGGCACGTGAATGTTGCCTCTGTGATTCCCAGACAAGCTAGCCGCTGCACTTTCTGCAGCTTGACTTGTGCCGAAATTTGTTGCATTTTTGGCCACCATATCAATGAAGCATAGGTGACCATTGGTTTAATGATCGTTTGGTATGACCAGTAGATCATTTTTGGTTACAGACCTCATGTCTTGCCAAAGACTCTGCGGCATGTCCAGCTTGCCGCTATAGCTCTGGAAATAATGTGGTTGAGTTGGCTGTTCCATGTCAGTTTTTGGTCGATCATTACGCCCAAACATTTAACCTCTTTGGAAAAAGTAAGCTGAGTTCCATTTAGAGTTGGGGCTTTAAGTACGTACTTTCGCCTCCTGGTGAATGAAACCACTGTTTTGCTAGGATTGACATTAAGTCCTTCCTTTGCGCACTTGCGATTGGAAATTACTTCGTCATGTTTGCCCATAATGGTGACGACTAGGTCATCGGCGTAACCTTGAGTCATGAAACCAGAGTAGTGTAGCTTAACTATCAGGTTGTCTACAACCAGTGACCACAGCAAAAGCGATGGAACTCCCCGTTGGGGACAACCTTTTTCTACTGTCATCTTGACTGTCTCTTTCCCAAGAGTCGCCACGATGATTCTGCTTTTCAGCATAGATATGTCTGGTATGTTATGTATCGTTTTTTATGTTAAAATCCTTATTTTGGTTACAAAAAATTTGACAAGGACTTCTTAAAAGTAATGGTTTCGATTTGTTACGAGTCGCTTCTTACAGAATCCAGTACCATAACCATAACAGTCGCAGAAAAGTTTAGAGAATCTTTCTTTTTTGGTCGACATTAGATCTTTCTCTTTTTACCGATACTTTTGTTAGTTATGCTCTAAAGAGCAGACTTCCAAATTTTCATTTCTGACTGTGCCGATATATACATACATATTGTTTCTGCTTGCAATTATGCACTGGTTCACTAATCCGGCTCGAAGGACCAATTCTTTGTCGGGTTCGTGGACTAATGTTTATTCACTCGAAGAACCAATGTTTGTTTTACTAATCCGTTTCGACAGATTAGTATTTTTTATGTTGTTTTTTGCGTATCTTTGTAATTGGATTTCAAATGAAAGTAAATGTATACACTGAGACTACGTATACTTACACTATATACATACACTTAAATTGTTGTTATAACCCGAAATCTATGTTGTATAATGTTATATTTTAGACACTCGGAAGCTGAATGTGTATTTAATGCTCGAAAGCTGAATGTGTAATGTTAAACGTTCGGAAACTGAATAAATACTATTGAATGTTTGGGAGCTACATTTTTTACTGTTGAATGTTTAGGAACTGAATTTTTACTGGTCCTCCTGATGTTGGCAATCACAATGGCGAGCTGTCTTCGGCGATTCTAAAGAGTTGTTCTGCGCTTCGAATTCCGGTCTACTCTCTAAGATTCCGTAACCACCAGGCTTGTCTTCTACCGACTCCTCTACGGCCTTCTATCTGGCCCTTCATTATGAGTTGAAGGATACGGTAGCGATCAAATGCTAAACGATTAATGGTTGTTGACTTTAAGGTCTAAATCTCTGCCCCATACAACAGTATAGACCATATGTAGCACCCGATCATTCTCTGGCGGAACTTTAAATTTAGATTATTATTGCAGAAGAGCGATCTCATTTTTTGAAAGGTTGCGCGAGCTGACTCGATCCTGCACTTGACTTCTTTATCCGGGTCGAGATGCTCTGTAATATAACAACCAAGATATTTGTAACATAAAACCTTTTCAATGTTTTGGCCATTCATTTGCAGTGCAGCATCATTATACGGCTGACGGCTGAAAACTTAGTTTTAGTGACATTTATGTTTAGACCCATTTCTTGTCCCATCACGTTGACCAAGTCTGAAAGACGTTGAAGGTCCTGGAGATCATCACATAATATTGCGGTGTCATGGGCCTAGCGAATGGTATTGATAAGTTCGCCGTTAATCTTAACTCCGCAAACCTGGTCATGCATAACCCTTAATCAACCGATATACGTGTCGAATTCATAGTCTTCGGGACGCAGAGTTTGATGGTGACATTCCCAAAGCAGGCAAGCCTACCAAAGAGATAAGAGGGGGTTGAAATTTAAAAACGTTTAAAAACGCCGATATTAATGTTAAATTCATAGTTTTCGGGGTTCTGAGTTTGATAGTGATATTCCCAAATGTGAAAGGATGTTGAAATATAAAAATTATTAACAATTGCCGATATAAGTGTCAAGTTCATAATTTTTGGAATCGCTGAGTATTATAGTGATTTTTCCAAAGCAGGCAAGCTAACGTTCGGGCTGCCGGGTTCTGCTAGTAATTATATATTAAGATGAGCTACCTTCCTAATCGCTACTGCCCAAGAGGTACAAGGTAGATCTTATAAAATTTTCAGTATTAATTTTAATGTTTTGTTTATTTTTACAAAAAAATGAAAGCATTAAAAATAGATATAAACAAAATTTACACACGTCAACTTATCAGAAACAGGGGCGTCGCTGGACCCGATACCGGCACCGGAAAATTGTTACAACTATAAGATTTTCTACAGCTCTGCGCCTTCATAACATCTTAAGCTATGAAGTGTTAGGACGAAAATTGTACGAAATGCAAGCAGGAAGCTCCGTTATTAAAATAAAACTAATATTAGAAATAACCTATTGTCGTGCACTAGATAGGCGGTCGCATTTAATGTTGTTACCGACTAAAATATCTTAATATTTTTGTTGGAGCCGTTGCAGTCTAGTCATTAACCCAGATAATGCATTAGGCCGGCCAAGACTAACATTTTTTATGTGTCCGTGCTATTACCAATAGTCAAAGATATTTTTATCTCTTGTAATCTATACAGTACTATATCAGGGCAGTGTGTTACACACACATGGAAATTGTTTAAAGTTTGTTCCACAACTATTTATTTCTTTTCTCAAAAAATAATTTTTTAAACATAGATAGATAGAAATTTGAAAATAAATTTAATTTAATTCCAAAATAAAATAAATTACTACATAGTTAGTATGGTGTGTTTTTAATTATTTACAGCGCTTGGTCGTCTTTGCATAGATAGAATTAAGTTACCTATTTCTTGTTATAGTTCAGCTAACCATGCTACTTGCAAAGCCTCAAATATTTTATTTCGGCTCTAAAAATTCCTGCTATGTCTTAAACTCTCTATTGAAGCCTGTCCTCCCACACCTGTTTTATTGAAGTCCGATGATTGTGCAGGCCACAGCAATACTTCGTTACTATTATTATCAAGAAAGCTAGCCAATGTGGTCGCAACATGTACATGTACATGTACAAAATGTCTCTAATAGCTTTTGCTTATGGAAGCACAATTAATCGAAATATTTCAAAAATATCAAAACCATCAGATATTCTAAAGCCGATTGCCCTTTGGAACTGCTTTAGTCATCGAGATATTCTGAACGGCTAGGTAGCAGAAGCGGACACAATAGATCTTTAAGGTTGCAGTATATTGGCACCCCATCATCAATAAATCAAGTGACAGTCGAGAGTTACTTCAATCGCAAGATGAAAATTTGACCGAAACCAACTTGGAATAAATGTTAAAATTCCCATTCACGACTTATCTCTTGTATCGAGAAGCCATGCGATTATATTCCAAGACAAGGTTGCAACCATTGACACCTGCGTCGAGAAAAACCTTAGGAAGGCAGCCTTAAAAGCACTGGCTTCCACTACAGTACAACCAAGCTCTTTTGGTACTGCCTGCAATACCTAATCCATGTGGGAAACCATAACAAGGTCACTCTAGTGACGAAACGAAATGATGGACGATGGTCGAAAGAAAAGCTCTACAAACCTACAAGAGACCATAAACAGTCATTAGCATTTGCAAGGCCACTGCCCGCTATGAAGTTAAACTGTAGACCCAGAAGGAAGGAAGGGGGAAATGGGGAGATATGACAGTGACCAGGCATACCAAGCTAATGATAGCTCCGCTGAACCTCTGCCTGATAACGCTCAAAAAAGAGAAAGTCCGACTGGTAGCAGGACTTCTAATAAGACACTTTTTAACCAGAAACACCTAAACACTATATGAATCTTCATTGAGAGCCCCAGTAACTATGGGGAGCATAAAGAAGCAGCAACCCTCATCATCTTCGATTGGGAAGCAATCGATAGGTCAAGGTACCATCTATTTGGGACGGTAGTTTTGGAAAGAGGATCCTTGGCTAGCAAAGATCTGAGTGTAGAATAAAATATAATTTACATTTCATAGAAGAGAAAGCTTCAACTAGCATTGAAAGGTGACTTTTAACTTAAAAAACCTTGGTGAAGTTTTACGATTGGCAAGTGAGATTTGTGATTTCTTCATAAAAATTGATCCCTCTTTGGAAGGAATTCTTGTTTTTAAAAGACTGGCTTAATTGAATATTAATCCAAATTGGAGGACTTTTTAAAAGCGGCAAATATTATATAATATTTTTCTTTTTTTGCAACCTTGGAACGCATCCCCTATAATTCGTTGCCTATTACCATTTCCTATTCGCGGTGTCTGTATTTGCATCATATTTATGGAATTTATCCTCCACGAATAAGGAACTTTGATTGTATTTATTATTCTTGTGGTGAAGGTAACCATAAATCTTGTTTAAAACTTTCGTTTGTTTAATCATGAACAGTGTGTCGTGAAGGCCATCAGAAAATAAAATTAACCCAGAATACCGAATGGGTGCGATAGGATGAAAAATAATCAAAAACATAGTTATAGGAACAGGCAAAAATAAAAAACACGTTCTTCCGTAAAATTAAGTGCCACGTCAAACCAAAAAAAAAAACTGGACTTAAAACCCCAGTTTCTGATTAGTCAATTGCCGGCTCTTGATTGGCTTAGAATGTTATTAAAGTTTGACGTAATGTAGTAATTGACTAGATAAATCACTAGCTAATGACTTGGTGGTTGGTGAAAGAGCTTGGAGCCCATCAGAAGTAGTTTTGAGGTTAGAAAAACTGCCAGTCTGTCTTTTACCAATAACAGAGTTTTAAGTTATGGAGGGTAGAAATAAGGAGTGTTAAAAAAAGGTCCCTAAAAGTGTTTTGAATTAAGATAACGTTTCTGTAGCAGAATACCGTTTTTAAAAAGAGCTCCCAAAATTTTGAGAAAGAGGACAAAAGATGTTGTGCATGTTTTATTTATTTTTTCTTCTTCGTTACTTGAGCAATTTTTTACAGCATAATAGGAAAAAATCATGTAACGCGAGATGGCGCTTTTAATGACAAAATATCGGATCGAGGAGTGAACAACAAATATTCTGTCATTTGATCACTTGTAAAACCAAAGTTTTTATTAACGGAAATTTTAGTTATCTCAGAGATTTGAGTTGATTTTTTATGTTAAACTATTGGATTGAAGCTGGACTTAAGGTGTGTTTTCGACGTTTCAGTGTTAAATGCCAATAAGACCAGGTGTATCTAGGTATCAATTTTGGTTAGTTTTCGAAGTTTTTCAGTTATGTCGTCCCTGAAATTCTTATTGCAATGCCTATGGAAGTCAAAATATCAATTTCTGACATATTGTATTATGTGGGTGACCAATAAAAGATTATATATTATAATCCAATTAACTTCGGTTACTTCTATCTTTCTTAATAATGGAAATAAACGCTTTCTCTGTGTATTAGTTTACTCAGCATAGTCGGCAAACTGTATGCAAAAAAAATGATTAAAAGAGTAACGAATGAAACTGAGAAAATGATATGGGATGGTCAAGCAGGATTTAGAAGAGGAAGGAGATGTATGGATCAGGTCTTTGTATTACGAAGTATAGTCTAAAAATTCTTAACTAGAAGTCAGAAGGTCTTTTGCGCTTTTATAGACTTGGAAAAGGCCTATGACAGAGTGGTGAGGAGTGAATTGTGGTCGACATTGTCTATGTATGGGGTGAGTGGTAATTTAATACGAGCACTGAAATCACTTTACGAGGATTCCGCTGTTTGTGTCAGGATAAACGGAGCTTGCACGGACTGGTTTAACATCGAAAAAGGTGTAAGACGGGAATGTGTGGCTTCGCCATGGCTGTTTATCTTATACATAGACAATTGTTTAAAATATTTGAAAAAGAGTGCGTATGGATTTAAAATGAATAATCAAAGTTTTAATGTTTCCATGTTTCCATTAAAATTAAAATTTTAATGTTTCCATGTTTTTAAAAAGTTTTTAAAATGTACATGTCTTTTAAAAGATGTAGTTTAGTTACAATTCTTTAATTTTTGTTCATCTTAAAATGTTCATTGTTGAGCTATAGTCATGTCCTCTTCATGTTTAGCATGTTAATGCTGAAAGAACCTTTACCTAAGCAGGCAGGGAAGCTGCTCTCGCTAAGTAGAGAAAAACTTAAAACAGTTGTAGGGCTTTGTACCGGACACTAGTTTTTGAGGAAACATCTGCACATTATAGGCGTGTCTGGCATAGAACCTATATGCAGATTATGTAATGAGGAGGAGGAAACAGCCACTCATATTATCTTGGAATGTGAAGCCACCGCCCAGTAGAGGCACTACCTGTGGTGTATACAAGACCAAGGGAGTGATCCATCTGGGGCAATAGCAGTACACGAGCTTTTACTCCTTAACAGTAGAATTGAAGAAATAAAACTAAACTAAGAAGCTGGAAAGGTACAAAAAGCAGACAATGCTGCAGTGCCTAGGGAAAAATTGGACCTCTTCCACAACTCCTATTTAATCATTCATTCACTCTACCCTCAATATTTTAAATTAAGTATGGGAAAAAAAAACATTTTTTATTTATTTTAATCTGCCAATATTTTACTTTTTCCTCTGTAAAACTGGTCTATAAAATGCATTTACCGGAAACTAGATATCTACGATGTGCACTTGAAAAAATAATCAGTACATTAATAAAATTAATAGACCTTTTAGTTGACTGTTTAGTTGTCCTATATTATCTCTCGTCAACAAATTTTACTGGTTTTAGTTAATCAAACATTAATGAATTGTAGATAAAAATAATAATATAAATAATGAAAACTAATTTTAACTCGCAATAAACGCTAAAAGCATTTCATCGACAGAGTCAAATCATCCTCGTTTCACTTTTTTAATTAAATTAAATTAATTATAAGGAAAGAACATCTAGAAAGAGGTAGATCGTAAGCTACCGGTAGCTCGCGGGACAATTTGGTAGCTCACGGGTAACTCACACATGCAGTGTGACCACCCATTTGAATTGGAAGCGCCACTGTAAAATGCGCATTTTTCAACCGATCTTGTAAAATTTTATTTTGTTAGATTAACTGTATTTGGGCACACAATTTCATAATTTAATCTACATTTCCAACGCAGTCTATGTTTTTTATTTCGTTGTCAAAACGGCAAAAGTTTATTTGGTAATTTTTTTTCAAATTTGACTTCGTCACTGGATTTAAAATAGTCATAAATAGATGTTTAATATTTATTTCTTTAACTTCCAGGGGGAAGTTATAGTAATGGGTTTGATTTTTCAAATCCCGAATTATAACATATCTCCACATTTCAAGGTCTCCAGAGTCAAATACAATAGTTTTTAAGTGGACGTCTGTGTGTGTATGTACATATGCGCGTATGTTCGTATGTTCGTATGTCTCGATTATCTCGAGAACAAAAAATGATATACAAGTGGGACCAATTGCATTCGACGCATAATTACGCAACTTAAAACTGATTAGATTTTCAGCAAAATCGATCAAGCTGTTTTTTATGGAGAATCAAAAAACTGAAAAAAATGGTAAACTACCTGAATTTTGCAATTTATAAATTATACCATTTTTAATACAGAATTTTAAGATCTTCTGAATAATATGATTATTGCATGTTAGGAATATTTGTATAAAAAATATGATGACAATATTTGATAAAAAGAGATAGTTTTAGAAAACAAAAATAGGAATTTTAGAATTTTAAACTTGTGTCAGTATTGAGAAAATAGCATTGAAGACGCTATTACAGTGAAAAATTATTTTTAGTAATAATTAAGCATTGTTTATAACAATTCAATATTGTTACTAACAAATGATTTATTGATCATAATAATTAAAAAAATTCAATGGTTATAAACAATTTAAAATAGCTCCCGCTTAAGAAATGATAAGAAAAGTTTGAAAGAATACGGTTGACATAAACAGAATATTGTTAATGACAATTATAATTTGTTACAAACAATTTGAAATCGTTTTTTATAATAATTTTAATAATAATTATAACAACAAAACATATGGTATTTTTTCATTCTTCTACTGGGAAGTGGAACTCTCGGGTCGCACCCAGACCATTGATATTTTATTTTCAATCACATTTATCCATGTTTTTTATTTTTACTATTAATGACTGAATAAAAAATTTGACTTTGACTGGAGATATCAATTTCGTTCTTCGAATCCGGATTAAAACTTTACTATTACAGGTGAATATTGAACAATAGTAAAACCCAAAAATTCCTAAAAAATTATTCATTAACAACAAAGTTATAACAACAGTAATTATACAAAATAAAGTATTTAAATCTATTTTTTACATAGATTGTGGACAAATTAAAAAACTGGCAACATGGCAAATATGATGTAAAGCAATAATGCAGTTTAATACTAAAATTTCGAAGTCGATATCTTATTCCATTAAAAAGTTCCAACTGATGAAATTATGGTAAAACGGTGTCAGTAAAATTAATTTATAAATGAACTGGGAAACACTCTGTATACCTAATTTATTTTTTAAACTGACTACAATACTGGATTCGTGTACCAAATGTCGTTAAAATTGTTTTACCAATAAAGAAATTATTTTTTCCGCTCACAAGCGCAAATGCTGTCAAATAATGACATTTTTGTGAAAACACCAACTTTGTGTTGGGATTTAAAAGCGTCAAAGGCTACTTTGTCAAGCCACTGTAGAAGAAAAATATTGTAGAAGTAGTAATTTAAAGTAATACGCTAAAGTAATGTGTATCTACTCTTTCGCTTAAAAAACTATTCTGTTGACGCTTTGGTACTTACAAAGATTTATTGGGTATTGAATATTTTTAGAATATAGTATATTGTTACCATCCGGCCCTGTTATTTGTCGGCGTCCAAATGTCGACCACAACTAGGGTGCATATTAATGAAGCGCTTTGTCGGCCTCCGTCTAGTAAATTCTCGCCGTCTAGAGACTTCCAGATGGTTCTATCGCTTTCGCGAAAAAGGTCGAATTATGATTAAGAGGTATAAAAAGGACAACGGCCGTGAAAAAAAAGTTTTAAAAGTGTTAAAGAGTTATGAAATTTAAACAGTTGTAAAATTTGTAATTATTTGAAAATCCAAGTGAATATCTATGTGATTTGTAAAAGTTAAATTTATTGTGTAAAAGTATTGGAATAAAAATTGTTTTGTTGCTGTATTGGGAGTTTTAGATCACCGAACCCAAGAAATAACTAAATTTCGTAACACTATTTAGACAGGATTTTATGAAAAGTAAAAATAAGCGCGCAGGATGTTTCACCCAAATTATTACGTAGGTACATGTTAAATAAATATTTGAATTAAGAAGGTTAAATATTCAAAGTAAACATAAGATATGAATTTAAAATAGTCATTTAAAAACGTTTAAACTCGTTGCAGGATGTAATATCTAAAAAATTTAAATCAATTTATTTATGTACCTTAATTTAGTTACCCATAAATTTTTTTTAAAATTACAAGAATTGTTTAATACGTAACAATTTTTGTTTTTGAAGAATTGCCTACATTTCTGTATTTGTCCACCAAAACTATGAGGCGCCCCCTACGGCATCATAATAGGGACTATCTAAGTTCATACATGTACATGGTTTTCCCTGAAAACGCCCCCTTTCAAAGTAATCACTCAGCTCTGGACAAACACTATTGAAAAGTTTGGTGAATCTCGTGCAATAGCCTTGGATATATCTAAAGCCTTTGACCACGTTTGGCACCAGGCATTGTTAAGTAAATTATCTGCCTACGGTCTCCCAACCAAACTGCGCCATGGCTCTTGAGCTTCATGCAAGATCGCTCCTTACATGTGGCAGTTGACGGTATTTCTTCTGATGCGTTTAAAACTAATGCCGGGGTCCCCCAGGGTTCCATCCTGTCCCCCACCTTATTTCTTTTACACATCAACGACCTCTTGAAAACCACCACGAACCCCATTTACAGTTTCGCAGACTATAGCACACTTGTCTCAACTTTCACATCCTATCGATCACTGTCGGTGAATGATACAAATAGACTCAGGCAGGAACAGGTTGATTCCATCAATAGAGATCTTAAAGCAATCGTCGAGTGGGGAACCAACAATCTTGTTCAGTTAAACGCCCAAAAAACACAAAGTGCCACGTTTTCCAAGAAAGTGAATTCCTCAAATCATCCCATCACAATGTCCGGAAATACCCTTGAACCAAGTCCCTCCATCTCGATTTTGGGAGTCACGGTGTCCAATAATATGTCTTGGCATGACCATGTTGCTAACATCGCAAAGTCGGCAAGCCAGAGGCTAGGTTTTCTGTGGAAAGCTAGAAAGTTTTTTACTCCCGATCAACTGTTGACGACGTACAAGGCTCAAATCCGACCTCTACTGGAGTATTGCTCGCACATTTGGGGTTCAGCACCAAGGCATTCTCTTCGTCTTCTAGATTCCATTCAGAAAAGAGCCATTCGTTTGATAAACAGCTCATCTCTCACAGATACCCTTCACCCTCTAGAACATAGAAGAAGAGTTGCAGACTAGTCATTGCTCTACAGATATTTCCATGGCAGATGCTCCAGAGAAATAAAAACTCTTGTACCACCATTGGTTACATTCGGCCGAAGAACTCGGCACGCAGATCAGTCTCACCCATTTACTCTCAAGATTGACACTACAAGTACCAATCTTCATCAAGAATTCTTCTTTTACAGGGCTGCTACGGAATGGAATAAGCTTTCAAAATCAGTTTTTCCAGAGAACTATGACCTGCAATTTTTTAAAAAGCGTGTCCACAATCATTTCCTTTCTATGGCCCCTTTCCCTTCTAATAGTCGCAGTGCGGGCGATAATGGAACCAGGGTTCCAATTCTGCTCTATATATATATATATATATATATATATATATATATATATATATATATATATATATATATATATATATATATATATATATAAAAATAAAAAAATGTTTGTATGTATGCATGTATGTATGTTCTTCAAAAACTCCCAAAGGCTGGACAGATTGGGATGAAATTTTCAGAAGTTGTTTATACATACCAGGGGTGGTTTTAGTGTTCTTAGCCACCCTACTATGGGAGATGAGAAGGGGATGGAATGTAAAAATTATCAAACGGCTGATATTAGTGTCGAATTCATAGTCTTCGGGAACTCTAAGTTTGATAGTGACATTCCCAGTTATGTAAGCATCTATACAAAAGATGTGGGAGAGGTATGAAATATATAAACTATTAAAAACGCTGATATTAGTGTCAAATTCATTTTTTGGTGGTGACTGAGTTTGATGGTAACATTCCTTAGATAGGGGTGAGAAGGGGATGGAATTTAAAAACTATCAAAAATGGCTCATATTAGTATCGAATTTATAGGTTTTTTGGATGGCTGAATTTGATAGCAACATTCCTAATTTTGTTAGCACCCCTACGAAAAGGGTGGGTAGGGGATGAAATATAAAAAAAATTCAAAACGCTGTAAGCACCCCTACGTAAGGGGTGGATAGAGGATGGAATATAAAATCTTCTAAAAACGACTATGTAAGTGTCGAATTTATAGTTTTCGTGGTCGCTAAGTTTAATAGTGATATTCCCAAAGCAGGCAAGCTATCGTTTGGGCAGGACAACGTCTGCCGGGTCTGCTAGTAAATAAATGTGCATAAAAATTCGAACCCAGAGTGTGAATTTAAGTTAAACTTACAATATTCAAGGGCGTACCCAGGTAGGGGCAGGGGGGGCAGGTGCCCCCCCACTAGAAGATTAAATAAATGTAAATTTTTTTGGCAAATAGAAATTAAAAACGTGTTACCTACTCTGCGCAAAATGAAGTGTTGGAAACAAAATATCTTTTCAGCCAGATTTGTTTTTTTCTATAGTTAAATATTCTACAACATTCGATATAGAGTCTGTATAGTGAGTCGTGTCGGTAGTGTTGGGTCGTTGGGAGAAAACAACATCTAGCGCCATCTAGTTTCGGACGGCAGTAGCAGTACTTTTTCCAGTAAAAAGAAATAGGATCAATTTATACGGTCAATAGCGACATCTTGTATTGAATAGCAATACCACGAAGAACGTTCTAGCATGGACTATTCCGGAAAGAAAAGACAGTGATAGCAAGTATTATAAGACAAGGATGGAAATAGAGTCGAGTATTTTCTACATATTTCGGGAGCGAGAATATTTCAATATATAAGCGGAAGCGTGAGGCAGAGCACGTCAATTTAGTTCGAATACAATTCAGTTCGGAGTGTAATACGAGCGAATATTTCATACGCCATAGATAGTTTCTTATAGTTTCGTTGCGGCGACACGAGATTTACGTTTACTGCGCAACAACTGGAAATATTACTCCGTCAAATGGATATCAGGAAATTCTTTGAAAGAGGCGAGTCAAAACAAAACACTTAAGTAGGTACCTAATATGATTATTTGATTTGTTTAAGGGGGGCTTTGACTCTCTTGTAAGTGTATATCTTAAGCATTACTTACAATATTTAAATTTATTTATTACAAGACGTGGTTTTGTTATAATAGCTAAAATAACATTTGTGAATATTGTGTGTTTAAAAAGTTAAAAAAAAAAACATAAAAGAAAGATCCTTGCAATATTTTGGATTTATTAATAAGTCCATACCGACAACAAAGTCCCTTTTCTCTAACGTCACAACAAGTGTATTATTTCAAATTACCTAGTTTTGATTATTTGGCGTCCAAACCATATATATTAGAATGTGAAACTTGATCTTTATTTTCGTCCTATGCAACCTGCCTAAACACTGTAAGAGTAATTTTGTGTATCATTTTTTAGGGAGGACACGCGAAAAAAGAAAAAAAGGTCGGGAAAGTAGCAGTGGAAGCGATGAAAATGACAACCATGATAAAACCACTCATGTAATGCTAATATCATTGCATGCTAACATTGGACAAGCGTCAAATTCTCCAGCAGAACCTGTTAATATATCTGTTGCCGACTATTCTTCTCCATCGACATCCCAACAAGCTTATGACGTCAACGTCGATCCTGAAATTATAGTGGATGATGGCTGTCATGAAAATGATCTGGGTCGTTATGTTGGGTTGGCTTCCCAGCTATCGACGGAAAAGAAGAGGGAGTTGTTACAAAATCCTTGGATCCCACCCAGAAATTACGATTTTGAAAGTGATGCAAGCCATTTAAAAAGAAAATTTAATCATGCTTGGTTGGATCAATATTTACCATGGCTAGTATATTCCAAGCGACTAAAAGGTGCTCTTTGTAAGCATTGTGTTTTGTTCCTTTCGCCCATTAGCACTGTGAGAGGAATTTTGGGATCGTTTATGGTCAGGCCCTATATAAAGTTCAAAAATATGCATGAAGACTGCCGAAAGCATGCAACGACCAACCTTCACCAAACGGCGACAAATGCTGCAAAAAAATTTCTTGAAAATGTTCCTGTAGACATCCAACTGCAAAGTGGACACCAAAAATCAATCGATGAAAACAGACAAATATTGTCATCAATTATTTCTTGTATAGTATTTTGCGGTACACATGATATGCCTCTTAGGGGCAAACAAGCAGATGAGGGTGTTTTATTAGATTTATTGAAGTTGAGAATCAATTCAGGGGACGACAAATTAAAGAGTCACTTGGAAAAGTGCCGTCGCAATGCAGTTTACACATCGCCAAAAATACAAAACGAATTGATAAATTTATGTGGCGAAGTTATTAAGGAGAATATAATTAGTAAGGTTCAGAAGACCATGGCTTACGCAGTCTTAGCTGATGAAACAGCAGACGTATCTGGGAAAGAACAGCTGTCAATAGGCGTGCGGTTCTACGACGAAAGCAAAAGGAAAATCAGAGAAGAATTTGTAGGGTTCGTTGAACTAAAAGCACAAAATGCTTCCGCAATTGCCGAAGCAAATGACAATTTCTTAATTAGTTCTAACCTCTCAACCGAAGATTGCGTAGGGTTTGGATTCGATGGCTGTTCTACAATGGCAGGGAAAGAGGGTGGCGTACAAGCCATTTTGAGAAAAAAATATCCTCGTGCTTTATATTTTCATTGCTCAAGTCACAAACTCAACCTTGTTGTGAATGATGCGAACGCAGTGCCAGAAATTAGAAATACTGTCGCCACTGTAAAGGATGTTATAACGTTTTTCAGCGAATCGACTACACGTCAAAACTTCGCTCCAAACCTATCACGATTATGTGAGACGAGATGGTCCGAAAAATATAAATCAATCAGAAAGTTTTCTCAACATTTTTCAGAGCTTGTGAAATCTCTAGAAACGTTATCCGTAGAGGGAAATTATGCCACCAGAAAATCTGCATATCAGTTGCATTCAGCCGTTACAAAACCAGTGTTTATTGTTACTCTACAAACAATAGCCAAATATTCAGCAGTTTTAGAACCAGTAGTTAACGCACTGCAAGCTAAATCGATCGACATGATCTCGGTAGGGGAACACATCAAAAATATCAAGGACATTCTCAGAAATGACCGCGAGTTTCCTGATAGAATAAGTAATGAAATACTTCAAAAAGCACGAGCTGTTGCAATGGATTTGAACATAGAAATTTCGGTTCCACGTCTTGCTCATAAGCAAACACATAGAAGTAATCCGCCATCAGACAATGATAACGAATATTGGCGGCGTTCCCTGATAATACCATACATTGATTCACTCATTTCATCATTGAATATTCGTTTCCCAAGAAAATACTCCGGCGTTTGCTTTAAGCAGGCTACATCCCTTGTATATGACAAAAACCAGCATTACAGACCTACACAAAAACGCAGAATCATTCCAAGAATTTTATAACCTGGATATCACCGGAGAACTGAACCTTTGGCATAATTTATGGGTGACGAAGGCTTTATCAGATGATCAATTAAGGGACATAGAAGTAGTTGATCTGTTCAACGAAGCCAACATTTTTTACCCTGCTGTCAGAAAGGCATTAATTATTTCAAGCACTATCCCATGCACCATGGCGACCGTAGAACGGTCCTTCAGTACGCTGCGAAGAATTAAAACGTGGCTTAGAAGCACCATGGGTGAAGAAAGGCTTACGGGTTTATGTCTCATGAGTGTACATCGCAATTATTTAAAAGACAACAGTGAGTTTATTGAAAAGACTGTCATAGACAAATTTTCGGCAAATCCGAGAAGATTACTGTTAAATTAATATATACATACATAATATTATATATTATACATAATGTATAGTAAAATTATGTATAATATTTGTTTTGTGTCATCATCAAAATTAATGAATAAAAGTCAATTTTCATGAATTTTTGTTTCAATATACCCGACCGACGATCTTTTCGAAACAGGTATAAGCAGCCCCCTGCCCCCTCCTAGCTGAAATCCTGGGTACGCCCTTGACAATATTAAAATAAAAATCATAATAATATTTCTATCTCTCTATATCTATCTCTATCTAGGTAATGTTGCAACATAAATAATCAACGAGCCATTACTACAAATGAGATAAAATAGTAATTTTACGGTGTTTCTTCTTCCGACTTTTAACTTTTAGATCATTATTACAATATTTAAGGCAGTAAAATATTTTTAATCCAATAAATAATGTAAAGACAAATAACGACAAAATGATAATTAAACAATTCACAATTTACACACCACGCAATAAAACAAGTTTCATCAATAAAATACTTTAATAAAAAAATATGAGGAACCACATGGGGAATTCAAGTGTCTATAACTTTTTCCCTGTACTTTTCCTGGATTAACCATATACATGTATGAACTTCCCAAGCCACACCGAATCGATTTTCAAAGGGACCTCTCTATATTATAATAGGCAAATACGGAAGTGTCCCCGAAGAATTTATTTATATTGTCATTTTAATAAAAAAATTTCCATTGAGGCATGTGGAAACAAACGACCATTATTTAATATTTATCTTTGAAAAACATTAAAAACTTGTCTTATATTCTGGCTTCTGTCAACTAATCACAAAAAAATTAAGAAAGAAAGAAATTTGTTGGATATCTTTTTATAACAAAAAAGAACAGAAAATCATTAATGGCTATTTATAATGTATAGTAATGTTACGATGACAGTTAAATATTTTTTTAAATAATTTTATTAGTGTTTGCAACCTCCCCATATTAAATTACAATTTGTTTTATTGGTTTAAAAAAATTTTCATTCTGATAGTCAAGAGATCAGTAATATTTTAACGTACATAAATTGATTCCAGTCATTTATATTTTTCGTATGATTATAAATTGAATGCATTACCAATCAGATGCCAAAATGTGTGTAATAAATATTGCAATAAAAAGACAAATTAACTATTTAAATATATACATTTGCTGCATGATTTATTTATTTTTTACTTCCAGAAAATATTTAAAACCCAATTTTTTTCTTTTGAACGAGTTCAGTTACAACCAACTGATTTTCTGATAAAGTTAATTAAAATATTCTTTATTAAGTGTTAAAATGATGTATGTGTTTTATATTATGTGCTTCATAATACCAAATTTGTACAAAAAATAGACATTCAATCAACAAAATAGTTGGTTGCCGTACATTCAAAACTTTGGTTTTTTACCACTTTTTTTTTAAAGTGCACTGTTTATCGAATCTGCATAGTGATTAAGAAAATGTATTAAGGTATTTTGTATTTTTATTACATTGTTGTTTGGATTAATTATATATTTTTTTATCTCGATCGAATACGGATCTACGTTTTTTTGTAATAAATTGGATCGCTCGGTTGTATTATTAGTCACATCCAATTTTCCGTAACGGTTAGACGTAACGCGTATATACAGTAAGATATTAAAACGTCAACATTTATGTACGTAAACATGAATGACAAATCCTATTGACTTATAACAAAAAGTGAAGAGCTACGTGATAAAAAACAACTTTTATGGTGTTTTTTGTTGAAATACCAAATCAAAAATATTACTTAAATTTATTTATGATATACGTTTGTTCGTGTTAAAAGTAGCAACACTAGTCATCGGAAGACATTAAACAACATATAGGTTAGTTAAAAGTTCAATAATCTTGTACCACCCACAATTAATTAATTCTTTTTTATTTTAGGTAATTTGATATTATTAACTACAAATATGGGAACTTTTAAAGTAAAAGTCCTTTACGATTTTCAAGGAGAAAATAATACTGCAGAAATGAGTATTGTTGCAGGTAATTTTTTTTTAAATTTGTGCTCCTTTATCATCTCACCAAGCAGCTTCCAATGTTATCATTCAACCTTCTCACAATGTTATTGTGTTAATATTTTACTGATATACTTAGTAAATGAGTAGGTAAAGTAAATTATATTTTTATTCATAAATGAATTGGTCATTTGTATACATTCCTATTTAATGTAAATAAAATTAATAGTTTGCAAATGTTTATTTTATAACTTGAGTTGTTGTGACCAAAACAATTTTTTTAACTAAGAAACCTTTTTCCTAAAAAGAATAACAGTAAAATATGACACTTTATTATCAGAATACAATATTACACATACAATCTGCTACACATTTTGTACCAACATCATAAAATTTTAATTTTTTTTAGGTGAAACATTAACTGTGTCTAGAACTGATGTAGGTGAAGGATGGTGGGAAGGTTTTAACTCTAAAGGGCAGTCTGGCCTTTTTCCTGAAGCTTATGTAGAAAAAATTACACCTTCCAATCCTCCAAACATGCCAGCTCCAGTTTTACCCCCTCAGAATGATTGGGGAGAGTCTCAACCAAATAAAGATGATTGGGATGATGATGATGATTGGGATGATGATACCTTGTACTCTGAAATTGGAAATAGTCATGGTTAGTATTATAATTTGAGTGTTGTAGAACAAAATTGTTATTTAGTACCCATTGTTTGTTTTTTGTTTTTATAAGTTTTCACTGACATACATAAGTAATTGATGGTGAAAAAAAATACAAAGCAATTTAGAGCCAACTTTACAGGAGAGCCAATTTAAGTTTATCAAAAAATTTTATTATAAAATTTATTTATTATATTGGCATGATTCATACTGCTGTTCAGACCCTTTACTGCTACATATAAATTCTCATTTTACTTGCTATGAAGTGTCACTTAGTGACCTCTGCAACCTTTAAAATACAAAATATCTTATTAGCAAAATTAATCACAGGAACTTAGGAGGTAGACTAATGAATGCAGAAAAAATTACTGATTCCCATGGTGTTAATAACTTCGACATTAATAATATTGCCACTTAGTAATTATTTCCTCTCCCCCCTCAAACATCAAAAAGTATTTTTTGATACTAGTATGTACTACATAAATTTAAATCTAAATTAGGAAAATATTTTAAAAATGCAATAAAATATATAAGCATTTTTTAAAAAAAAGGTCATTAAAACACTCACTATGTAAAATAATAACAAATAAGTTCATCTATATTTTTAATAATGTAGTACTTACGTATAAATTGTTGAGTTTAATGAGGAATATTTTAAATAAAAAAATAATATGTTGATTCTGGTATTTGATATAAACATATTAATTTAATATTATTCCTTAAATTTATAATGCTAAATTGTATATTCAAAGCATCAAAAATATTATTTTATACATATTCATTGATAGTTTTGATTAAATATTTTTTATCCAGTGGTTTCTAATATTTTTATTTTTTTAAATACGTTTTTACCCATTAAAACAGATTTGAAAAATAGTAATTGTTAATGATAAATTCTTAAAAATAGACCCCCATGTTTACTTTACATATTTTGAAAGGTATTTATAGAAACAGTTTTATGTAATCATAATTTTTCTAAAGGGAGGTTGAAAAATTATTAAATTAATATAATCAATTATGTACTCAGGAATCACAATTTTTCCTTTAATCAAGAATGTATCTTAAATCTTCAAAGGAATAATACATTTTAGAAGATTTAATTTATTTTTTTTTTCATACTACATTCATAATGGTTAATTTATTTTTGACCCATTTAATTTTAAATTGCATTTAATTCAGCCAATTATAGGTAATATACGTTTAACTTGTAATATAAATCAATTGAATCATATAGTTGTTAAATATATATCTAGTGGTACATTCATTCATATAGAGCAAATACTTCCATATATTAGTTTTAATAGATTATTAAAAGTAAGAGGTAAGTAATTTTTATTAAAAAAAATGTTGTCATTAATAGTCATTTTCACTATAAGAAAAAATTACCATCTATTTAAAAAAAAAACACTTTGATTTAAATGTGTAAAGCTTGAGTATGCAGGGTGGCCAACCAAAAACGAAACAGAGCCATTTGCAGAAACCTTGTCAACATTTTAGAAAAACGCTCAGAACCCATCGATTTTTTTTATTAAAGGGGGACGACACTCTGTTTCGGTATTTTTGACTCCACTACTTTCAACCCCAAGCGAGGGTAAAAATTACCCCAAAATTTTTAAATTGCATTGGGGATCGAATAAGATGTCTTTCAAAAGCTCTTCTCTATACAATGGTCTTTAAATTTTAAAATTCCGCACATTACTTATTGAGAAAATTACATTTTAAATGTAAAACTTATCTGCAAACAATCACGAACGGTAAAAATGTCATTCATTCGAGTTAAGAATGCCAATGGTATAAATTTACTACCTAGTTTTTTCTTGCACGGGACGGTAAATCGCCACAATGGTCGCTATTGATCCAATTCAAACCCAAGAGTTTTTCACGAGGTGCGTACACAGCAACCGGAGAAATGTATTTGCAATTACTGGAAGACGCTATTGACCCTGCCTTGACTGATATGTATTTGAAAATAATCTACAGTATGATGAAGATCATTTTTATTTTTAACAGGACGGTGCTCCTCCGCATTATGCGGCGATTGTTCGTCAGTATTTAGACCAACGTTTTCCACGGCATTGGATTGGGAAAAGAGGCAGTATTGAATGGCCTCCACGATCGCCAGATTTATCTTACTTCGATTTCTTTTTGTGGGGACATCTTAAAAGTAAAATCTATGAAACACAACCAGCGTCGTTGGAAGATTTGCGTCAAAGAATCGTTGCCGAGTGTCGTCGAATTACTCTGGAAATTCTTTGGAATGTGCGTGAAAGTTTTGAACAAAATCTTTATTATTGTAGAAAGTAAGCAACTAAAAGAATTGGAATTTTAACATGTAATTTTTTTCAAAGTATTGGGAAGAAATGTAAAATTTAAAGACTATTGTAAAGAGAATTGTCAGAGCTTTTAAAAGACATCTTATTCGACCCCAAATGCCATTTAAGAATTTTGGGGTAATTCTTACCCTCGTTTGGGGTTGAAAGTAGTGGAGTCAAAAATACCGGAACAGAGTGTCCTCCTTTAATAAAAAATCGACGGGTTCTGAGCGTTTTTCTAAAGTGTTGACAAGGTTCCTGCAAATGGCTCTGTTTCGTTTTTGGTTGGCCACCCTGTATTTATATTTTCAGTTAGCATTAGTAAACATTAAAAATTATGGCAGATGATATTTGACAATATTTAAAAAATATTGTGTCTTTATTTATACTTTAAAAATAATTAAAGTACTTTTTGATATGTTGTCTACAGATAACATTTACTTGGAGCCCTGAAACTTCATTGTTATAGTAGAGATTTTAAAACATAAAAAAGCGAAATTAATTTTAATAAGTATTAAGAAACTCGTTATGGCTTGGATATTTATTACTCTTTTAGAACTTGTCTCTCATAAAATTACATAAATAAAATACTTTATGTTTAAAGTTAAAAGTTAGCGTCATTGCTTTTAAAATTTTTAATTGATAAATTTTTATAATTTTAGGTAGTGTAAATTATATTCATTTAGGAAATGTATTTCTAATTGCAATGGTATTTATCCTGCTACTTTACTCTTAAAAAAAAAATTTCTTTCTAAAACTACTAATAAAAATGTAAACAAATGAAAAATCAAATAAATTTTAGGCCAAGCTCAAAGTATATACAGTAATGAACCAAATCAAATATCACAGCAGTTTGACAATATGTCTTTGGGAGGAGTCAGTGGTACAGGTGATAGCAAAGGTACTATCACAAAAAAAAGTTTAAACATTTTTTCTTCCTATGTTAAAAGCGGATTAGAAGGATATATTTTAGGTAAGTCATTGTATACATTGTAATAATACATCTAAGAAATAAGTATATATTAGATATATTTGTGGTTGTTGTAGTCAACTGCCTGGTTATTAACCTATGTATTGTATAGAACTGGTAATATTGATAAACAGTTATTAAAAATGTAAGACTTTCATATTTAAAGTATATTTTTTTATTTGACTAAAAGATAACATAAAATAAATTGGATTTATAAAGAAATAGGCTCTTCCCAGTATGGATAGAAGTATGAAAAAGTATGCAAAAATAAAATTATAGTTACATTTAGGTACATTTCTAATTAATAAAGATAAAAAGTCAAAACATTTTATGAACTGAGTTAAATACTGTTTGAATTTCGTTTACTGAACATCTACCCAAATGTTGATATCTTAAATTAATCTTCTTCTTCAAGTGCCATCTCCGCGGCGGAGGTTGGTAATCATCATCGCTATCGCAACTTTTGAGGCAGTAGCTATAAAAAGTTGTTTGTAGCTTTAGCCAAACCATTCTCTCAGATTTTTTAGCCATGAATTTCGTCTTCTTCCTATGCTTCTTCTGCCTTCTATTTTCGCTTGCATTATTAGTCGTAAAAGGCTGTACCTTTCGCCGCGCATTGTCCCAAATACTGTAGCTTTCTCTCCTTAATTGTACGTTCAACTTCTTTTTGTTTACCGATTCTTCTTAGCACTTTGATGTTAGTAATTCGATCTACCCACGAAATTCTTAAGGTTTTTTTATATATCCACATATCGAAAGAGTTAAGCGGTCTCATTGCATCTGCATTTAGCGACCATGATTCTGCACCATAGTAGAGCACACTGAGTACATAACATTTTACCAATCGCAATCTCTTGCCTAACGTCAAACTCCTGCTATATAGTACTTTTTTCATTTTTATAAAGTTGGTACGAGCCTTTTCAATTCTGGTTTTTATTTCTGCGGTATAGTCATTGTTTTCAGTAATAAGCGTTCCTAAGTAATTGTATCTTTTTACTTTTTCAATCTGTTGACCTCCAACCATTAAGATTTCATTTGTGTTGTTGTTCTTACATATTTTCATATACTTGGTTTTTTTTATATTGAGGTAGAGTCCGTAAATCTCACTAAACCTTACTATTTTGTTCATCACTTTCTAAATTCTCCAAACTATTGGCTATTATTACTGTGTCGTCAGCATATCTGATGTTGTTAATCAGAACTCCATTCACCTTTATACCGTCAGCGTCGGTCTCATTTTCCAAGGATTCTATTATAATTTGCTCTAAATAGGCATTAAATAATAATGGCGATATTATGCAGCCTTGTCTGACTCCTCTATTACCATTTCTTCAGATTTTCCAGTAGAATTTTTACTGTGGCTCATTGATCCTGTCTATCTAGGTTGTTTTTAAGAAGGTCTATAAGTTGGTCATGCTTTACCTTATCGAAGGCTTTATTATAGTCTATAAAGCAGATATAAAGATCCTGATTAACGTCCAAGCATCTTTGAATTAACATGTTGAAAGAAAATAAATGCCTTCCTTGTACCCACACCATTTCGAAAAACAAATTGTGTATCACATATATCCAGTTCTAGTTTGTGATGTAAAATTAATCTAAATATTGTTGTTGTCCATAAGTGTTTAAAACATTGTCTCATCAAACAAACATAAACTCCATCTCTTGGCTGTTAAGGTCAACACATCATTAAAAGTAACCTGCTGAATACAAAGTAACTAAATTCAGAGTGTGACTCAGAACAGGTGTTTACATCATTTTGTAAATCGCTAATAGTTAATAACAATGACTAATATTGATAAAGATTCAAAACATCTTTCCACTATTAAATTTTAAATATGAGTCGAGATTAAAAAATATTGTCCATAGTTAATTGGGTTTTGTGTATTGGTGTGAATTATTAAAAGTTAATAAAATGTTTGATTGTTGTTACATGGATTCTAAGGAGGTTAAATTTAGCGAAATTAATCCTGTGTTCATCCACAACAAACATAATCCGGAATGTACAGGTATTTGCCATTTGCAAACAACAAAGTTTAACTAATATGACATGAGAGAAGTTTATTTAACTATAATAGTACAAAAACCTATTAAAAATATAATTTTTGTTTAGATAATGGCAGTCATGATACAAATAATTTTGTTTTTAAACAGATAGGTAAAGCTGTTACATTTTGTTATTTATCTTAATCTATATGCACACCCAATTTTCAGAAGAAATAACTAATAATTTTTAAGTTTAAAATCTAATTCAATTCAAATATAAAAGATATATTATCAATAGATTCATTATTAAGTCAAAAATTAATTAATTTTTTTTTACATTTTTTGAAAGATGGCAAACATTTTTTACACATTTATGAAGAAAAAAATGTATCTTACTTACTAGAAAGGGTAAAGTAAATAAAATAAAAAGGAACTTTGATTTAAATTCAATATAATGTATGTCTCCCTTTTTTATATACTCTATTATTAAATACATCCTTTACGTCCAATCGTATTCTGTATAATTAAATTTGATAGATTTATTTAAATGTAAATTTGGTAAAATTAAATATTCTTGTTGATAATTTATGTAGTTATGGTAATATACTTAATACTACTTCAGTTCGCAGCATGTGGGAAACATTTTGATTATTAATATTATAAAAAAGTTATTCTTTATAAAAAATTCTGCATGGTGTAAAACCTAAAATGTAATGATCAAATATCAAAATTTTCCAGTGATAGATCTGTCAAAAAACATGAATTTTATCAAACATTAAAACACTGTTATTCAGGACAATTTTCAAAACTTTTGCAAGGAAAATTTATTTAAAATTGTAAACTAATTTCTAATAAACAGTTACCTACCTCTTTATTTATAACAAATTGACAACCTTTACTTTACTTCCATATTGCAGCATTTTGAGGGTGCAATACGGTGGAACATCAGTAAATTGATGGAAAAGTTATTGCATACCATTTCTTTGTAATTAATATTATAAAGTTATTAAGTAATTACTACAATAATAGTACTATTTTAATGCTTTATTAAAATGCTGTATCACAGAAGTTAAGAAAAGTAAGACAATTTTTTTCAAGAAAGTGATAACTGTTTATTAGAAATTGGATTACAATTTTTAATACATTTTTACAATACACTTTTCAATAACGTCACAAATAAAAATAGGGGTAGGCAGAGACCACTTCCTTCCACTTGCTACGGTTCTTACACACATCTTTTGCTTCCTCTACTTTCATCAGTGCTTGTCGGTTGTTGGTACTCTTGACCTGGCCTTTCTTCATTATATATTTTACTATTTTAATATCTTACTCTCATATTTTTTAAAAGACCTCGTATATGACTTGAAGATTTCGATATCTTATGGTTGCATTATAGGTTTTACATCATGCAGAACTTTTTTTAATAAATAACTTTTTTTCGTAAAATTAACAATGATAATGTTACGATATTTTGTCTTGTGTTCGTTGATTTACAATACTCAATATAAAAACTAAACAATTTATTCCAATTTTTTTATATGTAATACAATAAACTCTTATATAAAAATCAATTGGATACTTTACAAATCTCTATGTTCCCAAAACTATACTTAAAAAACTATCTCTTCTCACGGCACAGCGGTTCTAAAATAGATCCAAACAATATTTCTCGAAATAATTTATATTTTCGATCAAACATCCTAATTACATCGCAAGTCTCCAATTTTCGCCCGCCGCATAAATCATTCGCTAAATGTCGGGCGTTTGATGCTACCGAAAAGCCATGAATCATACGACATCTTCTTGCAAACGATTCGCCGTTGCCTCAGGTTAAATAATGGCTCTAAAGGCGTACTCGCTGACCACAATCCTTAACAATAAGTTTTCCGTATACTTCGAACTTAAGTAGGCAGGCTGTATATTGCCATAACTGTATAAATTATCGATTTTAATTTTCTCAAATTTTCATTTAAATAAATACCTATAGCAATTTAAATAATACACAGTGCCGCCATTGGTAGCAAAGAATGTATTTTTGAAAAATAACTTTTAATAATTAATAATCGAGTATTTGATACAGTTATCAAATCGTAAAGTTACGCATTGCATATTTTATTGCTGTACACCTGTATTATTAACATTTACATCTAGATAAGAAGTGATAAAATATTGCTACACATATTTACCGTAAATGTGTACAGATCCTTTAGAAAAATTATTGATTTACACCTTTTCCAATTGATAAATAATGAAGCTGGTTAAGTGTACAAACATTATTATGAGTCAAAATATATGCAAATGGATTCTTCAGCGTTTTGAAATCAGTATATTAATTAAAAATTAAAAAATGCCAGAATCAGGTGGGTGGTGCTATGACGTAATAGTCCCAACATTATCGGTCTCTGACTGTCAGACACGGAACCTCGTGACCACTGATATGTATGGATTAACTATGATGAAACAAGTACGTACGATTGGTCAGCTCAAGGTCGATGCAAGTGTAGGGACTAGCACGTCACACTGCATTACATCAATGAAAGCAACCTATACAAATGGCGCAAAAACGTTTATATTTGAAATGGAAACTATGTAATTTATATTACAGAACGAATAAAAAATATAAAATTACATTATATGATAGTTTTTAAGCATGAAAATTACGATTATTCTGTTTCCATAATTTAGTGGTCTTCCCCATTAACCGATCGTGAATCTGAAGCCGGTTATCGAATACACTAAGCTTTATCTGAAACTTATCCCATTTAACTATTGCTGTAGGTTTAATAGGAACCGAGATCCCTGTATAGAAAAGCGAATCTGGGACACACTGTATGTACTTAGATGTCATAGTTTTTGTGCAATTAACAATTTTCTTAAATTTAATGGTAAGAGAGAACTGCAAATGTTTTAAAATCAATCCGTCCCGTTTGTAGTGATTCGCCCTGTATATATTTTATTTCCCTTTATAACGTGTTTAGCAAACCCGTTAAATTTAAACAATGAATACTTGTTTTAACTAAATAATTATTGTTTAAAATTAATGGAGCGTTAAATGTTGGTAAAAATAAGTATCATTGTTTCTGGTACAATACTCAGATAAGGTTTAAATAAATTTTCGTAATTGTTTTAATTCGTTAAAAACACTCTTAAAGAGTTCACAAAACCTATAGCAGGAACCATGCTACATTTTTAGTTAAAATGCTCCTATTGTCCCTAAAAAAACTAAAGATACAGTTCTTAAAACAAAACAGAACGAGATGTGAGTAGAAATTAATTGCGTAGTGTAAATGGCCTAATCAACATAGATTTAAATAAATTTAAAAAAGTAATTTAATCATTGTCGTAAAAATAGTGGGGTCAAAGGCACCAGTACCTCTTATGGTTTTCTTCTTCTTCTTATCCCATGTTTATCCACTCCTGGATGTAAGCCAATGCTCCGTTTGGTCTCTTTTGGGCGCCAAATTAATATCCTATGTGCCCACTTGTGGTCATTCTGCCTTGCTATTTGACCAACCCATCTCCATTTTAGTTGTGCTACAAGCCTTAGTACATCCGTCACTTTAGTTCTACGAATATCCTCGTTGTGGACTTTATCCCTTAAAGTGATTCCTATCATAGCCCCCTCCATCTTGCTGGCATTCGGCGGCTGGCATGCTTGGCCATAACTGGAGGTATGTCCAGCACACCAACGGCAGCGATGGAACACCTCCTAAATCTTCCTCCCCTAGATATTCTCTGATATTCTCATCCTTTTCACAGAGACTGATAACGTAATGTAAACAGATGACTCAAAAACTCCAGATGGAGTTGGGGCCGGTGTTTTTTTAGCAGGAAACTAAAAATTGAACTATCTACTAGCCTTGGCAGGTATGCTACAATCTTTGAGGCTGAAGTCTTCGCTATCGAATTGTTTGCAAGATAGTTGATCAACCTCTAGCAAACAAAAACATAAGTATAATATCAGACAGCCAGGCTGCTTTAAAAGCACTGAGCTCCAACAAGATAAATTACAAACTTGTATGGAGTTGCATCAAATCATTAGAGTACCTTGGTGCGAACAACAGGGTGATCCTACTATGGGTACCTGGGGACCAGGGGGCGGAGGGAAACGAAAAATCCGACACCGTTGCAAAACAGGGGGCCGAATCAGCGTTCACTGGACCATAACCGGTTTTTGGAGTCCCCACAAGTGCCGCCAAAATAAGTATTTCGGACTGGGCGGAGAGGAAAATACTCACGTACTGGTCCGTTATACCAGGGTTAACTCACTTGAAGGCGTTTCTACCTAAACCCTCGAGAAACACATCTAAGCAGATCCTAAAATGGAGCAGAAATTACTGCTTACAGGACAATGTCGTCTAAGATACCACCTCGGAAGGATAGGTCTGAACCAACAAACGGTCTGTCGGTTTTGCTGCGTGGAAGACGAAAATGCTGAACATATACTATGTTCATGCCCTGACTTGGGAAGAATAAGGTTCAGCATATTTGGTTACACCAACCTAAAACCTACCGATTTCAAAAAAATCTCACCTTATACAACCATGAAATTCGCTAGAAGGGCTGGATTGAGCGGTGAACTGTAACCTCTAGGGGTGAGCCACAATAGACCTACTAAAGGTCGCAGATGAGGGGCGACCACGCCTCACTCACACGATACCTAATCTAACCTAACCTAGCCCTCTTCATTGCTCGTTGGGTGGTTTGCAGTTTATTGGCAAATTTGCGCGTAATTGCCATTGTCTCGAGTCCATATGTGAGAACCGGCATCACACAGGCATCAAACACTTTCCTTTTTAAATTAATAGGAAATTCACGAGATTTAGGGATAAATCCTAGTTTTTCAAAAGCAGCCCAGGAGAAGCCTTTTCTTCTTGTGATTTCAGAAGATTGATTTTCTTCGCCAAGCTGAATTTTGTGGCCCAAGTAAATATATTCCGAGACAACTTCTAGGGGTTGGTCGTTAACAGTTACCTAGATGTTTTCTGTACTCATGATCTTTGTTTTGTTTAAGTTCGTTTCAAGTCCAATTTGTAGCGATGCTCGATGAAGCTCCCAAAGTATGTTTTTAAGCTCTTCGCCTGTGTTGGCAATGACCACAATATCATCGGCAAATCGTAAATGGTTTAGACCATGGTACACTACTGGATAAAGTTTTTATTGTATTATAGTTAATTTTGTCAATTAGATAATTTTTTGTTTGTTAATTTTTGCAATGAAAACTACAACATTTTATATTAGACAATGAAGAGACCTTTTAAATGATGTATCACAAGCCCCTTCTTTCCTGTTACAAATTTAGGGGTCATAACTGTCACTAAAAGGGGGTTTAATGAAGGGTTGTAGGGTGTCATTTCATAATCAAAAATTGACATGTTTTAGGATTTTTTTATAAATATACACAATCCATGTGAGTTTACAATAATAGGTTATTGTGTAAAACCTGTGAAGTAAAGGTTATTTGTTTATCTATCAATACGCCGCATAATGAGAACTATGCAGTTTTGTTTTATCGGTACTATTTATTCCATTTAATAATTCAAAAAGTTTTAATCACACGTCATTAATTTCTATAAACATATCTCCATTATCGGTTGTTAAGAGTATTTTTTTAAAAAGTTATCAGCCCACCCTTAAAACCTACTGGTGCATCGCGTACTTTTCATAAAACTGCTTTGAAAGTCGACCGTTGCTTTCTTATTGTAAGAAAATTATTTAACAGTTTTGTTCTTTGTTCCTTTTTTTCTAAAATGAAACCTCTAGAGCGACGCGAAATATCTTTTTCGATATTCTCGTTGCAAATAATATTCGGCGACGATGACTTTTAATTGTATTTTGCAAGCCATGTTTATGCATAGTAGTTCTTTTTACCGTTGAGTCTACCTATTTTAAATTTGTTTTGGAATGAAAAGATACAAGTGCGGCAAAAAACACCCACATAACCACATTAAATCCCATAAAATTTTCGCACGTACTTCTTTGAAATCGTCACAAAGGGTTATCCGGCAATCGTGTTTTGCAAACGTTTAATCCTACTTCTTCGAATTATCCTTGCAATAGCAATTCATTTCTATACAGATGTCGGTGTTACAGCTTTGGTGCGACATCCAGGCTGCTATCAAATCTTTGAACTCACTCTACTTGACCTCTAGAGCAGAGGTGCAATGCCGAGCCGTCCTGAATGAGCTAGCAGCTAAGTTTAGAGTTCACATTGTCTGGGTACCCGGACACAGCGACATACTAGGCAATTGTAAGGCGGACGAGCTAGCAAAAGAGGGCATCACCCTCCCAGCTGTATCTGTCTCATCTCAGCAAGGAGTACCGATTGCAAACTGCACACCATCGAAACAGATTTGTCCTAAACTATATCTACGTCGAGCTAATGATGACTCTATCCAGGGAGTCCATTGGAATAGCGATCGCGGCCATAACAGGACACTGGGTAGGTGAATCTCATGCACGGCGCATGGGAATCGCAGAGCTACGACACGACTTCTGTAGAAGCTGTCACGATGAGGAAGAGGAAAAAATGTACATCTCAGCCACTGCCCTGCCCTAAGCAGAAAACGGCTTTCTATACTAGGGCAACCGAACTTTGATGACTTATCTGATCTCAGCTCAGTTAGCATTAAAGACCTCACATTTTTTTTTAAAGTTCCAACTGGTTCTCACGGTAAAGGAGGAAGGCACCGCCGTTCATCACGGTATCACAACGGGCCAAAAGGCCCAAGTGGATTCACTCCGAACCGCCGTTTTAACCTAACCTACGGTACTTTCGTTGTTTTTGTGTAAAAGCATTTATCTCGTTATTATCCGTTGTATCCTCAAACCACTTTCAATTTTTTTAACGAGGTGTGTCACCAAAATTACACCGTTTATAATATAATAAACAAAAATGATAAAACGTTATTAAATTGTTTTAGGTACCTCTGCGAATCTTCCAGTAGCTAATAAAAAGTTCACAATTTTTCGAGATAGCGATGATGTTCTTGGAAGATGGGAAGTTATATCAAATCCTTACACCGTTCAAATAGCATCTCCAAAAAAATCTTCCAAAATGGGAGGACTTAAATCATTTATAGCTTATCAACTAACGCCATCTTTTTCTAATGTAGAAGTATCCAGGAGGTATAAGCATTTCGATTGGTTACACGATAGATTAAATGCCAAGTTTAATGTGATTGCTATACCTCCCCTGCCTGACAAACAAGTGTCTGGAAGGTAATTCATAATTTGGTTATATTGATTAAATTCTTAAGATATTATTAGTACAGTAAACGTCTCTACGCTACTGTAATAATGCAAAAAAATTAAACTTTTTAAATGATTCAATTTTAGGTACGAGGAACAGTTCATTGAACACAGACGAGCTCAACTGCAGGAATTTATAAATTACATGTGCAGACATCCCGTTCTGAGTACGTGCGATGTGTGGGTCCATTTCCTGACGTGTACAGACGAAAAGCAGTGGAAACAGGGTAAAAGAAACGCCGAGAGGGACCAAATGGTCGGCGCCAATTTTTGTATGTCGATAGAAGCACCAGATAAAGATATCTTGCCATCCTTATCCGAACCAAAAATTGAAGAAAATCTTAATTATATTCTAAAGTTAGATCAGTGTATTAAAAATTTGATGAATACTGCTCAAGATCAACATAAAAAATGCATTAATATGTATAAGAGGGAGTTTATGAGGATAGGAGAGTGTTTCTTTGCGTTAGGATCGGCTTTCGAATACAATCAACAAGGAATGTATTCCAAAGCTTCTATAGGTAAGGATAACATTTAATATCTTTGAAGTAAAATTTCTATAACCGCTTATACGGCACTTTTAAAATGGGGAGTAAAACTGATGACTAAGCGAATTCTTTCATATGTCCCCAAATAACAAAATCATTTAGATATAAATCTCCATGATCTGGGAGGTCACGTAATCGTACCTCGTGTAGATTTTAAACGATCAGGAAACGACGTTTTGAAAAATTGTGTCACTGTTTGTGCATTGTGACTCAAACAACCATCCTATTGAAACTAAATGTGCCCAAAATTAATAGGAAATAGCTGAACTGTCAGAATAATTTGATCTTGCAGAAGCTGCAGATATTTGACAGCGTTAAAGAAGGAACCTATCATATAGTCTTCTAAAATTCCTGTCAAAATATTTTGTGGGTATTAAGCATGCACAGGAATACTCAGATGCTGATTTTTCCGAGACCAATATCGTTTAACGGATGGATTGTGTTTCCTATGTAAAGAATCGATGTTTCATCTGCAAATATGTTTTGTAAAAAAACATCATTTTCATTTTGCTTTTCCATCATTATTTCACAAAATTCCATCCGTGTAATGTGGTCCTCGGGAAAAATTTGCAGAGTTGTTTGTACTTTAAAACAATGGTATCCATTCCTTTTCACAATATTCCTAACAGTTTTGTCACTCATTAATTTTTTGAGCAAATTAAATTATATAGCATAAAACTTTGGTGAGTCCAGTTTCCCGTGCAGGAATTTTGCAAACACATTTAATTATTATTATGCCTTTTCATGCTGCTAACTTAATAGAAAATAGTAAAAATGTACGATATTTTTTATGTGAGACATCTAATGCCGCGGGTGAGAGTTAAAGCGGCTGCTGGCGTGGCGACCATTAGTCTTCCGTCCGTCCCAAAATACTTTGGCAAGCCTTGGCTGTAGTAACTATAAAATGAGATCCTAACGAAAAATGAATGATGACAAATGACAGTTGTCAAAAACAATGCGTTTTATTACATTTTTATAACTTTCGTTTTGTTTTCGTTTGAAATTGTTAGTCACACATTTACAATACTTTAGCACTCACATTTAAAATATTAAAGAAAATAATAAAGAAAATGTAGCATGCTTATATTTATATAAGTGACAATGAGTAGTAGTATTTGGTTTTTTTAGTAAACCATTTTCTATACAAAATAGTTTCGATGTTTCTCATCTGATAGGCTTGCGCGACGGTTTATAATAGCTGTAATAAAATTGATCAAAAACATTTCAAATTCAGGATTAATAACTAATATTTTTTGCTTGTTTTAGATGTAAAAAATATCGGGACTACATATATGACAATAGGTAAATTATATGGTGAACAGGCCAAGATAGATTGGCAACCGCTTTTTGACAAGCTTTACATATACAGGGGTATCACTAGCAATATCCCAGATATTTTAAACCTCCAGAAACTATCTGAGCAGAAAAAGAAAGAATGCGAACGCAATTCGCAAGTGCCTCAAACGGCAATAGCCGATGTTAGAAGAAGAGCAGACATTTTAACTTACACTGTATTCGCGGAATTGCATCATTTCCAAAACGAAAGAGATACCGATTTAAGATTGACCATGAAAACTTTTCTACAGGAACAACTTAATTTTTATAAGAATGTCGTGTTAAAATTAGAAGAAACGCTTGAAAAGTTTGAATAGAATTCTTACCGGTAATGTTACCAAAATGGGTATACAGTGTAGCCAAAACTATTTCGTTCTGCTATGAGCTTGTTGCAGCAAAGGTCTAGTTTTTAGTTTTGTTATTAACAGTTTTCTTCGTAAATCGTTGAAAGTCTTGATGTGATAGTACGATGAAAACGAAAGACAATTTGAGTAATAAATAACGGTAATTAGCACAATGTTCTGATAGGATTATAAGAAACCTAAACATCTAGACGTTTACTGAACCTGTGATACTGCATTTTATATATTTTGTATGTAAATATCCTACAGTAAGCTTGCAACAAATATGTATAGGTACTTCCGAATGCTCTGTATATATACCGAGAAGAAAGACTTGTAGAAGAATGTGTAAATAGCTTCCTTTTAAAATGAAATATCAGTTCGAAACAGCTCCGTAATGCTCCGTAAATTTACTGTTTTACATTGTAATTGTTTAGAATTTAAACAAAATTTAACTCTTTAGTAGCTTGCAGTGATTATTTTGAATAACTTTAGTTACGAAAGGTATCTAGAGAAGTGAATAATCGTACAAACATATTTTATATGGGTCAATAATAAATTTATATATTCGGGGAAATATTGCGATAAATTGTGAACATCTATTGAAATGTATATTTTCGATTACAATTATAACAAATTTTGTAAATATTTTCAGTTAAAAAATACTTTTCCATTATCATTTACTTAAACTTTTTAAAGTATTCTTGGACAGCAAACTAGCGATGGGATAATTCGAATTAAAAATCCTCGGTATTCCGATTATGAAAATCCTCGGTACATTCCGATTATTATTTTCGAGGATATTCGTAATCGTAATAGAAATCGAGACAACAAAGTCAATTCGGATAGTTGGGTTCCTCACTACGAGCTTCAACACTACACTAGACGAACGTGAATTTTAATTAGATGACGTGGCGCGTAAGAGTAAAATGTAAATCGACCATGCATCGAATGTCATATGATTGTATTTTATTTTGCAGTGCAAAAGTAGGAAAAAAATATATTTTATATTTAACTTTCAACGCTTTCTTAGTAAAAATATTTAAGGAAGCAAAGTCATATTTATTTTAGTATTGAACTACGAAATATAAATTATTCCTTTATGTATTGCCAAATATTAAAAATAATTATTAAATAATTAAACAAGTAAAAAACAAGAACCATCTATTTTAAACCAATGTTTCTGTGGTACACAATTAGAGCATATATTTTATATTAATAAAAAAATACTAATAAACTTCTCATGGTGCACACTGTTAACGAGAAAATCTAAATAATAAAAAAACAAATAAAACTTTGGCAAACAAAACGAGTATAAACTTAAATAATATTAAAACAAAAATCAATTACAATCGGTAATACAATAAGTAAGAAGTATCTCTGTTCTCGCCGCCAGAGAATAGCAAAGTCTGCAACCATCGCGCCGTTGGAAAGTTCGAACATTAATTTTATCTGTACAGGCGAGCCACACCGATAACGATTACGAATATCATCCGGTAATAAAAATCATCGAATCGCCAGTATCCGAATATTGAAATATATCCATTATGCCCATCGCTACAGCAAATTGCTCAAAAAGTTTAAAAAAAATTTACAACTTTTACTTTAAAAAATTCGTAGTAATTAAATTTTGTTTGTTTATGAGGGTGGTCTGAAGTTTCCCATCTCTTTAATCCGTTCAAATAGGACTAGGCGTCTTTATCTGCAAAATATTATTGTTTTTTTTTGGAGCTGATTCCCACTTACTGTTTTGACTGTATTTTTGTTTCGGGCGTATAAAGGTGTGGTTTTATCTACAGTACGAAATCTGCGCCAAAACTCCGATTTTTTGCGCCTAAACTGCGCCGACAGAGCGTTGGAAATGTTTGTTATTCGATCACGTTTTTGGTTAAATGCGAGCAAACGCGTGGCCAGCTTTCTCATGCCTGATTCTTGATTCGATGTGTGGCAAACACGTTCTGTGGACTTATTCATAGCATCTGATATCTTTCTCACTTTAATTCTACGGTCGTTTAGCACCATTTGGTAAACTTTAACTATGGTATCGTTCAGTGGTTGCAGTTTTTGGACATCCCGAACGTTCATTGTCTTCCAAGCTGGTACGGTCACGTTTAAATTCAGCTGCGCAAAATTTCACGGTGGTAAATGACGGTGCAGAATCCTTGTACACAGCGTATAGCTCATCTTTGATTTGCGTATGCGTATTGCCTTTCAAAAACAATTATTTGACAGCGCGATACTTGATTTTTTCCATTTTCAAAAAAACACTCATATTGACTCGCTCAAACGATTGTTAAACAACTGCGCGTCCAAAATGACTGAAATTTTTGTGAGTACCTGTCAAAAGATGCGCAACCACATTCCCTAGATTTTATTGACTTTCAGGTTAAGGTCGAAAACTTTTTAGACCACCCTTGTATTACAGAGTCAAAAAGCACATTTGGCAGCAGTTATATCTTTTTGTTTGTACTTTAACTAACTAATGTTTTCATAACTTTAAATATCCTCACTTTTTTTCAGGACTTCGTCATGAATAGTTTTGGACTCTTTAAGAAAAAATTTTACTTATCAAGTTTATTTGTTGTCCTCAATTTCCATTTATGGCCTCGATTTCTATAATAAAAACAAATCTGAGAGGCCTTTTAGGTAAACAAATACATGCGTGGTTTATAAAATGCCGACGCAGTACTCAGGGTCGCACAAAGCATTAGCGATATATTTTGATATACAGGGTGTTTTAAAACAAGGTGACCCTGTCTCTAGGATAGGTAGAAAACTGAAAAATAATTGGAGTTTGCTCAGTAAAAATTTTTCGTAACGCCATCAGTATTCAAAATAAAGGGCGTTGAAGAAAAAAAAATGTATACACATTTATTACGATTTTGCCGAAACTACTGGAAACATTGTAATGAAATTTTATACCAATATGTTTTAGAAGCTGATACATCTCATGAATTTGTTTTATATCTAACTCTCATAGAGGGCGCTAGTTACACGGTTCGTACCGAGTAGTATTGAACATAACTTTTTTAAGGTTAGATTTATTAATCAAAATTTCAAATGAACTTAAACATCATTCAATTTTACACCAAAAAGGTACTCCTGGTAAAACTCGATACTGTGTACCGTTTTCGGAATATTTTGATTTGAAAGTTATGAAGTAATAACCGATGCTGGTATAGAGTAATGATAAAACTATTAATTATTATTAATAATTAGTATGCATTATGTGAATTAAAAATTTTTAGTTGCGTAAATGAGAACTCATCGATAAAACGGATAAAAAATTGGGATTGAGGGCTTTCATTTCTTGTAACGTTTCAAAAAAATCCATTCTAATCGGTATATCTTGATTTTCTCCAAGTTTGCCATGGAAAACTAACATTTATTGATAGTTATGATGATAAGTCAACAATAATTAGATTTTTGAAACCTTGTTAATTGTAAAATTAGATATTATTAATCAAAATGTACTCAAATGTTGAATACACCGACATGTTATTAACCTTAGGCGAGTGTTTAGGAAACTCTAGTGCAGCTGTTATGCATTATGCAGAAAAGTTTTTTAGAAGAAACTTAACAAGTAAAAATACATTTAGAGCCATTGAACGACGGTGTCGAGAAACTGGGAATATGAGACAAAAAAAAATAAAATCTGGTAAACTAATAACAACAGAACCATTAATAAAGAAAATATTATTTTAAATTTAGTTGATCAAGATCCAACAGTTAGCGCAAAGAATACGGCAAAACAAACAAATACTTAAAGGAAACTTAAAGAGCGGCAGCTACATCCTTATCATTACAGACAAGTCCAAGAGCTCTTGCCAGACGATCTATCGGTTAGAATGGATTTTTGTCAAACATTACAAGAAAGTACAGCCCTTAATCCAAATTTTTTAACATGTATCCGTTTTATCGATGAGGTCTCATTTACGCGACAAAAAATGTTTATTTCATTCACATAATGCATACTAATTAATAATAATAATAATTAATAACTTTATCATTACTTTATACCAGCATCGATTATTCATTCATAATTTTCAAATCAAAATATTCCGAAAACGGTACACAATATCGAGTTTTATCAAGAGTACCTTTTTGGTGTAAAATTGAATGACGTATAAGTTCACTTGAAATTTTGATAAATAAATCTAATCTTAAAAAAGTTATGTTCAATACTACTTGGTACGAACTGTGTAACTAGCGCGCTCTATGAGATTCAGATATAAAAACAATTTCATGGGATGTATCAGTTCCTAAAACATATTCGTATAAAATTTCATTGGAAACATTGTGTTTCCAGTAGTTTCGGCAAAATCGTAATAAATGTGTATACATTTTTTTTCTTCAACGCCCTTTATCTTGAATACTGATGGCGTTAATGAAAATTTTTTACTGAGCAAACCCCAATTATTTTTTAGTTTTCTACCTATCCTAGAGACGAGGTTACCTTTTTTTGAAACACCCTGTATTATAGTTTCAAAATATAGGATGTGGGAAAACCACGTGCAATGGTAATGGAATACCTCCTAAACTTAATGCTTTCAACACTGCGCGCATCTAATTAACCGACAAAGTTACAAAATTTAGTCACCGAAAACATCTATCTGTTCATCTATGTCTTAGGATAAATGCGAATAATCCAGGCAATTCAATTGATATTTGGGAAAATGAGATTGCAATTGAAAAGTTATGTTGGGTAAATTTTTTACATTATATTTATTAAAGAAATGTTAAAAATTATAATGTACCTAATTTCGCCAGCAATAATTAGTAATAATGTTTAACATGAACCAACATTTGACATAGAACATACGAAATGAAGTAATTTAAGTAATATTAAAAAAACATATTTTAAACTAGATGACCTCGTGAATTTCGTACCACCTAAAATTTATTTGATTGTAACTCTTCATAAGCGATTATCAATCCAAATCAACCTTCCAACTTCGATTCATTGTGGTCGATAATATTAGCCGCAATGTTTACGGTTTGAGTTTTGTTTGGTTATTAAATGAAACTTCTTTGTAATTCAAATGAATTCAATGTCTTTTACTTACCTGTAAGATAATTGCAGTTAAAATTTAATGCAAAGCTTTCTGGTAAACTACGTTTTTCGTTTTATTTTGTAAATAAACATACAGTTGTACATGCGCGAAACACGGAAACGGAAACAGCTAACGCATATGCCGTGTACCAACTATACCTGCCTAGCCGGTGCGAACTTATTAGCTGCCTTGTACCAATAAGCGCACACCTATGACTGGGCACAGCCAATAGCATACATTCTTGTACTAATGTATTCATACTTATGTTTATTTTCAACAAAACACGTGCTGCGTAACCTCTTTGCGAATTGTTTGTAAACAATTTTGTTGGTTGATTATAACTCATGGTATTGATTAATATACATCAATAATGCATTGTGATATTGGCTTAAAAGATAATAACAATGACGCTAGGTAAGTGTCAGAGTTAAAGTGCAACAATATGTGAATAATTTATTTTTAACCTAAAATTTTTATAATACGACAAATTGACAGAGAAGATATAATACGTTTATCAATAATAATATACTACGAAATGAACTTCGTTCCAACCGAGTGTTCCTCGACACTCAAACATTTTTTTTTGCTAAATCACCCCAGTATCGAGACGAAGAGAAAAAAAATTCAAATCGGTCGAGCCATTTTCGACTTTTTGCGAGCCTAATGCACGGCAGTTGATTTTTGTATATATATTGATTGATCAAAATTTCTTAGTTCTAATTAATAATTATTGCTACTCAACTAGAACCACATTAAGGAAACAAGTACTTTCCACGTCGGGAAAGGAAAGAGTAGAGGAAAATATCAATCCTATCTGTCCCTTCAGTGCTGGGACATCGTTAATGTTTATAATACAAATAATACGCGAAACTTCAGAAGATTTTATAGCACATCCAAATGCCACTTATTTTCTGAGAAAACTGAAGCTTAAGTTTTAAAGGTTGAAATAGAATTTGATATTTACTTATTTAATCTGGCTCCTTCTATAGTGGGTGTAGATGCTTCAATGCTTCCATCGCGTTGTCTTTCTATGTGCATCTTGGTCGTCCTCTGGTTCTTCTACCGTCGATTCTGGACTGATAAGCTTGTTCCGGGATTCTTTTGTCGAGTGAACTTTAGACACAATATTTATGCATAACGTTCATCGGTTCGAGAACGAATGTGCGATTAATGAATATTGCTGGGTTTTTAAATGCGTTTTACAAGGGTCTTGAATGTGTTTTCCAATGAAACTACTTGTGTGATCGCTCTTTCGCTTCTAGCGAGAAGTAAACGAAGCAATTATTAATTGGGTACAGCCAAGATTTTCACCATGGCAGATTTACAAGTTATTTGAAGATTTATGTGAAAGCACCCCTGAGTTTTTCCAGTATTACCGAATGACAAAAAGAAGTTATGACAAATTGTTGGGTAAAATTTGCCCATATACGTAATTTTTAATACGTTGGTCACATCCGGTAGATTCGTTATCGGACATTTTAAACTAAGTAACTGGGCCGAAAAACAAACTAACTATCGCAAGTGGGTACATGTTCATGGCTGTTTGTGCAATTTTGTGCACTTGTATTTGAAACAACAGCTGGTAACGGTTGTGCCACGTGTGATAAAGGCGTAACATATTAATTAAAATTGCTTTAAAATAAGATTTTAAAATTTTGGTTTAATTTTAGGTAGATTTTTGATCAGCAGGAATTTTGGGATACTTTATTTAAGAGTAAACGTAGATGGAAACAAGTTACATTTCAATATATTGTGCATAATTTATAATTTTCTTGCCAGGTATCACTTACTCACTTCTTAATGATTTATTTATTATTACCTGCTTATACTGATGCTTTTTATGTTAACTTAATATTTTAGCAGTGAGAACATTGGTAAATCGCAAATTTTTACTGTTTGGAATTATTTTTAAAAAATAACTCACAGCACTCATTATAAGTATATCCATTTTTCCTACAAAACAAAAAATTATATATATATATATATATATATATATATATATATATATATATATATATTAATTTTAAAGATTGCAGGTAAGATAATTAAGTAGGGCCTTCTCAACATCCAAGCAGTCACTTAAAAATATTCAAATTCTTTAAATTTTAGGAAATAAAAATAACAATCAATGTTATAATATTTTTCTAAAAGGATCCTTTTTTTTGCAACTTAAAAGTTAAGGTTTTCTAAACATTTTATGTTTAATAGTCGATTATTTTGAAAACGTCACCAGTTAACAACACAACAATTTTAAATTGGCATGGAAATGTCGAGAATCGAATTCTTATGGACAGGAACGATTATAAAAGTATAATAAAGGATCACCAACATTTTGGTAAAATTTAAAAAAAAAGTTTTTAATGATACCAACACTCAAAAATTATAAAAATGCCGCTCATAATTTTACTTTGAACTGCAAAAAATAGTTCTTTTTGTATGTGCGTTTAAAATTTAAAATAGTTTTTATATTGTATTTAATTTTACAGATAAAAATATCGCTTACACTGCAGTTTTATACTAATGAAAGTCGAACCCAATTTAATTTATTGTTTTTTTTTAATGATACAATTTTAAAAATTTATTTACTCCTTTTCATAGGTACCTCCCTATTAATTTTATTGTATGTATACCGAAAATATATAACTTTTTTAATATACTATTTGTTGAAAAAAACTCTGTTTTTTTTGTTCAATAAATTTTATATTATTGTTAAACGAAGGTTCTTTACGCCGATGATCAAGTCATATTAGCGTCATCTGAAGAGGAGTTGCAGGCGATAGTTAATGTTATGCATGATGCCCTGAAAATCAAAGAGATGTAAATAAATGTAAGCAAAACGAAAGTAATGGTCTTTGAAAGAGAAGAAAGCATGACAAACTGTAAAGTTCTGATTAAGCGAGAAAGAGTGGAACAAGTAAATGAGTTTGTATAATTGGGTTCAAAGTTTATGAGAGATGGAAAGTTTGACAGTGACATTGAGCGAAGGGTGTTGGCAGGAAAACAAATAAATGGGACACTGCATAGCTTTATAAACAGCCAGAAAGTGTCAAAAAAGGCACGTCTTGCTGTGCATAGAGGAGTGTTTGTTCCTTCACTTATGTATGGTAGTGTATGTTGGGTTTAGCAGAAGAAGCATGAAAATAGGGTTAATGCTGCGGAGATAAGTAGTCTGAGAAGTATAGGCGGTGTGACTCGGTTGGATAAAGTGAGAATAGTGAGATAAGAGAACGCTTAGGTGTAAAAGAAGATGTGGTTACAAAGATAGATAAAAAATGCTTAGATGGTTTGAACACGTAGAAAGGATGTATGAAGGAAGATTGACGAAACAAATTTATTAGGCAAGTGTGAATGGAAAGCAATAGATGGGTACCGAAAATCAATGTAAAAAAAACTAAATTTATGGTTGTTAGCAAAATGAATGTTGATGGCGAGAATATAGAAAGAGTTCGGCACTTTAAATATCTTGGAAGCTGGATCAATCAGTCGATGGATTCAGACGAAGAAATCAAGGCTAGAATAGAAATAGATAGAAGAGCATTTCTGAATCTTAAGCCGCTACTCTGTGCCAAGCAACTTAACATTCATCTGCGGGAAATGTTTACCAAGTGTGATATATGGTCTATTCTGTTGTATTCTTGTGAAACATGGACGCTTTACCAAAAAATTATTGACCGCATTGGTGCATTCGAGATGTGGCTGTACAGAAGGATGCTCAAAATTCCGTGGACAAGCCGAACTACCAACGAGAATGTACTCATCAGAATAGGGCACGATAGAGAGCTCTTACCTACCATCAAGCGCCACAAACTGGAATACTTGGGACATGTGATGCGTGGACCACGTTATAGTCTGCTTCGGCTTATTCTGAATGGCAAGATCGAGGGGGAAAATGGATAGGCCGCAAAAAGCTATCCTGGCTTCAAAATCTCCGACAATGTACAGGTTTAACTGCTAAGGAACTTCTCCACGCAGCTCAAGATAGAGATAGATACAAAGAAGTAGTCAATATGGAAGTTGTCAACGCTTGAGAAAGCAAGACACTGTAAGAATAAGAATAATGGACAAGTCGGTAGAGGTCGACCTCGGCGAACATATTTCGATCAGATCAAAATTGTTTTGAAAAAAGGCCAGGTCAAGAGTACCAACAACCGACGAGCATGTATGAGAGCACTGATGAAAGTAGAAGAAGCAAAAGATGTGTGTAAGAACCGTAGCGGAAGTGGAAGGAAGTGGTCTCTGCCTACCCCTAACGGAAAAAGGCATGACTATATGTATGTATATAGGTACAGTGCAACAGAAGTAGCTTGGCGGGCGACTAGCCTTTAAAATAACAAATATTCGGCTGACGTCGTATAATCTTTTTTCTTTTAGCGAGTAGCTGAAGCTCTTCAATTGAGTATGAGGACCGTTACTGAAATTTCACAAACTGTGAAGAACAATAAACGGTTAAAGTCGCCTACAAAGAAGCGTTCTTGTGTAAAGAAAGTTATGAATACCACAACATTATATAAGTTCTATTAGAAATACTATTTACAACATGTATCAAACAAGTAAGTGATGTTACATATATTAATGTAGTCACAAGCTTTATTGTGAAGCATTTTAACCAGTATTATTTTTATTAATAAAATTATTATCAGTATTATTTTTTTGTTAGTGCCTCTAATTAACTCTATGTTGATTCGAATTAAATAAAGCATTAATAAACTAACTTGAATAGTTTTTATTGGAAACCTTTTGTTTAGGTAAAATTCTCAAAGTTTTATTGCAATTGTCCTAGACTAATTAATGGTAAAGTATGTTTATTAAATGATCAACAACATAACCTTATTATTTCGTTAATGTCCGTACTACTGTCAAAGTCTTGCAGCGTTGTTAAAATGTGACCTCATACTCGCTCTATGACGTGCAAGCACATTTGTATTGTATAAGCTATAGAGATCATTACAAATGTAATAAAAAACTATTGACAATGCAACCAAACTGTTACTAACCACCAATATCCCGGGTGTTCATGTACGTCTAATTGAAGTATGACACTTAATTGGTAATTTTCAAAATTATGGCTAAACAAATATATAAATCTTTGTACAATGGACAAAAAATACCTGGCATCGGGCTAGGTACATGGATGTTGAACAAACGAGCCGAATTACAGACGGCCTTAACGGCGGCTCTTGAGTTTGGGTATCGCCATATCGACACGGCTTACGTATATCAAAACGAAAAAATAATCGGTAGCGTGCTAAACGAATGGATGTGCTGCAAAAGAGTAAAAAGAGAAGATCTATATATCACCACCAAACTACCTATAAGTGGTTTACACGAGGACAGAGTGGAAAGCTTCTTGCAAAAATCTTTGGACAATTTGAAAGTCGATTACGTTGATATGTACCTAATACATTTTCCGGTCGGAACTAACGTCGATAACTCCAAAAAGCCTTTCAATCAACTTAAGCTAGAAATGTCCGATCATTTATCGGTTTGGAAAGTGATGGAGAAACAAGTCGAAGAACGACGAGCGAAGGCGATAGGCCTCTGTAGTTTTACTCAAAAACAAATTGAAAACATTCTTAAATCGTGCAAAATTCGTCCGGCCTGTTTACAAATAGAAAATCACGTATTTTTACAACAAAAAGATCTAGTTAATTTTTGCCAAGAAAACGATATGTTAGTAGTTGCATTCTCGCCTCTCGGCAATCCCGGATTCAATAAGTTTTTGAAAACCATTGGTCAAAATGGTGTTGAACTACCCAACGGACTTGAAAATAATGTAGTTAAAAACATTTCCAAGAAATATAAAAAAACTCCTAGTCAAATTATGCTGAGATATTTAATCGAAAGGAACATCGTTCCAATACCGAAAAGTACCTCTCCAAAAAGAATCAAAGAAAACGTCGAAGTTTTCGACTTTACATTAGACTGTGACGATCTAAAGGAATTGGAGAGTTTGGATTTAGGGGAAAAGGGTCGTATTTTAAAGTTTGACTTTTTCTCCCAAGAGGTTCTAGATTCACCGGAGTTTCCTTTTCCTCGGAGAACAAAATCGGTTAATTAACAATAGGTAACTACATGTATATCTACTTTTCATCTATTGACAATAAACATTTATAACATTTCTGGAATACTTTTTCTATCGTAGAAAGGATACAAGACCTTAATATTATTTTACTCGCAATTTCGTGCCAAATTTTGAATTATAAGAATAATTATTTTATCTCCTAAATGGAAGCAGTTGATACTTCGATTTATAATATAGCATAAAAGAGGAGCATCGCCAAGGCGATGCTCTTTCCCCGTTACTCTTCAATGTGGCCCTGGAATAAATCAACAGAAAGGTGAAAATACAGCCTCCTGCAGCCATAAATCATCACAATGGTCCCAGCTTACTATTAGCCTTTGCGGACGATGTTGACATTGTTGGAAACAGCACAGTAGACATCAAGACTACCTTCAATGACCTCGAAAAAAGCGCGAGTAGCATCGGTCTCAAAATCAATGAAGACAAAACTAAGTACATGTATTTAACGAGACACAACCAACGAAGAGACAGAATAGGACAAAACATCACGATGGATGAGTATAACTTTGAACGTGTCAAGAAGTTCAAATATCTGGAAACAACGACGAAACGGAGGAAATTAACTGCAGAATCCAAGCAGGTAATAGATGTCTCTACGCAGTGCAAGACCTAATAAGACCTGTGGTGATATATGGTTGTAAAGCTTGGACGCTAACGGCAGCTAATGAAAAGCGTCTTCGTGTCTTCGAAAGGCGAATCCTTAGAAAAATATATGACCCGATTTTGGATACATCAACAGGGCGATACAAAATCCGTACCAACGAAGAGCTGATAGATTTGTATGGAGATTCAGATATTGTGCGAGAAGTAAAATCTAAACAACTGCAGTTAAACTTGTATGGGAAGAAGCACCAGTAGGAAAAAGACCATTAGGCCGCACACGCCTTCGATGGAAAGATAATATCGCCAAAGACCTAAGGGTAATGAGTATTGATGAACCCTTAGATGCTATGACAGACATACAGTGTGACAGTGTGAAGTCGGCAAAGACCCACCCAGTGTTGTAAGCCATGGAGTAAGTAAGTATGAAAGAGGAGCAAAGTGCATGATATTATCTATAGAAAAAAAAAATACATACTAGCGGTCTGCGATAAACCATCGAAGAATGATTCTTTGTGAAAAATGAAAAAGATGTAATAGATGCACCATCCCAAATATGGCAACAATACATATTATACCTAAGCTTGGTCTAATTTGAACTTTCTATCCAAACTTTCCTGTTGCAGCTGCGGATTTGATCGCCACTCATAATGCACTCACCGACACGGAAAATGGAACAGTTGAATTTTTTAAAACGAACGTAAATGTGTAATGCTTTGTGATGTTTTAATACAGTGCTATCATTTCAAAACCAGCCAGCTCAAATAACTTTTGATTTTGCGTAAATGTAAGAAAAACAAATAACACGTCGAATTTTTAATCAAGGGAAGGTTTAAAAATATTCTGTTGTTTTCAAGTGGCACCTCTTTAGCATCCCCCACCGCTTCTTTAAAATGTCAAATAACAACCTCTACCTTATGATACATCAAATGAAAACTCAAGAAAAATGCAAATCAACCATATAAACAACAATTTATTTTGCAGATAACATTAATCATAGCGAAATTACAACAGAAACTAAAATGAAGTTAATTACAAATAGCTCCTTTACTATATTTACAGTAATTTTTCAAAGTGAGCTCCGTTATTTTGTAGGTAATAATATAACCTTTTATCAAATTTTTCTCGAACTCTGCAAAGTTTCGCTAGTAATTCGTCTACATTCTTCAGTTATTCTAAGCTTTAGTTCTTCAATGTCTTCGGGAGGAGTTTTGTAAACTTCTTCTGTTGATGCCTATCCGTTCCGAATGTTGGCGACCATAATGTCTATTTCAGCCATGATATTCTTCTTGTTCCTACACTCCTACCTTGGATTATAAGCTATAAAAGCCGGTATCTTTCAGGATTTCTCATGATGTGGCCGAGGTATTCAAGTTTACGTTTCTTTACCTGATATAAGATTTCTTTTTCTTTCTTTATTCTACGTAGCACCTCTTCGTTGGTAATATGATGCACCCATGGAATTATCAGAACTCGACGGTAGAGCCAGAGTTCAAAGGCTTCTAATTTCTTGCAAGATGTTTCAGATAACGTCCATGACTCAACGCCGTATAGAAGAGTTGAGAACACATAGCATCTCAGTATCCGCATTTTGGTGTTTAAAGACAGGTCTCTACTTTCAATTTTTTTTGCCATTTTAAGGAATATGGCTCGAGCCTTTTCAATTCGGCATCTTATCTCAAACGAGTGGTCCCATTCTTCGTTAATATTTGTTCCCAAATAGACATACTTGTTAACTATTTCGATGGGTCTGTTATGTATCAGTAGCTGGCCTTACATGCGTCTATTTTTAGAGATAATAATGAATTTGGTCTTTTTCGCATTCACCCGCAGTCCATATCTTTCACTTACTTCCACCACTCTGTTCATTAATCTTTAAAGTCCCTCTAGGTCATTCCTGGTTACGTAATCTACGTGACTGGTTTGGCCTCTCCTCGGTTGAACTATTTCGCGCAGCATCTCTAAAGTTAGAATCGCCATGTTGATCAGCAACCTCCGAGGGAGACGCTGAGATCAAGAAGGTCCTTTTAGATAATTGTAAACTAATGTTTTTAAATAGTTTCACAGAAAAGGGTCAAGTCGTGTTATATCTGGAGATCTTGCCGGCCATTTTAGAAAACTTCTTCTGCCAATCCAATGTCTTGAAAATCGTTTGTCTAGCCATTGTCTTACAGTGCGCAGCTCAGTCTTGTTAAAGGTTTTTTTTTTGTTCATCTAGCACCATTTTTCCCTGTTCAAACTTGTCTTTCTAGTGAATGAGTAATAAGTGGATTAATTTCATTTAGTAATAATTGTGGATACAATTTTTTCGTTAGGTTTTGGTCAATAAAGAGTGGTCCAATTATCTCATTTCCTAGAATACCAGCACATAAACTGATCTATGCTGGAAACAGAGTATTATCCTGTCGAAAGACGTGAGGATTTTTGTCATTCCAGTATGTTTGTGAACAAAGCCATTTAAATACAACGTTGATTTATCACTGAAACAAATATTTTTTACCAAATTTGCGTCTTCCTGTATTTTTTGAGACATTGTTTACAAAATTCAATTTTGCGGTCATAGTCGTCTTCAATAAGCTGATGATTAATTTGTATTTTATAAGAAATGGATCCAGTTTCTCCAAATTTCCGTACTAACTCTATGATGGCACCCTATCAGGATGCCTTTAATTAAAAACTCTAGCTGTTCCTCGAGTGCACTTGTTCTGATGGCCGTAAATAAATATCATTTCTATTCGTTTTTGCATAGAATACACCATTTTAAAATACCTCAGGGTGCTACAGCTACAAATAATGGCTAATTTAACGTCACGAATAATTATCCAAATATACTATAATATTTTTGAAACAAAGAAACAAAATGACAAAAAATGTCAAAAAAGGTGACGTGTATTCAGAAGTAAGTTAATTGATCCCTAATTAGACATCTACCTATCCAACAGTGGCATAGGTCGTTTTAGTTATTTCACAAAATTTGTTGTTATTAGCAAAATAAATCGATCAAATAAATTTTTTCGTTTATATGGCTGATTGCATTTTTCTTGGGTTTGTTAAATGAAATAACATTTTTAAACTTCCCCTTTGATTAAAATTCGACGTGTTTTTTGGTTTTTTTTACATTTACGCAAAATTAAAAGTTATTTGGACTTGCTGGTTTTTTAATGAAAGCACTTTATAATATTATGTTAGACACAAACAAAACAACATTTTTTAAACACTTTCTAACAACAATTGAACCTTTATTTGAATAAAAAAATTTTTTTGAATAACAATCAAAAATGAACCTATGACCAACAATTCTTTTATTTTTATTGTTTTAAGAAATCTGACAAGACGACACACAATTTTAAGTTGTGCTGCTAAAACATGGCTGTTAATTCCGAAACAGCGGCTGCTATTGTTGCGTTGCTTCACGATGGAAGAAGTGAGCGATATGTTGCCAAGATTATTACATACCCAATAGCACTATGCACCGTATTTTTACACGTTTTTTTTATACTGGAGGTTATACCAGAAGACCTGGAACTGGTCCCCAAAGAAGAACTAGCACTCGTAATAATCGCTTTATCGTCTTATAAAGTCTGCGAAGTCGTGCTACAGCTGTAGAAATCAGAAATCGACTTCCATCACGTCCTGTATACCAACATAAGTGAACGTACAATTAGACGAAGACTTGAAAATGCCAATCTTACAAGTCGTAGACTCGAAACAGGTCCAGAGCTTCTTAGGCGTCATGGTATTGCAAGAAATTATGAGCACTAGGGTGCGTTTTGTTTATCGATGAGTCCAGATTTAGCCTGCGGTCTTCAGATGGTCGTGAGCAATTTGCAGAATATAGCTTCAGTCCTGGGATAGGCTACCAAGGAGGCTTAGGTATGGTGTGGGCCGGAATTTCCCTGAAAAAACCCACAGATTTGTACATTCTTCCAAGAGGCTCTTTAACTGCTGCCAGGTACATCGATAAAATTCTCCAAGATTTTTTTGTCTCTTGTGTGGATTTTATTGAAATTAACTTCCTTCCGATGCATGATAATGCCAGACATCACACCGCGAGAATCACTCAACAGTACTTAAATGATGTAAACATTCCTGTTGTGGAATGGCCCGCGTTAAATCCAGATGTGAACCCAATTGAACAAGTTTGGGACATGCTTGGGCGAAGGATGCAAAGTCGTATGCCTGCTTTTTTAACCTTAAATTAGTTGGAACAAGCTGTTCTGGAGGAATGGGAACGTTATTTCTTAAGAGGATATTCGCCACTCAATTTTAGGCATGCCAAGGAGAATACATGCATTAATTCGAGCACGTGGGGGCAACACACGTAATTAAAAATGCGCTTTCCCAGTTTATGTTAGCAAAACATATCAGTTTTCATAAATTTAACATTTTGCCACAACGCCAATTTGAGGTTTTTCGTCATCGTTTAAATTGTAACAAAACGCTTTTCTACTGTAAATAAAGATTCAATTGTTGTTCTCTTTTCTAGGTGCCGTCTCTGCTTCGAAGGTTGGCAATCATCATAGCAATTCTTATTTTTGAGACACCGCAGCTCTAAATAGTTCATTATTACTGCATCCAAACCAATCCCTAAGGCTCTTCAGCCATGAATTTCGTCTTCTTCCTATAGATCTCTTGCCTTGGATTTTTCCCTGCATAATTATTTGTAGTATTTGATATTTTTCTCCACTTGTAACATTGGTTCGATAAATACGAAAGTGTCGGAAAATGCTTTGTAAAAAACAACTCAATTTCAAAACGACCGTTTTATACGACCCTGCATGACTGAATATACAAAAGTTTTGCAAATAAAGTGTTAACACTTATTCTTCTAAAGTTTAGTTTATTGATATTAATCCAAAAATAGATTAGATAAAATGATAGCAGCTGGTATCACCTAAAACGTAAAAAGTAGGTACATTTTTGTGATAAAATATACCTATATTATTATAGGTAATAATAATTGTACCAGTAATTATTGTATACAATAATTATATTAAAAGTAAATATTGCTATTATTCGTGTTAATATTTCGAGTGAACGTACAAAATTAATTATCAAATATTTGTTTATTCAAAGCAAACGAAAATATCAAAATTTAAATGTTGATAAGAACTATATACTTTAAAATATTGTCTATATGCAAAAGATGTTTCAATATGTTTCAGTTTTTAAGTGCGAATGGATCAAATTTTACTGAATGGGAATTTTAAATATGTACTTTTTTACATGTAATGTACAAGTAAGTACTTGAAAATATTTGTTTTTTACTATTTGATATAATTACGATATAATTGTGTAGTAAAAATTCAAAATAAAATCAAGTTCACGTGAACAGATCAGAGCCGTACTCACTTTTATTCCGAAATAAAAGATTTTAAGAAAACATATATTTTAGTTTTTGTGGATATTATTAATTCCATTATTTTGGTATAATGTAATAATATTGATTGGTGTTTTACAAATATAAAAATTATTGGGGATAATACCATAAGGGCTTAGAAAATTACCGATAATTCTGAAACAAAACGTGTATTTTAAAACTGCACGAGTTTATTTTTTTCGTTGTTTTTAAAACATAAATTGCTCGACTCTGAATAAAACGGCAATTTTTTTGAAACAACGAAAAAAATAACCGAGTACAGTTTTTTCAAAATAACACGTTTTTTTCGGAATATTTTACATTCAATCCTAGACTCCTATTAAGTACACAAAAGCGTTAGTGGCGACATCTGTACTTGGGGTAGTATACACGGTTATATATCAGATGTAATTCAATGCCTGTCGTAGGCATATAGCCAGGGGAGTATTTTGTTTTCTGTTATATAATCGACCCACTTATACCTATATATTAAAAATATGTAGGTAAATACAGCAGTCATAATTCTCACATCTAATATATATATATATATATATATATATATATATATATATATATATATATATATATATATATACATACATATAAAGGTGACAGACAGCGAAATTAGGAGTCGTTGCTATTGATGTGTCCAGTCGAGGTAGACCTGCCCTATGCTGATGAGGGGCAACACACCCCAAAACCGGTCCATAGGGGGTCATTTCGGATGGATAAATCTAATAGTTCCTTCTCTTACTTAACAAGCATCTGCATATTGTTACCCGAAATTGGGTATTATACACGATTATGTATCAGATGTAATTCAATGCCTGTCGCGGCATATATCCAGAGGAGTAGTTGTTTTTTATACATAATCGACCCACATGAACCTATATATATTAGAATAAAGAAGTCTATGAGGATGGAATCAGGTGCTAGTGACGTGTATAAACCTAAAAATTAATAAAACTTCTTGACGACAAGTTCCCATATAAGTGTTTGGGAAGCGCCAAGTATATTTCTTCTTTGGATCCACTTTCTCACTCATATTTTCTTAGCTTTTCTGTCTTTCCTTCAATGTTTTTTAATAATTTTACCAGCAACAGCAGCAATAGCTGCAAGTAGCTCCATGTCAGCGATCTTTACGAGGTCTCGCTACTGTCACAATAGTCACCCTTCGAAACGTACACTTTCATAACGTTCACTATCAAAGAAACTATCACGAGAGTGCTATTATCGTGAAAATAATTTGCTCATTTGATGACTCCCAAAAAAACCGAAGCCGTTGCCTCGAGTGAAACAGGGACGGTCTACAATTCGTAACAATATGTTGGTGAGTTAGGAGTGTATGTCCTAATCGGAGGTGGTTGATAATGACTTGGTCTCTCCTTCTCGTAGTTAGTAAGTGTTTTAAAAAATATTTTTTTTTATTTTTTATTATTAAACAGGATCGACGTATAATTTACCGTGAAATTAAATCATTCTTACCATTAGGTACAGTAAATACAAAACAAAATCCAAATGCACGTTATCAATGGCGTAAAAGTTTCTAGCAGTGATACCACCTACTAAAATAATTAGTTTTGCCAACGTTTATCGGTTAGCGCAAACTTTTGTAGAATAAATCATTTTTCATGCGCCCATGACACATTTCCATGCGACTCAAAACAAACGCAGTTGGCGGCCTTGTCGATCAAAATGTATTTTTGCCGCTTTAATTGGTATCTTGTCAGTTCGGTGTGTTTTAGTTATAATAACAAGCTATTTGTTTTACGTTTAACTTTTTAATTTGTGTATTATTCTAAAAATAAACTGTTCTTTTCAGAAAAAAAATTAGTTTCATATAAAAAACTGGCAAGATTTACGAATAAAAAAAACTTTAAATTTCCTACAGTTTTTGGATTCTCCTATAATTCGGACAATTTGACAACGGTGTTTGTATCAATTATACCAGCGGTTGGTTACTAACCTTTTCATTCTGGTACCCACGACCCATCAGGGAAACCTGATTTTACCCCCCTTTAAAATTTTATCGAAGAAAACAACAAATATATACAAATAGCCTTTATTAATCATAAAATTGCACAAATATATAAGTACGTAATTACAATTTCAATTTACTTCCTTAATTAATGGCAGTTAATGAGAAGGTTGGAATTGTTTTGCATTCGTTTTTTATGTTAGCGCATCTTAAGACATGTTCCACATTGAGACGGTTTCTGGCCTTTGTTTTTACAGTTACTTAAGTTGAGAAACCTCTTTCACATCTACAAAATAAATATAAGTGGTAGCAAAAGGTATTATAATTCTTGGAGCTCTGTCAGCTATAATAGGATATTCAAAACCTTGAATATTGATATCGTTACTATATCTATTTTCAAAGACTACTTATATTGGATTTTGTAAACATTTAAGTGTGAAAAAAGGCCGGGCAGTCATAAGGACTGCCGACAGAAGTGAAAACTTCAAACTACGATACAACTCTAAGCAACAATTTTGTATTAATTTCCTTTTGATTTATTTTTTAATTTTATTTTATTCGCGAAAAATTGCCTGTACAATTTTTCGCTAATCACTCGCGAAAAACTCACTCAATATAAGATAGGTTAGCTTGACGTCCTTCAAAAATGTATACACTTTTTCGCGAACACAGTTTACAATGTCTCTTTAACAGATAATATTCCTGAAAGTATTCAAATAAAATAACAATAAATATTCCGCAAACAAGCCGGCAATCTGCAGAATGGTACAATGTAACTTATTTATTTTATTTTAATATTATTTTGACCACTGCTGACAGCCGCTGTCACCTACTACATCGAAAATACCCCTGTCGCTGACGTCAGCGTTACTTTTAAATTACCCCTATCAAACCTGCTAAGAGAAGTTTTCATTTCAAAAAATATAGATAGATTTCACATTATATGACATATGCCCAAAAAAAGGTCAAATTTAATTTAATATTTGACTAATTTGTGTAGACAACGCTTTTCTTTACCTGTGGAGCATTTTGAATCCTTCAAATACCTTGCTTTTGAAAAAATGTTTTACGATTGTAAAAATTTATTAATGTTAAGAGTGATTATTATTTTAAAAAGCAATAAAATTATTTGTAAAACTATTTTTTTCTTTCATTTTTTTTTTGTAAAAATATATAATTTTTAATAAATTCGGTACTTTTTTGAATAAAGATTGCTATAAATCATGATAGCTATTAGAATTGTTGCATACCCCCGCAAATACACTCACTGCCAAGAAAATTTTGCTGTATAAATATTATATCAAATCATGTTTATTTCACTACACGCTATGCATAACTAAAAATATATTATTTGTTTGTATAACTAGTTTAAAATGACTTTTCTTTTTCAGAATCGATGTATTTTCACGTAGACAGGTGATTTTTTTAATGAATCCATGCGATGGCATCATCATGCTGTGGACTAATATTAACGAAAAATCTTCTATATTTTTTCCAAATTATATTTTTGGTAAGTTTTTAATTTGTTTTTACGAGTAATCTTTAAAAATTAATATTAAACAGAAGTATGTTTTTGTAAGGAGGTGAAGTAAAACAAAAGACCTAACAACCGATTGAAGTATATCTGTTGTTTTAAATATTCTTCCTTAAGATTAACACGTTTTTTTTATTACTCAAACCTACTGAAGTCATTGACCACTCGATACAAGGTTTGATAATAGTTTAAGTGTAGTAATAAAAAGAAAGATACTCTGTACAAGAGTCGAAAAATGACACAGATATACGGAAATAATTGCCTGCCCCGTTTAAAAATTTTTATGAGGCTCAAAAGATTTACAGAGTCCCAAGAATCGTCGGTGAAAGACGATGAACGTAAGGTACGTCCCTCACCTCCAAAATTGTGACGAAAATCGAAGAAACTTTTAAAAAAAAATCGACATTTAAGCTTAAGATTAATAGCAAATAAAACAAAAGCGGTTAAAAAGATTTTGCACTACGATCTGAACATGAAAAAGATTTGTGCTAAGATGATTCCAAAAAAACCTTCCTCAGGTTCAAAAATATACCCAGCAATAAGTTTGCTTGGACATTGTTAAAAACTTGAATATTCCAGTAAGATCCAGAAACCAAAAGACAATCCATGCATTGGAAGTCACCATCTTGACCCAGAATGAAAAAAACCAAGATAAGCAAATCCCAATCAACATTATAAAATGATTCAAAAATGAACTGGTGAAACCATTAACTCATATGATAAACTTTTCACTGAAAATAGGCATATTCCTCGATGCCCTTAAAATACCGAAATTCATTGTTTGAATATCACTTATTGCCCAACTAGCATATTGAATTCTAAAAGAACTGAATTATTGTATAACAGTCGAATAGCGTTGTTTTAAGGATTGTTTGTATTAAAGGATTTTATAGTGACTTTTACAATATATGCTATTACGCATTATACGATCATTTCTTTTAAAATGATATACTTTATAAGCAAGTTTATGAAAAAAAATCAAAAATATCATTTTATAAGACTTTTATACCTATTGTATAAGAGTTCTATACATACATATATAAAGTCACGCCTTTTTTCCATAGCGGTAGGCAGAGACCACTTTCTTCCACTTGCTACGGTTCTTACACACATCTTTTGCTTCCTCTACTTTCATCAGTGCTCTCATACATGCTCGTCGGTTGTTGGTACTCTTGACCTGGCCTTTCTTCAAAACAATGTTAATCTGATCGTGATATGTTCTCCGAGGTCGACCTCTACCGACTTGTCCATTCACACTCGCCTTATAAATTTGTTTCGTCAATCTTCCTTTATTCATCCTTTCTACGTGTCCAAACCATCTAAGCATTCCTTTATCTATCTTTGTAACCACATCTTCTTTTACACTACAGCGTTCTCTTATCTCACTATTCTTTACTTTATCCAACCGAGTCACTCCGGCTATACCTCTCAGACTATTTTCATGCTTCTTCTGCCAAACTCAATATTCACTACCGTACATAAGTGTAGGAACCAGCTGTATAATGTATAATAAATATTTTATAGCATTCAATTTCGTTACCTTATTAAACACTTTTAAACGTGAACTTTAAATACTTGAGCCTTTCTTCTTTATAAATGCCTTATAGGATAAAACAGTGTATGGCAGAATAAATTCGTTCCAAAATCTGTGTTATAAGACTGAAGTGACTTTTGCATTAAAATATTTTATTCCAATAACAATGTCATGGTTATATGAGCTACTTTCCAAATAACAAAACAGTGTGCTTCATGGCGTTTTCATACGTCGTCGTAGGAAAAATTCTTATTACCATATTATAAGATCTGGCAACCTCTACTTTTCGCGAATCTCAATATAATTATTACTTTTCAAAAATAGTTGTATAGTGCTTAAATATTCTTCGTTATAAAACAGTTTTATCGTATACCATTTTATTTTACAATGAAATATTGTTTAAGGCATTTCTTTGGGATAAAATTGTTGTATTATAAATCGCCATGTTTAAAAAAGGAATTCTTGTACCGGCTATCGCCGCCATTAGCTTTAGTATCCTATAAGATATCTTGTAGCTGTTTATACAAACCTTATACAATTTAATTTGCTACTTGGGTGGGTTTTGGCAAGAACGAGTGAGGTGACGTCGACCCCATTTGTGACAGGAGAAAACTACTCCATGCACTCTCCCACAATGTCTTCTTTGTGAAGCAGTTTTGGCCGAAAAACAAATCCCATTCCTCGACCATTTCCCATGTGCATCCGATGTAGCTTCCTGTGACTTCTTGTTCCCAAAAGTAAAGGAATCTATAGAAGGGACTCATTTTTAGTTCTTAAAAGAAAGAATTAAAAAATGAAACGGTTGCTAATTAGCCTAATGTCTGAAGCCTATCTCCACTTTGATAAACAATGGGAGGCATACAGCGAAGTGTAGATGGGCAGAGAAGGTATATTGAAGGGAAGCTTTGTTAGATTTTCATATTTTTAAAATAAAGTAGCTTTATCATACCAGTTCTAGTATACAACGATGTTTTTTGAAGGTCTTAATACCGTTGGCGGTTTGATAAATTACTCACCTCGGAGATAACCTAATCTAGCACGAAAACGATACCTATTGCTATAAGATTTTCTTCAGTGTTATTATCTGAGCAAAAATATACAGTGCTTTCATTTCAAAACCAACCGGTCCAAATAACTTTTGATTTTGCGTGAATGTAAGAAAATGCAATCGTAGCGGAAGGAGAGACCGAAGGTTTAAAATTAAACATCATAAAAACAAAGATAATGATATTTAGTAAAAATCCGAATGTCCAAGGAGATATTGTAGTAGACGGCACACGCATTGAAAGAGTTCCTAAATTTAAGTACAATAGCTTGGATGTTGGCTAACGGAAGACTTGGACCCTGATTTGGAGGTACGAACTCGAATAGTGATAGCGAGAACCACCGTCATGAACATGCAGAAGCTGTTAACAAATCGTAGCCCGAACCTTACCACACATTGCGGTATTACCTCCGAATTCTTTTAAACATCACCGATTTTAATGAAAATTTGTTAACAAGTTTATTTTTCTCTCCTAATCAAAAGTTATATTGTATTAAAAATGAAAAAGTCATTGATTTAAGTGTTACATCGATCAAAATCATGTTTAAATATGTAGAATAAACATTCTTTCATGTTTTGGAGTATAATTTATAATCTTTTACAATGATTCAACCCTCCAAAACCACCCCCTTATGGAGTAATTTAAGTAAAAATCCGTTTTCAACGGCTTTAAATATTGCCATAGTGCATTTATAATGAATTAAAATCCTGCTATCCTCTGTAATATAATTTATGGATTATTCGAATGTTTTAACCCTTAAAAACCACCCCCTTACGACTTAATTTAAAAAAATATTTGTTTTCAACAGCTTTAAATGTTGCAATGATGAATTTATAATGAATTAAAATTCTGCATAAGCTCCGGTATGATACAACACCTTTGAACTTTTTGTTTTTGACATTCTTTAGTTTAAAGTGCTCGAGGCGGGTGGTCTTCGCACTGAAATGCAAACTTAAAGCAGCCATATCTCGGTTAATTTTTATCGTACATAAAACAAAAAAGAAGCAAAATATTTAGTAAAAAAAGCAACATTTTTATACTCTTGCATTTTTTCCGTATATATTTTAGTTTTTGAATAATTGTAAAAAATTTATCCATTTTTAAAAAAAATTTAAAATAATTTCCCATGTAAATCGAACTTTTTTCGAAATATATACATTTCAGATTGCTCAAACTTCTTGAACATATTGTTAGTACCTAAATGAAGTAAACTGCACATGAATACGGTTAAATTTTAATTCTGATGGCAATGCCTTTGGTTTAATTTTCGATTTTTTTGTCTGAAAACCGATGTTTCCAGTTTATTTTTATTATAACTCCGTTAGTTTTTGAGCTATTAACTTGAACAAACATTTATTTTAAAGCTCTTTTCAAGTACTTTAAAAATTATTAATTAAGTTTTCCGTTTTTCCGTTATTTAACCTTGAAATGTTGCAATTCAGTTGCCGTCGAACCAAGAGTCATCTTTAACGAGTCATAACCCGGTTCGTAATATAGCTACAGAAAATTTTAAAAAACCGATCGTTTTATTGATTTATAAACTTCATTTTTGCTCGGAATGTTTTTTTAATAAAACGTAAGATTTTCGAGTTATTTATGAAAAATAGTTCAATAACATGCATTTTTATGTTGAAAATCAACATCTTAAATCATGAATAACTCAAAAACTATTTACTCAACAAATAAACGTCTTATGACATTTTATGCTTAGAATTGATTCCTAAATCGACCTTTAGAACTCCCCGTTGATTTAAAATTTGATGTGTTTTTTGTTTTTCTTACATTTACGCAAAATCAAAAGTTATTTGGACTGGATGCTTTTGAAATAAAAGCACTGTAGAAATAGATATTCTAAAAAACAATCCAATTATTGGTATGATTATACGTTAATTATTATTGTATTTATTATCATTACAGTTTTCCGGACTAGCGATATGTGCCTTAGGAGCATGGAAGTTTATGATAACATATCACTTTTTACGAGTCCTGGATAGTCATACATTTTCGACGGCATTTTACTTATTTTTAGCTACTGGTTGTCTAGTCATTTTAGTTTTTTTCATAGGATGCTGTGCTATACCAAAACATTGGACCAAACTTATATTTTGTGTGAGTACAAATATTATAAATGAGCTAAAACATAAACTCCTGTGCAAAATTAACGCAAAAATCTGAAATAATTGTCACGTGCCTATTTTTTCCCATCTACCGTTTCATTATTAATTGTGTCTCTGATAGTCTGGTGCTCGTAAATAGTTTTGCATACCGTATTTTGTTCGTTGTAAATAGTGTTGCATACCTAGTAGTGATAGGATTTAATTATTAATGTCTGTGACATTTTTGTTAATTGGAGTGGGAGTCTTTGTTATTAGATTTCGCCTTGATTTTTGGCCTCGATTGTCGTGTGTTGTCAGCTATATTATTGTTTGGTTTGCTTTTCTGTGTGGATGGGCTGGCTATCAACACGGACGAGCGCGATTATGACTTGGGAACATAGATTTGCAAAGGTTGGCTGACGCGTGTCCCGTGTCATTTTCTGATATCCGGCCTGGGAGTGAGCAGTTGATAGTCGCTTGGTGTCAGTGTGGAAGTCGGGTGAGAGTTTTTGGAACGATTTTATATTAACACGTGAGCAGAACTTCTACGGTTTTTTCTTTCATATCTGGCTGTATTTGGGCCATCTTAATTGGATTTTGAAGAAAAACCATTTAATTTTTAACTTGACCATTCTGTCGTACCTTTGTGGTGGATATTTTGGATATTGGGGTCGAGTTAAAATGACCGCGTGCGGGATTTGATGGAGGAAAGCCATTGTTAAGTACCAGGTGCAGTTCCATAATCAATCCGGCCACAGGATTAGTGAATTCGTATACCCACAGGTTACAAGTGATTTATTTTAGAATATTTAAACGACGTGACTTATTTTTGACACCACGATTAAGTTTTGTTTTAATTTATTAATATGGTACACTGTTGAAAACTATTTATTGCATTGGATAATATGCCAAGTCTGAACTTCGATTAAAGTAATATTCTCAATAGTTCTTTGTGTCCAAGTAAGAACGTTTGTTCATACTTATTTGTAAATGTCCTACAATATTGCTATTTTAAAGGACAGCCATCGTAAAAAGAAATATTTTTAAATAAGCTCGATTGTTTTAACAGTGTAAATCTTTAAAAAAATACTGCTTGGTGTTTCTGTTTCTTGGATCATCGATGTAACAGTAGCGTCTCAGTGAAGTTTTCAATTGGTTACATAGTATTGAGTTTAATTTTATCAACTTATCGGTTATTATGTGCTTGATCAAAGTGTTTTCAATAGTTTAAAAGTAACAAATTATTTTCATTAAATTTGTACCTGCTCCAAGTTGAATCTGAATTTATACATTACTGAATATACTTTATGCAGTTATTGTGAGGGTTTCAAATTATTATTTTTGTTGGAAGTCCATTTATTTTGTATTTTTTTTTGTGTTAATCTTTTGCTATCAGGAATTCTATATAAAACCAATTATTTTTGAAATTTTAAATATTGTGAACATTTTCTTTTTAATTCTCTTTTGTACATCATTAGGTTTTTATTATTGTCTGAAAGATTGTTATAATTAATTTAAATATTATTTTAAGAAAAGTGTATTAAATTCGTTTAATCCACTTTACAAAAAAACAGAATTTGTTGTAAAAAATCAGAACATCATTTTTACTTAATTAATATATTGCAGGAATTGTAAATATAGTTTTATTTATCTAGTTAACCATAATTGTTTGTTGTTTATCGTGTGGCTCTGCTAGTGCCTACTAGACCTAGGGGTTTCCGGCTTGTACCGTCTAAGTCGGTGGCGCGGCTCACTTTTATATTTTTTTTTCTTCTACCCTCTACGGCTGAGCTCGGGCATAATTTGCCAGTAGAGAGACCACTGGCAGAGTACTCTTTAGAGAACTAAAAGACGTGGCATAATAAAAAAAAATTAATTAATTAATATACCTTATGTTGCCACGTCTTTTTTCGTTCTCTATAGAGTACTCTGCCAGCGGTCTCTCTACTGGCAAATTATGCCCGAGCTCAGCCGTAGAGGGTAGAAGAAAAAAAAAGAAAATAAAAGTACTTAATCAAACGTTCACATAAGGCTGCTAATTTACTCATGTTTTTACCATTTACATAAAGATTTACACTGTTAAAACAATCAAGCTTATTTAAAAATATTATTAAATTATTAAAAGAACTATTGAGAATATTACTTTAATCAAAGTTCAGACTTGGCATATTATCCAATGCAATAAATAGTTTTCAACAATGTACCATATTAATAAATTAAAACAAAACTTAATCGTGGTGTCAAAAACAAAACTTAATCGTGGTGTCAAAAACAAATCACGTCGTTTAAATATTCTAAAATAAATCACTTGTAACCTTTGGGTATACGAATTTACTACTCCTGTGGCCGGTTTGGTTATGGAACGGCACCTGCTAATTAACAATGGCTTCCCTCAATCAAATCCCGCATGCGGTTATTTTAACTCGACACCAAAATCCAAAATATCAACAACAAAGGTAAGATAGAATGCTCAAGTTAAAAATTAAGTGGTTTTTCTTCAAAATCCAATTAAGATGGCCCAAATACAGCCAGATATGAAAGAAAACCGTAGAGGCTCCGCACACTTGTTAATATCACACCGTCCCAAAAATTCTCACCACACCACTCCCAAGACTCTCACCAAACGACTGACTACTTCTCAGGCAGGATATCAAGAAAAATGACACGGAACCGACGTCAACCAACAAATATATGTTCCACACTCATAATCGCGCTCGTCCGTGTTGATAGCCAGCCCCATCCACACAGAAATGCAAACCAAACAATAATATAACCGACAAAACACAACAATCGAGGCCAAAAACCAAAGCAAAATCTAATAACGAAAACCCCCACTCAATCTCCATCGATTAACGAAAATGCTACAGCCATTAACAATCGAATCCTATCACAACAAGGTATGCAACACTATTTACAACGAATGATACATTTAAGTTACAACAAAATACGGTACACGACACTATTTACGAGTACCTGAGAAATGCAAAACTATCAGAGACACAATTATAATGGAACTGTATAAGGGAAAAAAAAGGCACGTTACAATGTCCATTTTTTAAGTTTATCGAGTATTTGAATTTCTTACCCCAAAAAATTAGAAAAATGAATCGAGCAAGGAATTTAACTGAAGAAGAGGTAGTTCGGGCGGGTAGCTGCTGCGATCAGGTGATGGCACTGACGACACATACAGAAAAAGGCTTCCAATACCACAAGAAAACAGTTGCAGTACTTGTCGATTTAACCTCTGCGTTCGACACAATATGGCACCAAGGCATGATTCTTAAATTTATCTCTTGCAAAACTTTGACTACTCTTCTAACAACATGCATAGCAATAGACTCTACGAGGTACACTTAAACGGACAATTGAGCAAGTGCTCTAAACTGAACGATGGACTTCCTCAAGGCTCCGTCCTGGCACCTCCACTTTTTAACATTTACACAGCAGATCTAATAATATCAAGAATTCAGCAAGGGAGGCACTTGGTGAACGAACCATAAAAGTGAACCAAGTAACCAACCAGAAGACACCATGGTTCCGCCCAGAAATCAAGGAGCAGTGCAAAGAAAAAAGAAAAGCTTACCTAAAATATTGCACTCTGCGAACGCCAGAATCATATAACGAGTATAAGCTAGTTAGGAACAAAACTAACGAACTAGTAAGAAAAACCAAAAACGAACACTGGGAAATGTTCTCCAAACTCCTGGAAGATGATTTCACGGGCTTCAAAAGCAGATATGGCGATTCATAAGATCGCAGAGGAAGGAGGTCAATGAACTGCTAGATCCAACCCACATAAAAAAAGAAGAGTGGATTAGATATTTAACCGATCTGTATAAAACGACAAACACTGCAGACGAGCCTACCACACCAGAAATAGCTATTAACGTAGATGCTACGCTGGGCAAGACGGTATACAAAAAGAATTGCTCAAATGCGGTGGGCAAAGATTAACAGAAGAATTAACAACTTTAATACAGAAAATTATATACCATCACAAAATCCCAGATAAATGGCGAACCAGCACCACTATTATAATGTTCAAAAAAGGGGACAAAAAAAATATCATCTAATTATAGAGGAATAAACCTTCTAAGCACTGCTCTAAAACTAACAACTAAAGTAATTACGAACAAAATCAACAATCTTACATCGTTGGCGTTGGGATTCAGGTCGGGAAGATCTTGTACAGACGCCGTGTTGGTAATAAGGTAAATAATGGAGAAATCGATTGAATACAACAAGCCAGCGTTTGTATTTTTTGTCGATCTAACTAGAGCATTTGACCTTGTCCAGCTGAAAGACGTCCTGCATCTCCTTTACAACAGGCAAATCCCATACAATCTCACCAAAACCGTAGAGAACATATATACAAACAAAATACGAGCACAAATAAAAGGAGACCTCACAGAATCAATACCAGCAGGTGGCGGTATTCGTCAGGGAGACTCCGTAAGTCCTACCCTTTTCAATTTAATAATGAAAGAAATTATTCGAAGTGTTCGAGGACTAAAGGGATACAAAATGGGGGATGCAGAAATCAAAATAGTGTGTTATGCTGACGATGCCGCTCTCATTGCAGAAAATGAAGATGACTTACAAAGGTTATTACTCTTATTCAACCTAACAGCCAAGTCCCTAAACATGGAAATATCACCGACCAAAACAAAGTGCTTAACAACATCAAAAATTCCTCTAAGATGCAAGCTTGAGCTTGACGGTAAAGTAATCGAGCAGAAAATGAAATTTAACTACCATAGCATAGAGCATAGAGCTTTTTAGATTTGGTGATATTGAAAAAGAGGTGAGAGATCAAACAACAAAAGCAATTAGAATAGCTGGCTGCCTGAATACAATATGGTGTAATAAGAGTATGGGAACGGGCACTAAATCAAAGATCTACAAAACCGTCGTGAGGCCGGTGATGCCATATATCGCAGAAACCAGGCCAGAAACAGCGAAAACCAAAAGACTCCCAGAGACAGCTAAGATGAAGATACTCCGAAGAATCACTGGAAAGACACTGCTGGATAGAGAGAGAAGCGAGAATATCAGAACAGCCTGTAAGGTCAAGAACATTAATGACTGGGTAGCAAACAGGAAAAAGGAATGGAACGAACACATAGGTAGAATGTACAACCGCAGACTTGTGAGAATTGCTCGCGACAAGTTCCCATTGGGACGAAGAGACGTTGGGCGCCCCAGGAAACGATGGAGCGACAGCCTCACGCAAGTGGACGATAATTAAACAGGCGACTCGCCTAAAATCAAGATTTTTTTTTTTTAAACAATTACCCTTGTGCGGCATTGTGTTAAGATTACAATCTGATCATAAGATCAATCAGCAACTTACAGCTAACTTAAATTACTACTCTGTAACTATCTAAGATCTTACTCAACATCATCCTTAGATTTCTAATACATTTTGTACACTAATTAACGTACACTTCAACACGCACATTACTCTGCTTTGGACAATCACTTCACCAACTCGAAAGGTTTAATCCTCTTGAGTCTTCTCGCTATTCCTGCAGTATCAAGGAGCTGGATTACCTCAACATTGGTATGATGATGAAGTCGTAGTTCATGACTGGTGGCAAATTTGACTATAGTTTGGTCAACAGTATCCTTATCCAGATCCTTATGGAGGTTACCGTTTCGAATGTACTAGGGTGCATCCACGATGTTCCTTAGTACCTTGTTTTGAAATCTTTGAATGATTTGTAGACTACTTTGACTAGCACAGCCCCATAGTTGAATACCATACGACCAAATGGGTTTGAGTATTTGTTTATATAGCATAAGCTTGTTGTGTTCAGACAATACATTTTTTTATATAATATAAAATCAAGAATAAAGAAGAATAAGACACAGCATATCTACCAAACACCAAGGCAAGAAAGCTTATATATGCTGATGACATAGCTCTGGCGTCCCAATCCAGAGACTTTGAATCATCGGAGAACATTCTAACTGAAGATTTGGAAAGACTGGACAAATAGGTACTTTAAAACATGGCGTCTCAGACCAAATATACGAAAAACGGAGATATCCTGTTTTCACTTGAACAACAAACAGGTAAACTATGCTCCCAGAGTACAGTTTAGAGTACAGCAGCTAAACTATAATGCGCATCCAAAATATTTGGGAGTAACATTAGACCGCTCCCTGACGTACAAGGATCGCCTAACTAAAACAGCAGCAAAAGTAAATACACGCAAAAACATCTTGCACAAGCTTTTAGGAACAATCTGGGAAGCTAACGCAACAGTCCTCAGAACTTCCGCCTTAGCACTAGTATATTCAGTAGCGAAATACTGCAGCCCGGTTTGGATTAACAGTGCACACACCGGAAGAGTTGACGTTCAACTAAAGCGTACGAAGATAGGCTTCTCTGAAAAGTGAATGGCTCAAATGCTACAACTTACAGCTGCCCATCCACCAAGACTGTACGATACAGCACACACAGAGACTAACGTCCCGGAAACCAGCATGGACTTCAGCTGAAACACTCGTACGAGAAAACTTTCAACTGAAAACATCCTGGATGAACAAATGGACTGCTTCAAACCCTGACATCTTCAACCTAATAACAGATCTTACAACTCGGCCAGCCGGATTTAACCTACCAAGGAACACATGGACAGCGCTGAATCGCGTACGCACTGGCCATGGCAGATGTAAGTACTTGAAACACAAATGGGGCCTCTCCGAAAACCCTGAATGCGACTGAGGCCACCCAACACAAACGATCCATCACATTGCATTAGAGTGTCCGATACGAAGGTTCCATGGCTCAATTCACAACATCCATGAAGCCAATGAGAACGTGGTAACGTTGCTGTCAAGTCTCGATATACAATTATAATGCTAATACCAAATTTATACATGTGACTGAATAATATTGCTTCCTGACATATATTACATATACCTACATATTACACATTTTATTTGTACTTTATCTTAAACGTCTTCTAACTGTTTTAGTAGAAATTTTGACATTGCGGACAGCTTTGTGACAGTCCTGTTTCTTAAAGCGTATTGTCTAATAAGACGTTCATCTTGGTCGTTAGTGCATCGTTTTCGCCATTGCCTTGAACTTCCAGAATAATTTCCTACCTCATTCAAGCGTCTTACCATACTACTACTACTACTACTCCCAGTTCTATCGATTTTTTTTGATAGCTGCTTCCAGCGCTAGGTTGAAAAGCACTACCGAGAGAGCGTCTCCTTGTCTTACCCCGACTTTCACTTTAAATTCTTCGCTGAGCTGTTGTTGTAATCTTATAACTGCTGTCGATTCGGTCATGGTAACTTCCACCATTTTTACCAATTTTCGGGGCATTCCTAGGACGGTTAAACTTTGTAGCATTTTCTTCCTGTGTACTTTATCGAATACCTGTTTGAAATCTATAAAGAGATAATGCATATCTATGTTATATTCATATCATTTCTCCTGTATTTGTCTTAACGTACACATGTGGTCTGTGGTTGATCTATTCTTTCTGAATCCATATTGGTATTCGCTTAGTATTTCCTCCGAGTAGGGTGTCATTCAAAAATGGATCACCCTTGTTGATCGGTTATAATAACCCAAATGGAAAAAAATGGTTTGCCCCTTGATATACCAATCTGGAATTGAATATGATCATTGTAAATGTTAATTTTGATGTACTAATGTATCACATAGTTTATTAATTTGATTTTTTTTTAGTACGTGATACTTTTATTGGCAATTTTTTTATTCGAAGCATTGGTTGGAGTATTAGCTTATATATTCCAAGAAAATATTGAAGACGATTTGAATATTAACTTCAACAAAACGATATTAAGTACTTATAAATTTGATGACAGCAAAACGGAATCAATTGATTATATACAAGAAAAGGTAAGACCAATGTCACAAAATGAAAGCTACAAACGTTTGTATTACTGGCGTTTTTAAGAAAATATTTATAGACAAAATCCGTTGTCGAGGCAAATAGATTAAAAATCTTACTATCGAATACCTCTCGTATACATTAAAAATACTAATTAATGATTTTTGAATATTTTTTTTCTTTTTTAGTTGCATTGTTGTGGAGCTGTAAATTATTTAGATTGGCAGGAAAGCGAATGGAGACAAAATGAAACTGTCTTAAATAAAGTACCTGATTCTTGTTGCAAAACGGTTTCTGATAATTGTGGCATTAGAGATCATCCCTCAAATATAAACCTAGAGGTAAGTATAGGTACTAACAATATGTGACGTGTACGCAAGAATAATACAAACCTACATAGTCATTCCTTTTCCACTTGCTACGGTTCTTACACAAGTTTTTCGCTTCTTCTACTTTCATCAGCGCTTTTATACATGTTTGTCAGTTGCTGATACACTTGACGTGACCTTTTATCAAAACGATACCGATCTTAAATACGTTCGCCTAGGCCGACCTGCTCTTCCGACTTACCCATTCAATCTCTTATAAATATATTTCGTTTCATCCATCTTATCTACGTGTCCAAACCATCTAACCATTCTTTTATCTATCTTTGTTACTACATCTTATTATACACCACAATGTTCCCTTATTACACTTCTTCTTCTTGTTTGGCCCTACAACTCGTCGTGAGTCTTGGCCGCATTCACTATTGCCCTCCATCCTTGGCGGTCTTGAGACCTCTGTCTGATGCCCATCTTCCTAAGGTCTCCCGTTACAGAGTCCTTACATCGGTTTTGGGGCGTCCTACTGGTCTTCTGCCAACCGGTCTCTCACAAAAAGCTGTGTTTATAAGGCGCTGATCGTCGCTCCTTATTACATGACCTGCCCATCTAAACCTATTAGCCTTTATATGACTAGTAAGGCTCTCTTTCGCAAATAGCTGTTAGAACTCACTTCTCCATTATTGCGTGTTAGCATCCTTACAGGGACCGTAAATGGCTTGCAGGATCTTACGATCCCATACCAGCAGTTTGTTTATTTCTTTTTGGTTCAGAGTCCACGTCTTGATTCCGTACGTCACCACAGGGCGGATTATGGTTTAGTAAATTCGAATCTTAGTATTCCTGCCACGTCTTTCTCAACTCTGTTTTCCTGGGTTATTATCGCTCCCAGGTACTTGAATTCCTTTACAACTTCAAAGTTGCGGTCGTTAGTATAGACGTTGTGCCTGACCCTATTTCTGGTATTTCTTAACATTACCATATATTTAATCTTGTCCTCGTTTACTCTGAGGCCGATTTGCAGTGCAGCTTCCTCAAAACGGCTGAAAATTTCACACACATCTCGTGTTGTCTGAGCTATGGTATCGACATCGTCAGCGAATGCTAGAACAATCTTCCTGTCTTAAGCCGAAATCTCCCTTATTACACTATTTCTCACTTATTTATTCATCAGAGTCACTCCAGCTATTTTTCTCAGACTACTTATCCTCGCAGCAATGATCTTACTTTTATGCTTCTTCTGCCAAACCCAACATTCACTTGTTCTTCTTAAACGTGCCATATCCTCAGCGGATGTTTTTCCGGTCCATTGGCGTATGTTCTTCAGCCAAGATATGCGGCGTCTCCCGGGACCTCGTTTTCCTTCTATTTTACCCTTAGTGATTAGTTGTAGCAATCTATATTTATTGTTTCTCTTTATGTGCCCAAAGAGGACTTTCCTTTCCTTGACTGTTTTAAGAATTTCTTTTTCCTTTTGTATCCAAGAGATTCTTAACATTCGTCGATAGCACTAAAGTTCAAAATCTTTAAGACGTCTGGAAGCATCGTTAGTTAAGGTCCAAGCTTCAACTCCATATAGCAGGACCGTGAGCACATAACATTTGAGAGTTCGATTCACTGCTATATATAAACGTTTCACTGCCAACACCCTTCGATCAATATTACAGTCATACTTTCCGTCTCTCGTAAACTTTGAACCCAAATATTCAAACCCATTCACTTGTTACATTCTTTCTCTTTGAGCACCTCAGTACCTCGCAGTTTGTTATGTTTTTTTATCTTTCAAAAACCATTGCTTTCGTCTAGCTTACATTCACTTTTATTCCTCTGATTTTTAGAGCATCATGCATAATATTAACCTACGCCTGCAACTCCTCTTCAGATGACGCTAATATGACTTGATCATCGGGCGTAAACGAGGCATTTGACGATCAAATCATTCATTCTCAATCCGTACGCACTCTTTTTCAAATCTTTTAAACAACCTTCTATGAACAAGTTAAACAGTCATGATGAAACCACACATCCCTGTCTAACACTATTTTCGATGTTAAACTAGCACTGAAATCCTTATTAAGTGATTGCAGCGCTTGAATCAACCCCATACATAGCCAATGTCGACCACAATGTATTCCACACCATTTTGTCATAGGTCTTCGAAAGCATAGTAGCTGCCGGAACCAAAGCAATATATTGACTTTAGGAGATCGTCAGCCACTATATTAGCTAATGTAAAAGGCATTACGAATATCAGAAGCCATTACCAACTATCAATCGTTGTCTTCTGATATACCTTGCACTATTACAATTATAGATAACCGTTCATCACCTTTAGGTAGTAAGGCACAATCGACTTACAATAATTGTTTAATTGCTATTAACAACTATTATAATAAAGTTTAAATAATTGCGATTTCCTTTATTTAATAGAAGAAAATAGATGGACGTAAAAAAAGTATAGTACCTACGTTACACGGGTTGTAAGCCCATTATCGTAATGGGTTACTTACAACTCTTGTTACGTAATATACTATTATCTAATAATGGAAACTTAAACTTTAAATATTTATTTTTAATTTCAGTAAACATTTGAAAGACTGGGTACCAAATGAGGATACCAAAATTGTGGTACTTATTTTATAAATCAGAGCATCCATTACATCCACCTTATATTCTTTTGATTTTTTCTGGAAATGTTTTTTGATTTATTTATTCTTTGCTAATTTACAATCTACTTCAATAAAGTAGTAAGTAAAAAAGTAGGTGGCTTGATGCAGGTTTCATCCATTAACGACTCTCCAAAATTCACCTATCAGCAAGGCCAGCTAAGTCTTTTTGGTGTGGGACTGCGTGCAGGCCCTCACTGAGTTAGCGACTGCAAATAAGGTCACTCTTACATGGGTTCTTGGGCACACAGGGAAAATGGCAACGAGGTAGCCGATGAACTGACAAGAAACGGGACCCTGGTGGAACCAAGAAGCCAGTTGCTCGGATTGCCAATTGCCGAAGCGAAACATGAATTGAAACTAATCCTTGAGCAAGAACATATCGCTCAGTGAAATGCAAATACTGGCTGCAGAACATCAGGACAGCTGATGAAAAAACCTTTCCAGAAGAGGGCAGACGCACTCTGGATGATCAACTGGAGTAGGCTAAGCAGCACGCTTGACCTGCTCACTGACCACATCGCACTAGGGGCGCACCTCTTCAAACTTAAGCTGGCGGCTGAGAAAAACTGCTGACTATGTGGGCAGCATACACATTCTGTGTTGCTGCCCGATGCTAGCGGTGTACAGGTACCAAACCTGGTGCCGCATGATAATAGATCCAAGTGATCTAAATGAGACAGGGCCAACAGAAATCCTGCGGTTTGCCAAAACCAGTGGACTGAAATTCTGATGCCCTAAAGACACAACGGTAGTCACAGAGGATCTTAAGATCTAGGTGACATAGGTGCCTATACCAATGGCTCAACCGCGAGAATGTAACGTAATGTACTTCAAAAAAGTAGTAAGTAAATATGATGTAAGTAGGTGGCTTGATGCAGGTTTCATCAATTAACGACTCTCCGGAGTTAACCTATCAGCAAGGTCTTCTGGCCATCTACGTCTTTTTAAGCGTCTATTAATTCCCCTGGGGATACGGGGAAAATAGAATAGATCCCAGGTATGGTCTGCCTGTCGTAAAAGGCGACTAAAAGACTCCCAATCCAAAGTGTTATGCGACCCGTGCTGATGGATGCATGGCGGTGGGAAAGCACCGTCGCTAACGGAGCCTACAGGAAACCGGGCGAAATCCTGTAGTAGACAGCCTTAGTCCTGTGCAGGGGGCACCTCAGGGCCGTACTACCCCATCCCCCATATTCGTTAACTGCCAAGAAGAACCGATAACGCTGGTAGATCGTAATCACGTCAAACTGATACGGGTTCCAGGACGCCAGGAAGTTGCAGGTAATGAGGTAGTAGACGAACTTGCAAGAAGATGTTCGAAAAAACACAAACCTACTGGACAAATATTCCAGGAAAAAAAACACTGTATAATGGAGGCCTGGCCTGCGGATTGTGCGGCGGGGATCCGGGGGCAATGGAGCGCTTGCTGTGCTGCTGCGGGGCGCTGTGGGGAATGGGCGGTTCTTGGGTGACTACATTGTTCAGTACAGAACTTGTACAAACTTGTACAAGGTACGAAGGTACTGGGTTGGGTGCAGCGTGGTTCAAGGTCCCGAGAATTGCCTGTCTTTTTCGGACCAGTGCCTCGCAGCGGCGCAGTGTGTGTTTTGCTGTTTTCGGGTCCTTGCCGGGCGGTTTGCTGGTCGAGTCTCCATTGTACAATGATACAAAAACACAAGGGCAAGACACAATGGGCCAACAGGCCTAAGTGTCACCGGAGGCAATAGCCAGACGGATCTAAATAAGGGTAGAGTTTTTAGTGAGTAGTCCTGACACAGTCAGTGGAGTCTCACAGTGGACCTTGAGCTTTCGGACTCACAACCTCTCCATAAACGATTTTCTTTACCTCAAAAAAAAAAGCGTCTATTAATGATTGGTTAATGAGGTTAAAGAATTCGAGAGACAAACACTTTTTTGGACATAAAAATATAGAAAATCAATCTTATATTTATATTATTATTCTCAATTTCTATATTTTTATATTTAATTTTTATATATTTCAAATTAAATTTAACATACCTACCGATATTTTGACATTGTGAACATTGTTGGGTTACAACTTTACAGAAGATTATCGTCCATTTAAATATTTTTTCAAACATTATATACATGTCAGATTTAAATAATTTCCCACCCATGGAATTATGTATTTTGACCATTACACAATTACCCGATATTTAATTTTAAAAAATATCTTTCATTATTTACTGTAATTTACCCTATTTAATTTTAAAAATAAAAAACTAGGCAGCGGCAGTAGTGCCTCCTCTATATTTCACGTACGGTCCCTTCTGAATTTTCGTACAAATGACGGTATACGAGGGCAGTTTGATAAGTCAGTGACTTTTTGAATTTCCCGCGCAGTAACTCCAAATGCAACAGTGCTGTCGTCAACTATAATCTATCAGTGGGCAACTTTCTAATTTTGAGCAAGCTACGTCGTGCAGTTGGTGTTTGATAGCCGTTCAAAGCAGACAACCTCGTGAATTTTTACGAAAATGGAAAAAAAGTGAATTTCGTGTGCTGATTAAGCATTACTTTTTACGTCAAAAATCCATCACTGAAACTAAGGAAAGTATTGATAAATACTACGGGGACTCGGCACCATCAATTTCAATGGTTAAGAAGTGGTTTACAGAGTTCCGTTGTGGTCGTACCAGCACTAGTGACGCCGAACGTCCAGGTCGCCCAAAAGAAGTGATCGTCGATAAAATCCATGAAATGATATTGGATGATCGGAGAATGAAAGTGCGTGAGTTGGTTCATGCTGTAGGTATCTCAATTGAACGGGTACATCATATTTTACACGAATATTTGGACATGAAAAAACTCTCTGCGAGATGGGTGCCGCGATTGCTCACACTCGACCATAAGCGCAATCGTGTGACCACTTCAAAAGAGTGTTTAGCGATGTTCAGCCGTAATCCGGACGAATTTTTGCGCCGTTTTGTTACTGTGGATGAAACGTGGATCCATCACAACACACCAGAGACTAAGGAACAATCGAAACAGTGGGTTGCTCGGGGTGAACGTGGACCAAAGAAGGCGAAACAGAGTCTGTCAGCCAACAAGGTCATGGCCACAGTTTTTTGGGATGTACGCGGTGTCATTCACATTAATTACCTCAAGAAAGGTAAAACGATCACCGGCGAATATTATTCAAAGCTTTTGAACAGATTCGACGTTGATTTGAAGCAAAAACGGCCGCATTTGGCTAAGAAGAAGAAAGTGCTGTTCCATCAAGACAATGCACGTGTGCACACTTGTCTAGTCACGATGGCTAAAATCCACGAATTGGGATACGAACTGCTACCCCATCCAGCATATTCTCCAGATTTAGCCCCCTGCGACTATTTTCTGTTTCCAAACCTAAAGAAATGGCTGGGCGGTAAGAGATTTGATTCGAATGAAGAAGTCATTACCGAAACAAACGCGTATTTTGAGAGCTTTAAAAAAACCTATTATTTGGAGGGAATAAAAAAATTAGAAAAACGCTGGGCTAAATGTATCGAGCTAAAAGGTGATTATGTAGAAAAATAAAATGTTTATTTGCGGAAAAAAATTTGTTTTATTCAAAAAGTCACTGACTTATTAAACCGCCCTCGTATTTTTCATTTTTTTTTTATTACTGTTCACTAAGAAAAATGTCTTAACCATTATATTTTGTTCCCTGCGTTAATGTTAGTATACTTTCTAATAACTATCCTTTGTCTTTTTTCAGGGTTGTATAAAATTTATCGTCGAAAAAGTAAAAACTAATTTTTGGTTAATTTTTCTGTTTTCAATTAGTATTTGTGCCTTCCACATTATAGGCATTATTCTTGGAATAATATTGTTCATAAAATTAGAATCTGGTAAATACGACGCAGATTACAGTCCAAGGAATGGGGGAACAGAAGCTTTACTTTCATCCGAGAGACAACACCATTTTTAAAAGTGGGTGATTTTAATATTTATGTACTTATTTATGTATCTAACACTTAAATTTTGAAAAATAGTGATATTTACAATAGTTTTTTCTGACACCATTAAATAATAATATTAATATTTCCTAGTTTTTTTTGTTTTACTATTCTTCCGGTGAATTATATAAATAGATTCACCAACTAAGTGTTTGCAGTGTTGTTTACGAATAAAGTACCAAAAGGAATACAATTTGTTTAACAAATTTTGCTATTATTACTAGTTTGAAATATTTCAGTGAAACCCGCACGTCATCCCTTGATTTAGTCATTGAACAAAAAATAAGAGACATCTTGTTATATTTTCAACTTCCAAATAAATCCATTACAAGAAACATATATAATATCCAAAGAAAGAAAAACACAGTGCTTACACCAAACACTCCAGATATCGTAATTAATTTAAAAATACACTAGTAAAGAACAAAAATAGCCCAGATCCAGATTGTAGTTCATTCAATTCCTTATATAGTGGGATCTCACAACATTAAATGAAAAACAAACAATAATATCTTGTACAGATGCAGATGATATACATAAGAAACTATTGATCTGGACGAAGCGTTCGACTGAATACTACTAAAGCGTGATGTACCTCCTATGCAACAGACAACTGTCAGAAACTCAGAATATAATTAAATGGGAAGCTCAATCATGTACTGTAGTGCCCTTAGCCAGGAAAACATGTAAAAAAGGTTTAATAAATGAACTCAGTTGACCGTTCACGGGAATAACTTTTAACTCACTTAGAACGTGTCGCCAGACGCACGTAATAATGTTTGTGTTTATTAATCATTCGTATTTATTTCGCAACCAAGATGTCTCGGAATGAATAGTGTAGTATTGTTTTACTTCGATCGGTCGTTACGCTGCTCTACTTTGCAGTGACGGTCAAGATCACGACATTAAAATGTAGAATTGCTAAAATAAATTAAACATACTTTTAAGTTCAACGTTCTTTTTAATTAACGAGAGTTTTCCCGAAACTTCAACAAACCTACGAGCAAGGGACCTAACATTACACGGCGATCCTAATACATTACAGTACATGTACAGGTAAAAGGTTATAGGTTCTTGAATTCCTCATATTAAGTCCATGGGAAACATTTTTTCTCACATATTTTACCTAACCTAACCTATTCGGAAGTTTAAAACAGTATTTTATTGATGAACACCTTCAGACTAATAATAGTGCACATTTTTACCTAACCCAACCTGTTGGGAAGTTTAAAACGGTATTTTATTGATGAACACCTTCAGACTAATAATAGTGCACATTTTTACCTAACCCAACCTGTTGGGAAGTTTAAAACAGTATTTTATTGATGAACACCTTCAGACTAATAATAGTGCACATTTTTACCTAACCCAACCTGTTGGGAAGTTTAAAACAGTATTTTATTGATGAACACCTTCAGACTAATAATAGTGCACATTTTTACCTAACCCAACCTGTTGGGAAGTTTAAAACAGTATTTTATTTATGAACACCTTCAGACTAATAATAGTGCACATTTTTACCTAACCCAACCTGTTGGGAAGTTTAAAACAGTATTTTATTGATGAACACCTTCAGACTAATAATAGTGCAAATTATACTTGATCAAAATGAAATTATTCCACTCCATCAGTTTGTTTTTCACAATAGACCAAGTACATCGTATAACAGAGAGATCTCTTGAAGAGAATAAAATGTGCTCAGCAGTTATACTGGACATTGCAAAATCATTTGATAAAGTGTGGCACAAAGGCTTTTAGCTAAAAATCAAGAGATACCTGAAAGAGAGAACCTTCAGGGTCAAACAAGAAAGCGAATATTCAGAACTATGGTTGATCAAAGCAGGGGTCCCCTAATGCAGTATTCTAAGGTTAATGTACTTGTTATATACTTGTCACATCCCTGTTACGGGAAACGTTAAATTTGCCACATTTGCAGACGTTACTGCAATGCTAACTATTGGAGTCATTTGAAGAAACAGCAAATAAACTTCAAAATGCAATAAATGAAATAGGTATCTAAACTATCAAATGGCGCATCAAAATTAATAAAAGGAAATCCGCCATATCATTTTTTCTCATAAAAAGTAAACAATCCACCCAGTTATTATTTTTTTTTGCAGAGGTGGAGAAAACCCTTTACGGAGAGGTTATGAGCCTGAAAGCTCAAGGTCCACTGTGAGACTTCAGTGACTGTGTCAGGTCTATTCACTAAAAACTCCATCCCTATTTAGGTCGTTCGTCTTGCTTTTGCCTCCGGTGACACTTAGGCATGTAAGCCCATTGTGTCTAGCCTATGTTACCCGTTATACTAAACTATAAAATTATCTAAGAAAATACTGAAAAACTTAGGACTGCATCTGGATAACAAACTAAAGTGGCAGGACTATATCAAAAAGAAAACGGAGGAACTGACATAAAAAGTTATATTGGTTACTAAGTAGAAGCTCACAGCTTACAATCAAAAATAAGGTGCTAGTATACAAACAAATATTCAAACCAGTATGGACTTTAAACAGCGAAGTGTTCGAGCTTCTAGACAATTAAGAACTAGTTCGCAAGCTCAAACGCACCCTTTTAAGCCACAACAGTGGGAATACCTAGGACAGTAAAGTAGTAGATTAGGTCAAATACAAAAAGTTGGTTAATTGCAAATGCATTGTTTCTTTCAATAAAAAAAAACTGAAGACGGAACTGGACCTGATATAAAGTGAGTAAATTTAAACTCATTCTAGATGGTCGCTTGGTGGTATCAGAATGACCAACAAATTAAAATAAGTGTTTATAAACACTGGGTGTTCACCTCCGATATTATCAAAGAATGAAGTATTTAACATTTGATGTGTTAAAAGTAATGTGATTGCTCTGGCTAAAACTGGTAGTGATAAAAGAAGTAAAAATGCAATAATTACTACACCCCAAATGAATGGGGGTATTATGTGGTGGTAGTTCTACAACTCCTTTGAAAGCTTTTAGCAAGATGATCAAAAAAGTTATTCCTTAATCTTAAAAAATGTCAAATTTTAAGCTTAAAATTTTTCATTTATTTGAATAAGTATTTTTCGATTAGTATAAAAATTATAAGAACGAAATTAAACATAATTATATATTGTCTCATATATTAACAAAAAATAACATAAACATTAGTCGATCATCTTAGTTAATATAAATATATATAAAAATAAAATTATGCAATGGCAAGGAATATTTTTTTTAATCTTTAACACTCTTTATAAGTTTATGGGGTAAGCTCCAAAGAATTAAATAAGCTTGATGTGAATTCCTAACTATATCTCTAGATTATTATTATACCCCAATATTGAGTAGGAACGTGAATATTTAAGAAACGATAACTAAATTAAATACTGATTGTTTATACCACTCAATTTATAATTAATGAAATTATTCTGCCAATCGAATTTTTAGACTTAATATTTTAGTATTTTAACAATTCCTATAACACTGTGCAACTATGGAATTTTACCTCATAAGCTCAAGTGGAGTATTTAAAAAATAGTATATTACACACCTAGGGCAGTAAAGTAAGAAATGTCTAATGAGTAAATTTTTGTTGACCGAAGCGAAGCCGATGCAATTTTTGTTATAGCAAACACTTACGCCAAAAAAATAAAGGTGTGTTATAAGTTTACCGTTACAAATAAATGTTATTGATGATTAACATATCCACTTTAATCTTGCTATTAGCAATAGAAAAGACGTTTGTTTTTTGCGAAAGAACGCTTAAAACAAAAGCTCTAAATTTATAGCAGTAGTCTTTTATTATTAATTAACTACTATTCCAAACTGCTCAACCTTCGTGTTGGTTGAATAGTCACAAAATCTTTTTTTCTACAAAACTTATTGTTCCATGACGCAAGTAACACAATAACATTGACTTTTAGTTTATGTTTATTTATAACCAAAAAAATGGGATTCACAATTTGTAAATAAAGGTGCGGCCTCATGCAATCGCTAGTCACTCGTTTTCAGCGACAAAGTAAGTCACGTGACAATATTTTAAATTTCCCGCGGTTCGAAAAAATCTGGTGACAAATCGCTGCAGCAAATAGCAGCTAATTTGCGATCAGTTGCTGAAATTAGAGTCTGTAAAAATATCATAATCGAAAATTGATTTATCGATATCTTCGAATGCGATTTATTCCTAACCTTCTTTTCTTATAATAATTAAAAAATTGTAAATATAAAGTCGTATTTGTATTTTTCAATTTTAATAAATAACGTTAATGTAATTAATTAAAAGTAATTCATCGATAATTAAGTATCGATTTAATTCGTTTCGTAATGATTTGTCGTTCTCCTGTATCAGCAACAAAGCTCAACATGTATGTACTGCAAGTGTTGTTATAGCAAACACTTACGCCAGAAAAATAGAGGTGTGTGATATTTTTACCGTTACTAATAACTGTTATTACTGATTAACACGTCCACTTAAATCTTGCTGTTAGCAATAGAAAAAAAATGTTTGTTTTTTTGTTGGAGAGTGCTTAAAATAGCTGGAGTATTTTTATCAATAATTAACTGCCATTCCAAACTTCTTAACCTTCGTATTGGTTGAATAGTCACAAAATCTTTTTTTTACAAAACTTATTGTTTCATACCGCAAGTAACACAACACTTTTAGTTCTATGTTTATAACCTAATCAAAAAGATTCAATTTTGACAGGTTTTTATTATAATACCAAATAATTTTATTTAATCCTTGGTCTCAGTTAAATAAATAAAACTGATATCGAACTATTAACTAATGTGGAAGAAATCAGCAACTTTAGTTAAACAGATGTTCATTCAAAATCAGAGGACAAAAATGCTGTAGATTGGATATTTATTGTGGATACTCTAATTCTACTTTTGGCATCATGAGTCGGATTAAAAATGGGTATTTGGTGGCTAAACATAATATTTTGCATTGTATCCTGCAAAAAAAAAGGTATGTATACAGATGTTGATAATGGCTTAAATGTACATATTTATGAAATAATTTTTAAAATTGTTAATATTTAGTGCACACTGTTTTTACCAATAAATTTCAAATTTTTAATTTATTCTTATATTTCCGATGTGGTAGTTTTAAACAAGTAATAAGTTTGACAAAATTGGTTGCTTAATATTTTTAGCAATATTTGTTTGCATTGCTATTAATATAATGACTGTAAATTAAATTTTTTTTGTGCATTAAAATATTGACTATTGTTGGTCACAAATTTTTAATTATTTTATAATACTTTTAGTTATAAAACAAAGTTTAAAATTCTGCTCTTAATTATTGTACATTAAAAAATTGGAAAAAGTATTAGGAAGTTTGTCTAGAACTGAAAATACTTAAATGGAAATGTCAGATAATTATTCAAAAAAGGTTAGTGTATATATTATTGACTTAAATACTTTATTTCATCATGGATCCATGTTAATTTTTTTAAAATCTAAATAAAAATTTCGTCTCAAAAATATATTATACATACATTACTTAGTTTCATCATTTCAAAATTTCATTTAAGTGTATCTATAATCACATTCATGAGTAGTTGTTTTTGTTTCTAGAAATATTAGATTCAAATCCTTACATCACATTTGATTAATTTTTTAAAAATATTAAATTTAAATGCCTACTTTACTGGATTGGATAATATTCCATATTTAAAGTTAAAGTTTATTGATTTAAGCTGCTGTCTTCTTTTTAGCCTGTTATAATTTTATTTTGTATTTTTTTACACCTTAATGATTTAATTTTTAATCAATATTTTGTATAAAAATTAAATTATCTTATGATGTTTCATTAAAACTGTATTTTGCTAAAAATGTATAATAACATCTTTATGAATAAGTTAATTACATAATTTATTAAAAGGATATAAAGTTAAATTAAACTAGTTGGATTTTAAGTTACTTCATTTTATTTCATTGCATTAAAGTAGCTAATAATTTTTTGTTTTTTAATTATCAGAGACCTTTGGGACTTAAATGGGACAAACTGATGATCCATTAGAAGAGTCCAAGAAATTAAAGGAGAGTATTGTCTGACGAAGTGTAAATGTATTGAGGCATCCTCTACTTGTACCTGAATTTGGTGAAACATGCAGATTATGAACTTTTTTATGGATTAAAAGGAAGTATTGGACAAAAGAAAATTGGAAGAACAGTAGCTTTTAGTCCTAAAATTGACTTACTCTTCACAGATTCTTTTGTATATATTTCGTTTATTTGTAATAGTAAAAGTATGCTTTTATTATTGTATCATTCTAGTTTTATCAAATGCATAGTCCAGCGATTTTGACATACTTTTTCAAAAACACTACTGTACTTCTTTTTTTTTTAATATTAAAATTTTGTATTGTATTGTGCTAAAAAATCATTAACTTTATTGCTAAATTATCTTACTTTAAACAAAATTTAAATGTGTTATGTCTCCTGAGAAGATAATGTATTTTAGACTTGAATTCTTATTTAATTTTAATACAAAAATAGATGTTACTATGAAGATATTACTTGAAAGTTATTATTTTTCAAATGTTTAACAGTTCTGTTATTTGAGGAAGAACCTTGCAGCTTTTTGGTAAACGTTTTATAAAAAATGTAAATGTTAAGATGAGAGAAAACATCTCTTATAACATATCATTACTGATTTATTGGTAATTTAAGTCTTAACTTATGTAAATCTGTTTTAAGCATTTCTTAGTTATAAATAAATGTGATACCTAAATACACTTATGTAGAATTAAAATGGAAATTAAGTATATATAAATTTATTGCAAAGGTCTTTCGAATCTTCTCATATTCAGTGCTTCAAAGTTAGTGTCAAAAAGTGAATAAGATAATGCATTTTGGTTTATGATATGGTTAGAGTAAAAATAAAATAAAATATAAAAATTGAACAAAACACGTCTGTTACTAGTAAATGGCCATGTTGGTATTTGTAACAGACGTGTTTTTTGTGTTTTTTTCAATTTTTATATTTTATTATATTTCTTACAATAACCATTATATCAAAAACCAAAATGCCTTCTTATCTTAAGCACTGAAGATGACGATATTTGAAAGCTCTGCAATAAATTTATGTATACACTTAAAAGACAAAGTTCCTTATCGCACGTTGTCAAGACCGGGGCTAGGCAGCAAAAACTGTGCGTAACAAGAATGCGTTAGTCGCTATCTCTCTTCCTCTACACTTACTGCCTGCAGAGAGAGGAAAAGAGAAAGTAATCAGACTACTCGCATAGCACATTTATTATTAAATAATTCGAAAACAAATAAGAAATAAAACAAACATCTTGTTGTTATTTAACTTGTAGCATGTAAGTTTTTTCATTGTAATTTTATTGGTGTTGATCATATGTATTTTGTTTATATTTTTGTAGTGCTTAAATATATATATTTTAAGTAAATAGGTATTTTTATTACTCTTCCGATCCTCCTCCACAAATGATCTCTAGCAAAATTGGTAAAAAGATGGAAGAAAGTTGTTAAAATTTGCAATAGATTTTTATTTTACCTGACAAAAATTTACGAACTAAAATTTTTCCTATTTATATAAATCAAGAAATTTTCAAGTATTGCGTAAAAAAATTTAAATGTAAGAATTTGTAGCAAAATTTAAAGTTTCTGTAAATTCCAATAGATGGCACTATTTATAAGTTTTTGTTTTACAAGTAACTGTGTCCTATAAAAGTAAGTATTCGAAAAGGTGGGAAAGAAATGGGCGGGCGGGTATTAATAAACAAAGCACATCACTCAACTCACTGTCTTAAATTCCTGAAGAAGGGGGTGAAAAGTTCCCCGTATTTTGTTTAATAAAATAGTTTATTCTTTAATATATAACAAAAATATAAGATAGTTTTGTTATTTTGTTTAAAAATATAACAAAAATATACGACAGGTTTCTACTTTTAAAAATAGAAACTTGGGCTACTGTCCAATAGATGGCGCCCATAGTTTTTAAAAAATATTAATTTATGCAAAAATAATTAAAATTTTAGAAAATACAAAAATATACTACACGTTTCTACTTTTAAAACGAAAAGTTTGGCTATTGTCCAATAGATGGCGCCCTTAGTTTTTAATAAATGCAAAATTAATTAAAATTTAAGAAATAAAATAAATATACACTAGTTTTATCCTTTTAAATCCAATAAGTTTAGCTATTATTTCTTAGATGGCGCCACCAATTTTAGACGAGAATTATTTTGCGCATTTTGTGTTGCATAAGTACAGAGATTTGAAACTATTAAGGAACTTATGACAATTTCGATAAACTAATACTGTGACTAGCATTGCAACATGCTTTTGAAACGAAGAAAATAAAAGAACAGATATAATTTTAATTTTTATTTAAATTTCATGTTTACAATATAACGAAGAACCATACATAAAATTGAATAACAATTATTAAAATAAATAAATTATGATTTTTATTTAACTTTACATTTTTAGTGCTGTTAAGTACAGTGTGGAAAAATCAAAAAGAATAAATTATTTCAATTAATGTGCATATTTATAAAAAAATACCGAAACACGTCAATTTTAGGTAATGAAATGACATCGTGCAACGAAAAAAAATTTCATCCCTTCGAGTGACAGTTATAAGACCCAAATTTTTAAATGGAAAATAGAGGCTTGTGATACATCATTTAAAGCCCCTACTTTCCATTTCGAAGGAGGTTCAATGTAGAGATGAAATTTTTTCGTTCCTAGATGTCATGTTATAATGCAACATTGACGTGCTACGGGATTTTTTATAAATATGCATAATAATTTAGATAATAAATTTGTTACATTTGGCTGTTCCACACTGTATATTTGGTACCTCAGATTAGTTAACAGATTTAATTTTTTCAAAGATATTGAAATAGGGTAGTGTTTAGTAATAATAAAAACGAGTGTGCTCTAGACCACATGACTGAAGTAAAATTTCTTTAGCTCCATCTTTATTTTCATTATCGGAATACATCAGTAATTACAAATTATAATTAACAAAATATTAACTTATAAAATTGCTCAAGAACGAAATGAAATTACGAAAAAAAGAAAGATTCGCCCCCGGGTGGGCTCGAACCACCAACCTTTCGGTTAACAGCCGAACGCGCTAGCCAATTGCGCCACGGAGGCTTGGACACAATATACGAAACGTAACTCCTTTCTCATTCCATCTTCACTAACTTATATCTCCCTTTCAACTTTCGTTCGCCTCACCCGATCACCGATCACATTTTTTCTAACGCTCTCGTCACGGTTTCACCAGCTTACTCTTCAAGTCAAGCGTGCGTAAAGAAGTTTTAATTCAAAAACTAACCATTTTTTTGGCCTGGGCACAAGGAACGCAAGAGGAGAACGTCTACTACAAGTCTGCACAGAAAACAACTTTTTCATCTCTAACACAGGCTTCCAACACCATGCGAGAAGACTCAACACATGGACATCCCCGGGTGGCCGGTACAGAAATCAAATTAATTATATCATTATAAAATCGAGATGGAAGACATACGAACGTTCCCCAGCAAAGACTGCAATAGCGATCACCAGTTCCTTGCGGCAAAACTCCACATCAAAATCAGTAAACAAAAGTCAGGCAAACCAACTGTAAACTTATGGTGTCTTAAAAACTCCGATAGCTATAAAGAAAGAGCCAAAGCAGAAATCGCCAAAATCAATTCGAGCGCAAACACAAATGAGACTGCTGACTCACTGTGGACCAGAACAAAAAAGGCAATAACTGACGCTGCACAACAAGAAAGGCAGAAGGTGACGAAACAAAGGAAAGACTGGATAACCAAAGAAACATGGGACAGAGTAGAACGGCGGAAGCAACTGACAGTAAAGGGCCTTCGAAATAACGGTACAAAGAGAAATACGCAGCACTGAGCAAAGACATCAGACAAGAATACAGGAAAGACAAGAACAAGTACCTAAACGACATTTGTCTCGAAATAGAACAACACACACACACACACACACACACACACACACACACACACACACAAACGAAACGAGAGATATGTTCAAAAAAATTAAACAAATAACGCGCAGAACTCCGAAACACACAGCAATAAGATCCGAAGATGGTGCACTGTTAACTGACACATCCCAGATCAAAGAAAGATGGAAAAATTACTGTAAACAACTAATTGCAGACAATAGCGACTGAGATAACCGACCGCAAACAATAGAGTTCGCTGAAAGGGAGCCCTCAGTCCTGAAGGAGGAAATAACTGCTGCTGTAAGGAAATTGAAAACCAACAAGTCGCCAGGCGAGGATGACATCGCCTCGGAAATGGTAACAGCTCTGGGCGATTCAGGGACCGATGTTCTGCATAGGATCTGCCAACTGGTGTGGAACGAGGGTAAATGGCCCAATAGACCTCATCTCACACGCAAGCAAAGTGCTGCTCCAGATTATATCAGAACGTATAAAGCATCACATCCTGTCTCAGCTACCACCAGAGCAAGCCAGGACGTGGTACGTGTGAACAAATATCAAGCAAATTATAAAAAAGGTAAGAGAGTTCAATGTGCCAACATACTTGTGTTTTATAGATTATACCAAGGCCTTTGACTGCGTTCAGTGGCACAATCTTTGGCGTATTTTAGATGAAATGGGCGTACCAAGGCACCTTATATCTCTCATCAAAAGTCTCTATGAAAATAACAGAAGTGGAAAACGAGCTGTCAGACCCATTTCAGGTAGAGAAGGGTGCCAGGCAAGGATGCATACTGAGTCCTCTTTTGTTCAACATCTATGGCGAATGGGTTATGAGGAGAGCTCTGGAAGACTGGACTGGAGGAAAACACTGGGCGGCAAAAAGATCACCAACCTTCGCTACGCTGTTGACACTACAGCAATTGCAGCATCAGAGGAAGAACTATGATCAAGCGAATAGAGCATTTCAGCAAAGAGATTGGTTTGAAAATAAATAAAAAGAAAACCAAAATTATGATAGTTGACCAAGCTAACAACAATAGACCATAAATAAAGAAAATAAATAACATCGACACAGTTAACACTTTCATTTATCTAGGTTCACTCATTTCCAACGAGGGTGGAGCCAGTGAAGAGATCAAAAAGAGAAGCTCCATAGCAAAGGAAGCTATGACTAAACTAACAAACATATGGAGAAGTCATGAAATCTCTTTGGCAACAAAAATGAGACTGGTAAGGAGCCTGGTCTTCTCAATCTTTCTCTATGGGTCAGAATGCTGGTCGCTCAAAGTAACGGGCAAAAAGAAAATTGACGCCCTGGAAATGTTCTGTTGGCGTAGAATGCTGAGAATCTCTTGGACACAAACAAGAACCAATGAATCAATACTTCAACAGGTAAAACCAAAAAAGAGACTAAGGACAATAGTAGCTGAAAACATCGCTAAATTTTTGGCCACGTAGTACGAAGAAACGGCCTTAAAAGGGCTTGGTAGCCGGAAAAAGACCCCGAGGTAGGTCCTCCACTAGATATACGGACCTCATCACGGGACAAAGTCTAGCCTGCACATTCAGGATGGCAGAGAACAGAGAGGAATGGAGACATATTGTGGAGAGCAACTCTTGAAAGCACGATTCTCGAATACGAGATAGCGACTAAGAAGAAGAAGAATGATCATGCAGCACCATGAGTTGCTGTAAATAAATTTGATAGGTATATAGTTAATACCACAGATGCACAAACATTAACAAATTTTTATTATTATGGGAGTATCTAGGAATTGTAGAAAATTTAAAGTTATGTCTTTACTGGAAAATGTTGCCATTTTAAATATGAACCTACTTTCGTTTTGAAAAGAAAAGTTATTTAATAATATAACACACAAAATTTAAGGTAGTTGCATTGGATTTTGTTTTGTAATTACTATATGTCAAATTGGTCGATTTTTGTCTAATAAATAAATTTTGGACGTCACTCTTTTTACCAATGCATTCAAGGTATTTGTTATCTTAATCTGTGTTACTATATATTTTCTATCCAAATCAATAATTATGTTGTTTGCAACATTATGGATTTCTATTTTTAAACAACATCTTTTTAACAAACTGTTATTTTGCTTATTACTTAAAATAAATGTAATTTTTTAAAAACGTATAAATGTTGCAACCACAAGGTGCTCTTAAATAGACAATTTAACAATGCATTTTATGGGACAATTGTACTGGGTAAAGTCCGCCGCGGCAAGTAAGAAAAACCACGGCTGTCACTGTTAAAAAACACATTTATTTCCTTCCCTCTCATTATCTTGCCAACTTGGCAAGTAGTAGCAGTAGTGTTAGAGAATAACACTACTGATGCTTATTTCCTTTACTGAGAGAAAAGAAGATAATGGTTGTTCTCTTTCAACAATTTTATATAAAATTTTATACAAATTCTTTGTTCACAGATTTTTCTATTTTAATAATCGCTGACTGCAATTTAAAAACACAAAAAACGCTGCAATGTCAAATGTATGTCAATTGTTTACAACAGTCAAACCAAACTACCAAATAAATATACACATCGATAGGTGATCTGTTCTCTACGTTAAATTTAATTAATGGTGCAATAGCAGAAAAAACTTTGATTGATTTACAGAGAAAGCAAAATTTGCCTTTAAAGAGACCCGTGGTTTTTTGTTCAGATGTCTCATCTACTTGCTCATAAAATAATAAAAAAGGTTCTTGCACTTTAAATGTTCGTTTCTCAATGTTAAACATAATAAATCTAGAAACTTTAAAAAAAAATTTAAATAAAGAATGAAAGAAATAAAAAGAATATATACATCTCAATAAAAATCACTAATTTTTATGCAGATAATGAAACTACTAATAGCTACAAATAGTGATTTCTTTGTTGTTACACAATTTTAGGGTTACCTTGTATATGCTCTTAGTTTTCGTTACACTTCACGATTGTAGGAAAAATATATTCGTGTGATTCGAGCGAAAGTTCAATAGATTATTGCTGTACTTAAATGGCAAAATGTCGCTTTTTTACAAAATGACTTTTAAGCAATACAAAGTCCGCGTTAAGTAAGAAAAAGCCACAGCCGTCACCGTTAAAAGAAAATTTCTTTTTCTCTCAGTCTCTTGCATCAGTATCGTTATTCTTTCCGTTATAAATGGCTTTTTCTTGCTTGACGCAACATTACAGTAGTTTTTTATTAACAATAACTGCAAGTAATAGCCAACTATAGTTCTTAAACACTGGAGGGAAGTTTGCTATTGTAAAACAACTTGGTGGTGGTTTAGATCTTAAAATTGTTGTCATGCATAATTTAAAAAAGTGACTTATTACATTTTGCCATTTTAGCACAGATCCCAAGCGGAAATTGTACTACTAAGCGCTCTTACCATACAGATATTCTAATGAGATATATTTACAAAAAAAAATACTTACCATTTTCACTAAAACAATGTAAATTACGTGTCAATAACCTGACGCTTGCCAAGTTACAAATGTTTTTTAACTAAAAATATAGTTTATTTACACACAATTACACTTCTGCTAAAATCCGTTATCTTTTTATAAATTTAAGTACTTTGTATAAATGTTTTGAACACATGATACGATGCTATGGGTGACGTGCAGCACGTGGTCACTTTTTGACAACGGTAGAAAGGGTGACGAAGACGTGACTGCTTAAAATGGGTAAAGTGCACGTGGTACAACAAATTACATTTTCATTTGGTTAAAACCGTCCTGATTACAACACATCTTTCGCTGGAAATCCAGTAGAATCAGCTACCCAAGTACAGCCAACGAGGAAAGTGAGAACATACCCACTGCAGATGATATAAGGAGAGCGATACAGAGGATGAAGAATAACCGCGCGCCTGGTAAAGATGGCATTGTTGCTAAACTCCTTAAGTACGGAAAGGAACCAGTCGTAACAGCCCTGACTGAGAATATGAAAGTGTAAATACGGAAAAAATGCCAACATCCTGGAACCCTGGAATCATACGCCCAAGCCATAAAAAAGGAGACAATGGACAATGTGAAAACTATAGAGGTATCACATTTTTTTATACAGCGTAAAAAGTTCTCACAACTATTTTAAACAACAAAATAAAAGAAAAATCAAATGATATGGTTGGCGAATATCAATGCGGTTTCAGAGAAGCAAGAGGCACAACGGAATTTGTAATAAGACAAATCATGGAAAAGTGCTTCGAATATGACAGACCTATATGTCATGTTAATTGACTTCAAACAAGTATTTGATAATGTAAAACGCTGAGCAAGCCACATGATATTACAACAGGTGTCAAACAGGGTGATGGACTGTCTACAACCTTGTTCATCATAGCCCTACACAATGTCATAAAGGACACGAATCAAAGGGAAACAATATTTTATTGTCACCGCAAATATGCCCATACGCTGATGACGTTGGTATCTTCGCTTGAACTAAAAGCAGATTAATAGAGGTCTTTAGATAAATAAAAGAAAATGGTGAAAAATTGGGATTGGTCATCAATGAAAACAAAACACTCTACATGAAGATCTCAGCCTCACAAGATCGGAGGACAATGAAAGACCTGGTAATCGACAATGTAATATACAGGGCGGTTAAACAATTCAAATATCTCGGGAAGCAGGTCAACAACGAGGGAAGAAAAAGTACCGCCATGAGAGAAAGATTTCAGAGTGGAAACAGGGCATACTTGATAAATCTAACTCCTGAAAAACAAACTCATCTCACGTAAGACCAAAATGATAATATAGAAGACCCTGATTAAACCCATCATAACATACGGCAGTGAGAGCTTAACACTAGACGATCAGAAGAGTAAAGAAAGATTTGAATGGAAAATAATAAGGAGAATATATGATGCTATTCAAGTGAACGAGGGAGATTGGCGCATCCGAACCAACAGAGAAACCCAGGAAATCCTGCAAGGCGAAGACATTGTGAAATTCATCAAATCACAAAGACTCAGATGGTTTGGACATATACAGACAATGGACGAAACAAGAATGCCCAAAAGAATACTAAATTTGAAAGTATACGTCACCCGAAGAAGAAAAAGACCTCGTCTCAGATAGTTGGACCAAGTTGTTGACTTCCTGAAAGTATGTCATTGGATGGGGATCTGCTGTCAAGAACCGTTTTATCTGGAACCCACCCCGGGCTGTAGCGCCTATTGGTAAGTAAGTAAGAGTGAGCTTTTTGACAATTATTTAAATTTTAAGAACAATATTGTGGTGGTATTGGTGTTATAAGATTAATTAAACATTAATATTCAAGTGCTAAAAAGTAGGGTTTATGTTACCTGCAGCCGAGGTCACTTTTTGACAGATAGACAAAATCTCAAGCTGTGACGTCACGTGCAAGTTAAATATAAAATGAAAGAATTTTTTACAGTTATAGCAAGTTGTACCGGGTTTAATTATAAAAAAATAAAGTTACATAAGGTATTTCCAATCTTAGTTTAAAAAAGATTATTTTACCGGGGCACTGCGATATTCCGGTAATAAGCGCTTTATTCTATACTGAGTAATACCGATAAATTTAGCAAAACATATCGGCCGCCTCTTTTTATAAGCTACGGGTAGCACAGCTTATTTTTGAATATCAACGTCGCTAATATGCATCATCAAATCATCGGTCGACTGTCTAGCTCGCAGGTGTTCACTTGAAAACATCAGCACGCGCTGGCTCTAAATAATTTCTCAGGAGATTTCTATTGTTTGCGTTTTATTTTTTTGTGATATTTGTGAAATGGCTTTTTGGAAACTGTTTAAGGTAAATGATGAATCTAACAAATTGCTTAATATTGACGATATTCACATTAATAATGAAATTCCTGATAATAATATAATTCAAAGTAATGATGATATCCAAATTAATGATGAAATACATCTTAATAATGCAATTTTAATTAATAATATTAAAAATGAGATACAATTTTGGAAATTTAAAATTCGAGATTTGCACATTTAAGTTCAACAAATAATTTTTAATATATATTCATGCTTAAGAGCTGAAAATGTCAATTCAATATTTAAAAGAATATGCAACTTAACGAAAATTACTTATTCCACAATTTATTTAGTAATTAAACGAGGCGTTGCGATTGAACACGATAAAAAATGAAAACGTATCGTCAGCCGACGGATAGATGATGCATCTAAAGATGTGATTCGACAAACGGTTTACAATACATACAAAGAAAATCAAGTCCCAACATTGAAAATTATATTTAACAAATTGCAAGATTTTCACGAATTTAAATATAAATCATTAGAAACACTTCGACAAATTTTAATAGATTTTAAAATTAATATGCCACTGGTCAGTTTCTTTTGAAGATTTTATGGCTTTTAATGAGATGTTTTTTATATATTACTTTTCCGAACCGAAGGGTAAAAAAGGAAAAGTATTGGTTTACCCTCAAAAATCAAAATCGCCAAAAACCATGTGCGCTGCACGTTTCATGGCCCCACGCATCGAATGGCACCGTTTTCAGCGTGACGGTTGTTTAAAATTTTGACTGAGTGTAGTGTGTGTGTGTGTGTTGGAAAATCTTGTGGGCACGAATCTTGAAACAGAGAGGCGGTAGGTCACTAAAACTTACAGGGTAGAAGTTTTGCCCAAAGGACAAGACCGAGTTCCAAGATGGGCCATAACGGTACAGGTAGCTGCCGTACAAGGTGATTCTCAAATTTACCGCATTTTGTATTTTTCGCACAATAACTTCAGAACTATATTAAATAGAAAAGAGCCCTCGGTTTGGAAAAGTTAGTTTTGCTACGGCAATACTGTTTATATTTAAACTGAGATTGGAAATACTATATATCTTTAGGGCGCGTACACATCTGAGCAAACTAGCAGAATGAGCAAGCTGCGCCGAATAAGCATCCATGCGGGCAATTTTGATTTCTAAATGCACGAGCCACATGAGCATGTATTCGGAGTTGCTCTGTGTGTGTGTGTGTATAAAAATCCATTTTTATATGCGAGCGTTCGGTTCGGCGTCAGATTGTCAACTAAACCCGTCCACGCTGAGCACGAATTTTCCTTGATGGACCGACAAATAGCAAATCGGTTGCCGCACCACATGAGCGTGTTTGGCGCGGTGCGTTTGTCCGTCCACAACTGAATGCTCATTCGGCGCGGCGTCTTAATTCGGCTGTTTTGCTCAGATGTGTTCGCGCCCTTATATTATATAATTAGTTGTTTAGTTGAAGTCAGATTAAATTTGTTTCTTTTCATAATAATATATCAGTATTCATCTACAATATCTACATATATTCACAAAGATACTGCATTCATAAATACTTGAGCGTGATCGAATCTAGAGTGATATAATCCATAGGCTTTCTATTTAGAAATAATAATCTTGTTTATACCAACGAGAAAATTATTTTTTAATGATTATTGAATACAACTCTTTATGTTGCTTCAACACTGGTGTTATACCAGTTTGCCTAGTACAGAAAATTTGTCTTCTTGATTTTGCGCGTAAAATGGATAACTTACCCTTTTTTAAGTATAAATGTAACTACGATTTTTCGGATTGGATGAAAAGAGAAAGTTGCTTTTTTAGTATATATTTAAAAAGGTAAAATTGACTCACAGTAAAAATAAGGTAAATTATGTAAACCCGATAAAACTTCATTGCATTGAAAACCACGTGTATTTGTTTTTAAATTTACAACTATACAAACAAGAAGACATTTATTTTCAAGAATAGATCCTTTTTACAATATACAAAGAACATTCATTTCATAAATAATTATTTTTAATGTTATAATAAAAACAAAAAATATCCTAAATATACAAAAAAAATCCCAACAGGAGAGATTACTCTCAAATAATAAACTAGACTGTAAATAAAAATATATAATATAAAATAGAAATAGACGCAATATTTCTACAGGTAAAATTTCTATTGGAATCAAAAAATCGGTTTTAATGTCTTTTAGTTTTTTTAATCGGTTCAGTGGCGTTTGTAAATATTAAGAAAATTGAATAAGGAATGGACTATCGTTTATCGTCCACTAATAACAATATATTTACAAATGTATGAAATATGCCCAGCATGGCGCCAAAACTAAAACTGTATCTGGTTAGTTGAAGCAAAATTCGATATGACACTTAAATAAATAACAATCATAAACATAGAGAAAGCGTAACTATTAAAATTAAGAGGTATTTGAGAGTCCGTGATATTTTTTGCTACTTAAAAATTAAACTAATGTCTTATCATACGTGAATCATATACTGGGTGTCCTAAAAGGTTAGTACTATTTCGAGATTATATTTCACGAGAACTGTTAGGGGTGGGAGGATCTGGCCAGTTGTAATCGTGAGCTCGTCTCTCGGAATTTCAGTAACAATGGAGCGATGTGTAAAAGCATTTTATAAAAACAACCATTCTTACGTACAAGTTCGTCGCCTTAACCGTGCACATTTTAATTTACACAACATAAATAAAGCTACGACGCGTCCTTTAATCAGATATTGGATTGCAAAGTTCGAAGCAGAAGGCACAACAGTGATTAACAATCGGCCGGCCCAGAGCCGGTAGAAGTAGGGAAAACATCGAGCGTGTTCGTGCAGCAGTAAGGCGAACGCCTCGTCGTTCAATAAGAAATCACGCGGCCGCCCTTACTTTATCAAAATCAACCGTTCACACGATCAGAAGGACTTAAACTTTCAACCTTACAAAATTCAAATTGTGCAAGCATTAAAAGTGGAAAATTATCCAATTCGTGTCACATTTGCCCAGCATATGTTACAGAACTTCGACAATTTCGATAACATTCTGGTTAGTGATGAGGCTCATTTTCATTTAAAGAGAGCCGTAAATATACAGAATTGCCGATATTGGAGTGATAACAACCCAAGGGAAAAACATCAGCAACCTCTACATAGTCACAAAGTGTCAGTGAGGGCAGCAATGCCTGCACATGGAATCATTGGTCCCTTTTTTTTGAAGATGGAAATCAACGCACTGTCACTGTTAACTCTGACTGTTATAGGGCAATGCTGGAAAATTTGCAGAATTGCAAAATTTGGGTGGCTTCAACCAAGACACTTGATTTCAGCAGGATGGGGCGACTGCTCACACTGTGAATCTTACCATGCAGGTCGTTCGAAGGATGTTTCCAGGAAGGGTCATATCCAAAAATGGTGATATCAATTATCCTCCCAGAAGTCTCGATTTAACCGACATGGATTTTTTTGTGGGGGTTCCTTAAATCAAAGGTTTACAGTGACATTCCTGCAAATCTGAATCAGTTGAAGCAAAGAATTCGCGATGAAATTCGAGCAATTCCACAAGAACTCTGTGTCCGCGTGTTCGCCAATTTCAGAGAGCGTTTGGAGGAGACGGTGCGCGTGAGGGGGCAGCATCTCGACGGCACAATTTTCCACATTTTGTAGTGAATTTTATAAATAAAAAAATGTTAATTAAATTTAAAACTGAATGAGTCATAATTTTTTTAAATATTAAAAACCTTTTCGGACACCCAGTACAATGATGAGTTATTTATAAAATGCATAGTTGTCATGAGATTACTAACTTGTCAGTTATATTTCATACCGATTTTTGCCGAATTATTAGTGTAACATCTGAAACATTTATGAATTATAAAGATTGTCCCTAACATCTATTTTTACTGTGATACGATATTTTAAAGTTTTGCTTAAATAAGAATTGCACTCATTAAAAAAAGATATGTCATCTCTAGAATCGATAGAAAAAAATAAATATGTTCTTATTTAAAATAAAAATTTCAATGATTATTTTAAACGTTGGCCAAAGGTAAACTAATTTGAAAAAATTTCCATAACTTAACACATTTAAATATTATTAATTTTAATCTATAGTATTTGTACATGTTGAAGGACATTCTTATTTGGAAGTTTTCCGCTATCTTTTATAGTGAAAACTAGTTAAAAATTGACGTATTAAAATCGAATCATCGTTTGCCAATAGAATTTATAAATAACTATGTATTTGTAATGTATAAATTATTTCTATTGTCAAGGCACATCCGATTTCAATAAATTTATTAAAAACCGAAATTTAAAATAAATTTATGAAGTATGTAAATGTGTCAATCTCTCCAACTCGTCGTCTATACTTAAATGCTAGTAACCATAACGATCCTGCAAAGGAAAAAAAGAGTTAGTATACATGAGATGCTACTATTAAACTAAGTGTGCCTTTCTATAGTAGAGTTAAATTATTAGCTTTGTTCGCGAGTTACATGCGTCATTTCCGCTGACTTCTGACTTCACAATTTTTGCGACTCAGCATACCTAATGAGAAGCTTTTGGAAATTGCTAATCTAAAGAATGTAACACTTGTATTTTTTTTGTTAATATTCATTATAAAACATGCATTGTCTGTCAAAATTAGTTAGTCTTGACCTTATTTTTGAATTGTTAGCTTCGTTATTATATATTTTTTATGTGTGTATTACTAAACAGGTGACAAGACGGTGCCAAGATTAATGGAATTGTAATCAACAACATCCGATATGCTGACGACACTGTAGTGCTGGCTGAAACTAAAGAACAACTGCAGAGCCTTATGGACATTCTAACAACACTAAGCAGAAACATGGGCCTGGAAATAAACATTGCTAAAACCCAGACTATGATATTCAATAGGAATCCCCGAGAAGTCCTCAGAGCTAATGTTACTGATAAGCTGGACAAGCAAGACCACAAATGAAGAAGTTATAAGATGACTGCACACACGCACACATCTTATTAACACCATCAAAATAAGAAAAACAGTTTATCTGGGGCATCTAATGCGACATGCAGAGTATGAACAGATTCAACTAATCAATTAAAATATTTGATAATAAACAGATATTGGTAAAAGTAAAGTCTCCAAGAAAAAACGTAAACATCAAAAAAAGCACCCTACGCTTTTGGTTGTAAAATTATTTTTTAGTTCGGTTTTCTTATAAAGCTTGTTGTCTTAATTTTTTTAAACTATTATTTATTTTTTAAAACAGCTTAAAACGAGTTATAAAATTCGCGGGCCAATTCTGGAACCGATTCCGAACTAGAACTTAAAAAAAAAACTATCATACAGGGTCATTAAAATAATCTAATTATACATCTACAATTGAACTTTATGATAAATATTCTACACTAATTTTAAATAGAAAAATAAAGAGCAACAAAAACACACACGCCCATATACCTATTAAACCTTCTACATGATTACATATTCCCCTTAAAAATATTCGCGCGTTCTTCTTTGTTTATCTCTAATAAGAGTCTTTATTGCACATGAATCGTTAGAGACAAATTAATAAATGGCTTTTATATTTTTTCTTTTTGTGGAAGTAATTTTTTTTAATTTTGTTCTCATGATTTCTTTACTCTTTTTGTAATACTTCGTGGTTTCATCACCTAGCTTGCTAATTTTCAAACATCACTACTATTCAATAACAAGTGTTTTGATGACAGTTTTCATATTTCCATATAACCATTAAAAGATATAATTTGAATGTAACTTAATTATTTAAAAGTGAATACATTATTTTACCTGTATTGAAGACATCAAATCATTAGCAAGTGTACCAATTTTTCCAGCAACTTTTGTCACACCTTGTCGAACACTTTCTTTTACGTCTTCAATGTCATACATTGAAACATTGCTAGTAGGATAAACTGGATCTAAAATTTCAATTATTTATTAAAATAGTTCATGTATTAATAAAGTTAATTAAAATGGGTATATTACAAGGATTCCACTGCTTGTGTCAGGATAAACGGAGCTTACACGGACTGGTATTAATACCTGTCTCATTTTATTTTGGAACTAGCACAGACAATAAGAAAATAAATTTTATAATTTTTTTTTCAAATACTAACCTCTTCCATTTCCGAAAAATTCCGCTGATGAGATACTGGAAGATCCTTGGAATCTGCTTAAGTTAGCCTTTGTTTCGTGTTCTGCTGAATTGTCGTTAAAGAATTGATCTGATGATATAGCTTTGGCATTCCCGAATTTCTTTTGGGCCTCGTCACTACTAGAAGTTTCAAAGTGTCTGGATGGCTTGTCACGATCACGTTCCCTCTCTTTTTCTAAAAATAGTATTAATTGATATATAATAAAATTAAATCCAAATAAATTCCGTCTAAAATATTTATTCATGTTGTTGAGAACCAATAAAGCTTTTTATTTACGATGCAAAAAATATTACAGGTTAAAAGTGACAATTTTAAACATTTCTATATTAAGGCAAACACTGAAAATAATAAAAAAACACAGGCAACTAATTCTAATTTAATATAAAGGTAGTCATTTTTGACATCTGAATAACTTTTGATTTTTTAAAGTTTTTATATATTTATTTATGTACACACAACCAAACATATGCAATCACCCAGTAATTATGAGAAATATTTTTTTTGTAAAAAACGTAATAAACAAAGCAATGATGAATGTGTTTCGCTAGCAAAAACAGTTACACTCATAAAACGTTTATAAGAATTTTTGTTGTATCTTTGATATTTCTATGTAGTTATAAATTATAGTGAAGCTGATACGTTTATTTTGTGCGATATTTAACAAATCGATTTATGTAAGGTTACCAGAAGTATAGAGGGGAAGAATTATTACTATGGAAGAGTAGGGAATTTCACAAAGAGAGGATGCAAGAATCGTGGAATTAAAAAGTTGTTTCAAAAACGTACTTAAGATTTTTGGAGTTGGGTACCATAAAAAATAGACAAAGTAGTCGCGGAAAAGCACTTCAGGACAAATTTGCAGCTCAAATAGTAAGAAACACAGCTTTAAAGACAACTTTTTTTTTTTATGAAAATAGTCGCAAAAAGGGTAGACCTATCGTGTAGGCCGCGGACGCACTGCGACTATTAGAAGGATTATAGAAAGGAAATGATTGTGGACACGCTTTTTAAAAAGTTGTAGGTCATAGTTCTCTGGAAAAACTGATTTTGGAAGCTTATTCGATTCCGTAGCAGCCCTGTAAAAGAAGGATTCTTGATGAAGATTGGTCCTAGTAGTGTCAATCTTGGGAGTAAATGGGTGAGACTGATCAGCGTGCCGAGTTCTTCGGCCGAATGTGGCCAATGGTGGTACAAGAGTTTTTATTTCTCTGGAGCATCTGCCATGGAAATATCTGTAGAGTAATGACTGGTCTGCAACCATTCTTCTATGTTCTAGAGAGTGAAGGGTATCTGTGAGAGTTGAGCTGTTTATCAAGCAAATGGCTCTTTTCTGAATGGAATCTAGAAGACGAAGAGAATGCCTTGGTGCTGAACCCCAAATGTGCGAGCAATACTCCAGTAGAGGTCGGATTTGAGCCTTGTACGTCGTCAACAGTTGATCAGGAGTAAAAAACTTTCTGACTTTCCACAGAAAACCTAGCCTCTGGCTTGCCGACTTTGCGATGTTAGCAACATGGTCATGCCAAGACATATGACACCGTGACTCCCAAAATCGAGATGGAGGGACTTGGTTCAAGGGTATTTCCGGACATTGTGATGGGATGATTTGAGGAATTTACTTTCTTGGAAAACGTGGCACTTTGTGTTTTTTGGGCGTTAAACTACACAAGATTGTTGGTTCCCCACTCGACGATTGCTTTAAGATCTCTATTGATGGAATCAACCTGTTCCTGCCTGAGTCTATTTGTATCATTCACCGAAAGTGATCGATAGGATGTGAAAGTTGAGACAAGTGTGCTATCGTCTGCGAAACTGTAAATGGGGTTCGTGGTGGTTTTCAAGAGGTCGTTGATGTGTAAAAAAAATAAGGTGGGGGACAGGATGAAACCCTGGGGGACCTCGGCATTAGTTTTAAACGCATCAGAAGAAATACCGTCAACTGCCACATGTAAGGAGCGATCTTGCATGAAGCTCAAGAGCCATTGGCGCAGTTTGGTTGGGAGACCGTAGGCAGATAATTTACTTAACAATGCCTGGTGCCAAACGCGGTCAAAGGCTTTAGATATATCCAAGGCTATTGCACGGGATTCACCAAACTTTTCAATAGTGTTTGTCCAGAGCTGAGTGACATAAGCCAGCAAATCTCCAGTAGACCGAAGTTGTCGAAATCCATATTGTCTGTCATGGATTATCTCAAATTTCTCTAGATATTTGATAAGTTCTGTGTTAATCGCTTTTTCCATAACTTTGGATATGACTGAGAGCAATGCAATAGGGCGATAATTTGCAGGAATAGTCTTCTTTCCTTTTTTCGGAATCGGTTGGACTTAGCGTTTTTCCACATGGACGGAAATACTCCTTTGCTGTATGATAACTTAAAGAGTCTACAGAGAACTGGGGTGAGCTCTTGAGCACAGGTCTTCAGGACAATTGTCGGAATTCCATCTGGTCCTACTGCCTTATTAGAGTCAAGATTTCGTAGGATTTTCCTGATAGTGCGATGGCGGATAGTGACCTCAGGCATTGATGCGTTTATTCTAGGTATCGTTGGGGGTTGTTTTCCATTGGTATCGAGGGTTGAGTTAGAGCTGAACATTTCGGCCAGCAGATCCGCTTTTTCTTTGGAAGATACGGCTGTCGTGCCGTCGGACCTCTCGAGTATTGGTAAAGAAGAAGTTGTGAAATTCTTATTTATGGCTTTAGCCAAAGACCAGAAGGTCTTTGATCCAGGAGGGGCATTGACAAGCTTGTTGCATATTCTCCTGTCGTAGGATTCTTTGGCAAGATCGATCGTTCTTTTGCAGACGTTCCTCGCGTGGACAAAGGCTTCTTGTTGGCAATTGTCGGGACTTCGCACCAGAGTCGATGTGCTTGATTTTTATCACGCACCGCACGGTTGCATTCTTGGTTGAACCAGGGTTTGGGGTTGAAGATCCGTCTTGTACCATGAGGAATGTATGAGTCCATACCTAGCCTTATGATTTCGGTTACAGATTCTGCACATGTTGATGGGTCTTGTGAGCGAAAACAGACATCTTTCCATGGAAATGATAGGTAAAAGTCCCTCAGTTCATTCCATTTGGCTGATCTATAATGCCAGACAATAGAGGTACCAGGCGTGATTTTGGGCGGGGTTGTTTGTTTGGACGTGGCTGAAATGAGTTTATGATCAGATTTACCGAGCGGAGCGGTTATAGAGACTCGGTACTGGTCGGGATGTGTCGTGAAGAAGAGATCGAGAATGTTGGTTTGGTGATTGGGGTTATCGGGTATGCGGGTAGATTCTTCAACTAGCTGGGTCACGTTGTGGCTTATCGCAAAGTTCTCAGCTTCTAGACCGGCGTTGTCGGTGCGGTTGGATCTCAGCCAGTTCGCGTTGTGAACATTGAAATCACCCAAAAATATAACCTCTGTGTTGGGGTCGTTAGTTTGCAACAGCTCCAGCGTGTCGGAAAGATGTTGAAAGAAGTTGACGTAAGGAGGGTTCGTAGGAGAAAGATACAGGCAGCAGAGAAATTTTGTTGATTTTTGTAAGGTTAACTTGAACCACATGACCTCTAGGCCGTCCTTTGGTTCTAAGTTCTCCTGTCTACAACAGGAAATATCACTGCGAGTGTAAACACAAAGGCCGGTCTTAAATTTGAATCTTGTTTCGAGTTCGAACCCGGGACACAAAAAATGCGTATTGTTGGAGGAGGGTTTAATTTGTGTCTCTGTCAGAGCTAGTAAATGAGACCTGTTAGTTTGCAGGTGGTGGTGTACTGAATTAATGTTAGAGTTCAGGCCTCGAATGTTGCAGAAATCAATTCTAAAGTTGCTTTTTGGGGAATTATCAGCAACCGCAGTTGAAACATGTATTTTTATTGGACTTTTCATGATTTGGTTTAATGATTTTTTTAAAAGAAGAATATGAAGAAAGAAAAAAAAGAAAAAATAAATAAATAAATAAAAAGGGGAGCAGATATGTGGACTAGCTTCTACAGAAATTTCTTCATCCAGGACGGTCAGTTGATCTCGATGGACTGTGGCCTCGGCAATGCGCCCCGAATACACGAGCTCGGATTCCCTCCAGTCACGAACTGGCAGAACAGGAGTATCGGGATTATACACCAATTGATGTGGCAGCCTCCCAGAGCGTTACCAATGGGTTGGGGCCACTGTACTACTTGGCGGCCAGCCTGCGGAGCTGTTTCAATGCTGTACCCTCAGCCCCAGAGAGGCCTGACTGATGCCTGGATGCTTCCATTCGAATATAAACCAGAACACATTTCACCCGAGCGACCGGAAACTCTGACCAAGTGCCGAAACATGACTAGTCATTTCACGGCACATATAATCAGAGCGGTGGTGTTTCACCGGGCGATGGAGGGTGAACCATCTACCACCTGACTATTGTAAGCTACAGTGTTTCCGTTGAAACTATTAGAAACGCCAAAATTATTCACCAGAAGACAGTTAAGCGATCATCAAAACTGAAGAACAAAGCAAGATTGGTAACTTGTTTTTTTTTCAGATGAAACCAGAGCTGGTGTTCGGATAAACGACCGGCGAATTCGAGTTTTAAGAGGGCATGGTAGATGGAACTATACTTGAAGCTCTTCAACCTATCCCTAAATACAAAGATGGAACTGTAATGTTCTGGGGTCGTATCATGATTGTTAAAAAAAAACTCACAAACAGAGAAAAGAATAGAGGCTTTTGAAATGTACACACATAGACGAATGCTACGAATTTCATGGGTACAAAGGATCACTAACGACCAAGTACTCCAATGCATGAGCAATCAAAAGGAACTGCTAAACACCATGAAAGAGAGAAAAATTCAATATTTGGGTCATGTGTTGAGAAATAATCCACAGAAATATTTTGTGCTGCAGTTTCCAAAGCAACAATAGCCATTTGGATCGCCAACCTTCGGAAGGAGAGGGCGCAATAAGATAATAATTCCTACATGGCCAACATTGACGGGCCAGTGGGATGTTGATTTAGTACTAAAACCTGGAGAGGCGCTTTCGGTAGAAATTTTCTATTTATGTATGATAATGCACTTTCATATAAATAAAAGCAGAGTTTCCACTAATTTTTTGTGAAACATCTAATGACGCGCTTGGGGGGTAACAACGACTGTTGGTGCCGCAACTTTTTGAGCAGCCAGAATGTGTCAAAAAAGACACGTCTGGCTGTGCATAGAGGAGTGCTGGTCCCTACAATTATGTATGGTAGTAAATGTTAGGTTTGGCAGAAGAAGCATGAAAATAAAATTAATGCTGCGGAGATGAGTGGTCTGATATAAAGTGAAGAATAGTGAGATAAGGAAACAATTTAGTGTGAAAAATGTGGTTACAAAGATAGATAGAGAAATGCTTGGATGGTTTGGACACGTAGAGAGGATGAATGAAGGAAGATTGACGAAACAGATTTATAAGGCGAGTGTGAATAGACAAGTTGGTAGAGGTCGACCTCGGCGAACATAACTCGATCAGATCGACATTGTTTTAAAAAGAGGACAGGTTAAGAGTACCAACAACTGACGAGCAAGTATGAGAGCACTGATGAAAGTAAAAGAAGCGAAATATGTGTGTAAGAACTGTAGCAAGTGTACCACTACGGGAAAAAGGTGTGTATGTGTGTGTGTATGTGGCATTGTAAATTTTGTTTATGATATAGTTTGTTTTCTTTGTTAAATATAATTAATTTGGATAAATTACTTTTACAATAACTTATTTTGGGTCTTATGTGTGCGAACAGGAGATAATATTTTTCTTGCTACTCTGGCCACATTTCAGTCCCGAAAGAACGACTTTTGTAGCCTGCTTAACTTTTGCGGACTGTTTGAAGTACAGCTCGCTCTCATTAGAGTGGGCATGGTTGGGTACGTAGACTGCCAGTCTACAAAACATGAGTTTTCATTTGGCTAAACGTAATCTTACATCCTAATACTTAACAATGTCTCACAACAACATTGTTGTAATGAAAAATTAAACGATGTAATAAATAAAAAAAATGATTAATTTAAAAATATATAAAATAATTCATGAAATTTTAACAATCTTCAAATTGTGTTTCATTTTGATCTCGGTAATTGATCTTAACAGAAAAGCCAGTGTACTTAACCTCTAAAATAGTCAGATCGACAATAAAAATGGAGCGCGCTACACTTGGCGATATGACCAGGTGGTGGTCTGAATCAGATGAGATATCTATTTTAATAATAATAATTTTAATTATTTAAAAATACTTTTAGCTAAGGGAGCAAAAAAAAAGCTTACGACCCATGGCCATAATGTTAGATGCCCTGACGTATGTGATATAAAAGCCGAGATAAAGCTGGGAAATCCAACTTTCTTTACCAGGTCTTAATATACTATTAACAATATTCCTTTAGAAACTTAGACATTTTTAATATTGAAGAAAATTTAAAAAAAAATTAAGAAAGTAGTAATAATTAATAACAATGTACGTTTTTTAAATAAAATGACTTGAAATATATTGTTTAACAGTTTTAAAATTCATTAAAACTACAAATAATTTTAGAAACCATGATAAGTTCCACTTAAAATGGTATGATAACAATGGAATAAATAATATTCATTAGCTTTTTGCGTGTAGGAATAAAGTAATTAAAAATTTAAATGCTAATTTACTAAAAATATGATAATTTTGCGTGCCTTACCATAAGAACTTTGCCTTGGTTTCTCAGGTGGATCGTCAATTATCACCCAACCTTCGTTTATTTTAGTACTGAGATTGGCATGACACGCCTTAATTTCAGCATCAGTCACATAAGAATTACTCTTAGGGGCATTATAACTAGTGTTCGAGTTACGAATCATATTCAAAGTATTTCCATAAAAATAATCGTCCATAAAACTATCATTATCTACTAATCTCAGTTTTCCTAAAGATGATAAAGTACTGCTTGGGGTTTGAATGTTTTCCTGTTCTATAGTTTGCATATCGCTTATCGCAGAATGGCTGATACCTCTAAAACAAAATCAAGGAAACGTTTAATTTTTTACGCTTCATAATTTCCCACATGAAATATAATATAAATAGTATAACTTTTCTTACGTTCTTGCGCCAATTCCCATTCCCAGCCTTTCTAACTGATCAGCTTTCTTGGGATCTTCTTTCCTTAACTTTTCTTCTTTTTTCATTTGTTGAGTACTAATATCCTTGTAAGCAAATCGTAAGGCTGCGTCCTTTTCTTCTTGTTCTTTTGCTGTTAAAGCAACCATTTTAAGAGTTTCCTCTGCTGCTTTGGCACGTTGTTCTTCGGCCAATTCGGCTTCCCTCTCCAATTCAGCAAAATTTGTTTTAACTTTTGTCGCACCCAGTCCAGATTTCTTTGCACCTAGCTACAGATTTAAACAAATGATACACAAAAATTTTTTTTGTAAACAGTGCACATTTATAAAAATGGAGATTAGTTATTAGTTTAAACAGCACTATTATCTAATTATTATTAGCATTGAGGTAGGCATCACATTGAGATCCAAACTATGCTCAACACACTTGTGTTCTGTTGTGAATCTATTCCATAGAATGTAATGCTGCACTTTTGAGGAGACATAACTAACAGACAGCACACCCGTGCTTGAGTCTGAGGTCTATACACAGAATTCGGGTCACTGTGCCACTGTGGATTGCAATTTTTTAGCATGAAGACGTGTTTGTTTTTCTGTATACTTGTTTTTTGTGGAACAGATAGAATGTAAGTAGAGTTCAATACTGTTACGTTTTTTTGGGTCTGTCTCTGTCGATATTGCCTTGAGGCGACAGCCTTCAAGTATTTTGAAGTAATTATAAAGTGTTATACAGTTGTGAATTTCTAAGTGATTTGTATAATAACATTTATTGTGTAGAAATATTAGAATGAAAGTTGTTAGTTATTGTACTGAGAGTTTAGAATTACCGAACCTAAGGAGAAAATATCGTAACAATACTAAGTACTTGCACACAGCATAAACATATCATTTTATTCTTCTTCTTCTGATTCAGATGGTAGATACATTGAATTGGCTGTTGTATGCACAAAAGATCTGATAGGTCGAGGTGCTTGAGAGGCTGTATAGCCTTCACGACCTCCCCTACAATCTGGCTCTCGCTTAGAAGTAATCGTTTCTTTTCTCAATGATATTCATTTATAAAACTTTATCAGGGAATGCACCCAAGTACTTCGATCAATGCATAACATTTAACCATGACATTCATAATTAAGAAACAAGGAGAATTAATGATTTTCATGTTCAAAGAACTAATTACGCGCACGCTAAAAAAACCGCTGTATCATAATAGTTTGCTAATATTTAATGAACTTTCATACAATATTAAGAATGCTAATAGTGGGCATCAGTTCAAAAATCGTGTAATAAAACTCATGAAGTCAACATCAAACAATACTGCTAATGATTATCGATACCTCTTATTTTAATTGCTGTTTACTGTAAATTATTAACATTTTTTGATACGTTTTGTGATAATTTTCTTACTTCCTTAATGTGTTTATATCATGATTCCTATTTAAAAAATACTTATTGCTTTATTGTTTCTATATTGTCACTGTAATTTTAATTATCAGTCTTGTACATACATATCAATTGTCAAACAAAAGCGTCATTTCCAGTAGACAAAATTTAAAATTTTAACTTTTGCGATTTCTTTGCTGCCATGATCTCGAGAACCTCATTCGGATCGATACCCAAGTTTCCATGAATTGACAGTATGGCGAGTGCACTGATTCTTTCATTGCCCGTTGAGTTACGTAAGTAAGTCTTGTTTCTTTTCAGTGTCGAAAATGACCTTTCCGCACTTGCCGTTATAACCGGAAGAGTTGCCAAAACAGTTAATAGATATTTGCTGGAAATCTGCTCGTGTCACAAAAATCCAATACTTGTAAAACCCCGGCATCTTTCTCGAGTCCCGATAATTTCTCACGCCACAATTTATACTTAGCTTTTACAGCGGATTCTGAGACTCGATCGTCAAAGTATGGCAAAAGATTATGCAAGTTATCTACTTTTTCAATTGCAGCAAATCCAGGAAGAAGAATCTGCAAGCTTGATAAGATTTCCGAGTTCTCATTAAACAATTTGTCTGACAAATTCTGAATCATCGTATCGAGGTAAGGAATAAAAACAGCAGACCGAAAGTACGATTCAACAGAGTCTGTTTGATAATTGGAATGAGTTGTTTGTTTCAATGCTGTCATGTCGTAATTTTTGATGATCAGATTCGAGATAATCGATCTAGATCAGAAGAAAATCTCCTTGTTCAAATGTGCTACTAGAGATATTATATGTCTCACAGGCATAGCGTTGCCTTAAAAATATGGCCTATCAATAGACATATTTTTAAAACATGATTCACATCTATAAGAAAATTTTAGGATTTACGGAATTTTGGGGGGGAGGGGGACTGTTGCCGGGCCCGTCTGTCCCTAAGGCTGCATACGGCCCTGGCCTAACAATGAATACATCGTCATCGTTATACATGACCTAAAATATAACTTGTAAAAAAACAAAGAATAGTTGCCAGCCGATAAAACACAAATGGTCCAATGTGCGGTGATTAAACACACGCTATGGACAGGCATTCGTCGATATACGGGGTGTGTACTTTGCGTGAATCTCAGTGTGAGGCCAACTTAAAGGTTGCAGTGATTGTAGAGAATTTTAACTTAATTTTTGTAAAAATTAATGGCTTTTACCATAGATTTCTTAGCCGCAGGCTTTCTAGATGTAATAGCAGATTTCTTGAGTTCCACATGTGCGTTATTTGTCAATAAGAAATCAACACTTGGTCCTTCGCCAGGATTCAACTGTTCTGCTATCTTAATTTCAGCTTTTTTAGCAGGAGCATTTAACTCATTCTAAAAAATAATTAATTTTAATTATTTATAGTCAACAACCTATAAATTTTAAATAAATTTGTTTTTGATGTGTTAAGTTTTCAGGTTAGTATGAAAGGAATTGTTTCTAAAATTCAAGCAATATCCATAGCAGTTTCTTTGAAATGCAAATGACATTTTTTATAACATTACTAAATTAAAATGTATAAATACAAAAATATTATGTGTCTAAATAAATGTGAGTGTTAGCCACAGAAGTATAATAAATACTAGAACGCCAATGAGTGATGTATGATTTGGCACCCCATAGTGTGATTGACCTATCTGAGTTTGCACAATAAATAATATATTGGGCGGGATATTCAAACGTATTACCAGGGCAGGACTTGGGAACTTTGTATTCTCATTCGTGAATATGACTAAAGTAAAAACTTAACGAAACTAAACTAAAGGAATGTCAGAAATACACAATGAATATGAAAACAACGAGGAAACACAAAAAACGGAGCACTAATGCAAGCGATTTTCCGAAAGCAAACAGGAAAACAGATATCAATAACTTATTAAACCCGAATACGCCACTGTTCTTTTCTTTGCATCTTAATAGTCACCTAGGCTTCTACGGCGGTGTTGCCAGTTTTTCTCAATTTTTCCTAATTACTTGCCCTAATAGCACAAATTCTATTTCTAACTTCATCTGAAAAATACCAAGCAAAAAAATAACTTGGCAACGATGTGGCAAGAAAAGATGTTCCGCGCATGTGCAAGTGGTAGGTGATTGGTTCACTATGTGGGGTCATTTCAACTCAATATCGGATGTATCTATTGGCATTCTAGTATTTATTAAATTTCTATGGTGTTAACTCGTTATTACTGGCTTATTAATTTAAAGTTAAGGTAGATGGGAAAAACTTCATTCTGTGCAAACTGATATTTCTTCAGAGCAAACATTTAAAAGTTATCTAGAAAAAATGCAAATATCTGTTACAATGGACCAAAAAGATCTGATTTGACAAGTAACCCTATTTGGGATGGAATTCAACAGTTTATGAGAGATGGAAAGTATAAGAGTGACATTGAGTGAAGAGAGTTGGCAGTAAAACAAATGAATGGGGCACTGCATAGCTTTATGAACAGCCAGAATGTGTCAAAAAAGGCACGTTTGGGTGTGCATAGAGGAGTTTTGGTTCCTACACTTATGTATGGTAGTGAATGTTGGGTTTGGCAGAAAAAACATGAAAATAGGATTAATGCTGCAGAGATGAGCAGTCTAATAAAGAATAGTGCGATAAGGGAAAGCTGTGGTTTAAAAGTGATTGTGGTTACAAAGATAGATAAAGGAATGCTTGGATGGTTTGGACACGTAGAAAGGATGAATAAAGGAAGATTGACGAAACAAATTTATAAGGCGAGTGTGAATGGACAAGTTGGTAAAGGTCAAACTCAGCGAACATATCTGATCAGATCAACATTGTTTTGAAGAAAGGCCAGATCAAGAGTACCGACAAGCATGTATGATAGCACTGATGAAAGTAGAGGAAGCAAAAGATGTGTGTAAGAACCTTGCAAGTGGAAGGAAGTGGTCTCTGCCTACCACTACGGAAAATAGGCGTGACTTTATGTAGCAACAGCCTAAGAAAAAAGAAGGTGAAGCATTTTAAATATGAAGACATTTCAAACTTGGTGATCTTCGTTTTTTATTGTTAATTTCCGGCGGGAAATTGTGTAAAAGCATGTCAAACCAAACGTAAATATTGTTGTGAGTACTTTTGTGGGATAGTAAATGTGGCTGTTTGGAAAACATTAAATTGAATTTATTTTTAATTCCCAATTTGGAAATGTTTTTTAGAACTTTTGATAAGGAGTTACTCGTTGATGTGTATTTACCTAATTTTTTTGTTTGTTTTAATTATTGGTTTTGAAATGTGAAGTGCTGTTTAAGAAGGAAAAACTTGTAAAAGCATGAGAAACTCATTTTAAACGATTGACCATCAATATACTATAATGATTTAATTGATGAAAATAGTTTGAAATCCACATATGAATGCAAATCTAAATACTTTTATCACATATTATTTTACCAAACCACATTAAAAACCCAACTCACAACCACATATACAATAAACATTTTTAAGTCAATAAATAATGACTTACTTATATCTTGTATCACGATGTATTGATCCTATGCAAAAAATATATCATATTTTGAATTTCTAACAGAAATACCTTAATTTATTGCACAATGAGTCTCTTTAGACCAGACTACCAGTAACAGATTTTAAAAAAATAAAAAACCAAATATTAAACTGGATCCCTCTCATTTTCAGTGGGTTTTGCTCACGTTAAAAATATCTTGGAATGTCGCGATTTTTTAGAAAATTAACTATTACACATTACACAGTCCACTTTAACTTTATTTAGGTATACTGGTTAATTTGAAATATTTAGTTGAAAAAATAAACCAAACCACATACAACATTCGACTGGAATCTAACCGTAGTGTCCTGAGTATTAAAATCATCCTGTTCCGAGAAAAAGTCCGCTTCCTTTTCTTCTGATTTTTCTTGTTGTTGTGGATGAACATGCAACTGAGAAATGAAGAAAAAAATTACACCGTGTTAGTAGATTAATAAACATAGTCAGAATAATTCTCCAAACAAAGAAAAAAATAAAATATGATGGCCAAAGATTCTAGAATAGCTTCATTGTGCAATAAAACCACACAATTGTGCTGTCTCATTATATTTTTAAAATTATTGGTTACTTAATTTCTATTATTTACTAAATTAATATTCATATCTTTAGTACATAAAAGATTTTAAAGTTTCACCCCGACACTATTTATTAAAAAAGTTTATTATACTTGTATCGTTTACTTTAATATTGACATTTAATAATTTATAGATATAAATATTTAAAATACAGGGTGGCCAACCGAAAACAAAACAGAGCCATTTGCAGGAACCTCGTCAACATTTTAGGAAAAAAATCAGACCTGTCAATTTTTGATTAAAGGGGGAAACTCTTTCCCAGTATTTTAAACTCCACTACTTTCAACCCCAAGCAAGGGTAAGAATTACCCCAACATTTTTAAATGACATTGGGGTCGAATAAGATGTCTTTTGAAAGCTCTTACAATTCTCTATACAATAGTCTTTAAATTTTAAAATTTCGCCTATTACTTACTGAAAAATTAGATTTTAAATGTGAAACTTATCTGCAAACAATCACGAACGGTAAAAATGTCATTCATTCGAGTTAAGTACGCCAATGGTAAAAATTTAGTACCTAGTACCTAGTTTTTTCTTGCACGGGAGTGAGAAATTTAATGTATGGGCTGGCATTTGAGGTGAGCGACTGCTGGGTCCTTTTTTCTACCAAGCAATTTGACTGGCGAAATGTATTTTCAATTACTGGAAGACGCTCTATTGACCCAGCCTTAACTGATATATTATTTGAAAATATTTCACAGTATGATGAAGATCATTTTTATTTTCAACAGGACAGTGCTCCTCCGCATTATGCGGCGATTGTTCGTCAGTATTTAGACCGTTTTCAACGGCATTGGATTGGGAGAAGAGGCAGCATTGAATGGACTCTACGAGGGCAGTCATCAGCTTGAGGTAGTAAGTAAGCAACTAAAATAATTGGAATTTTAACATGTAACTTTTTTTTCTAAATCTTGGGAGGAAATATAAATTTAAAAACTACTGTATAGAGGATTGTAAGAGCTTTTGAAAGACATTTTATTCGACCCCCAATGCCATTTAAAAATTTTGAGGTAATTCTTACCCTCCCTTGGGGTTGAAAGTAGTAAAGTCAAAAATACCTCCTTCAATCAAAAATTGACAGGTCTGAGCGTTTTTCTAAAATATTGACGAGGTTCCTGCAAATGGCTGTTTCATTTTCTGTTGGCCACCCTGTATATATCATTTCACTAGTTATACTTATTAACTTTTTTCTTAAATCATTTAAATTTAAGTTATTATTTTTAAAACATCTTCATTTAATAAAAAATAGGCTAATTATTAAATTTATAATATTTATCTGTAATATTGTTTAAATTTACTCACTAAACTGTATCTGCTTTAAATATTATTTAAATGGAAAATTGTTAAGAAGTTGTAGTGCAATAAACAATTAATCAAAATTTAATTTAAATATAAAATAAGTTAATGCATATATCTTACAAACTTGGAGAATTACCTATTAGCTTTGGTGCCAAAAAAATAGGTAAAATGTGATAAGATGAGGTTAGTAAAACTTAATTTTAAAACATAATAAAAAACAAAGCTATTTAAGCGTGGCAATGATTTCCACGCCTACCTGTTTATTTTCCTCTAAGAAGAAAGCACTGTATTTGGCTGGTGAAAACTAGAAAAATTATTTATTTTAATTGGCAGAATAAATATGTATATATCTGATACGACCAATTTTTATCATAATTTAATAACAATATACTATTTTTTGTAAATTTTTGTTGGTAAGAACTGTTTTATTTAGTCCCAAAACCCATTTTTTTACCTACTTTAAATTAAATATTTTGTAAAATTCCTAGATAAGATTTTATTTATTTTCCATAATACATTTTAATTCACAATAAATTCATTTTTAATCATATCTACTTTTTATTCAAGGTTAAACTTTATAGAAATTTAAAAACCTAGCAAACAATTAAACTGCTTATTTTTTTAACAAAATAGATTTAAACGATTTAGGGAGAACAGTTGTGTTTATAAAATTCTACTTATGTAACACAAATATACATTAATTTAAACAAAATCCATATTTTAGGACAACCATTTTTATCATCCAAACAGAACTTTAAATGCAAATATTAATTTTTAATTACTTTAAATTGGTTTAGTCATCATCTTAGTTTAATTGTGTAAGATTTACAAAATAAAATTTAATCCAATAAAGAATAAATAAGTTAAATCTAATAAGAAGCATGAGGAACAAACCCCAGAACTAAGCCTGTAATAAACTGATTGACAGATTATTTAATACATTAATAAATGTCTGTACAAAATTAAGTTTAAAATAGTTACCCTTTTGTGACTTTTCAACTGGTAATACATTGACCATGTTGATAATCAATAAATATAAAACATGTCTCATTTGTAAAATATTTTTGATAAAATACATTTACAAAAAAATGTTTTTCTAATAAACTTATTGTGGTAAATACACTTACTTCTGAATTATTTTTTAAAGAATCCAAAGCTGCTTGATTCAACTTTTCTCTATAAAGTTGAGCTGCCCTTGAATTATATTTTTTTTGAGCATCATTAGTATTACAATTGTGTTGGCTAAAAAACTGCAACTGTAAAAATAAATACTTTTTAAAAACAAGAACATAAACAAGTACACATAAGTTTCATATATTCAGTTTACAATTCGAAAAGCAATGAGAACAAAATATTTATAATATTAAAAACCAAAATTTGTGCTCATACAATATCATTTTCATTAAATGTTTAGTTTAGCGATTTTTCCCAATTTTTTTTTAAAGTGTTTATGAATTTTGCAACATGTATTACTTATATTTTTATAAACAAAATATAACAAGTTGAGTATATTCTATACTCATAAATTTTATTAACTATATAGAAGAAAACATTTTAAACATTACATTAACATTTATTGATAGGAAATAAAATAAAAAATTAAATACTTACGGCATTACTGTTACCCCCTAATTGCATCTGCCTTAACTGCAGTGATGTCCAATTGGTATCCAACTGTGTAGATCTTACAAAAGTTAAATGTACCCCTAACCCCCTGTGTACTGCTGAGCAGTCTATACAAATAAAAACACCGTATGTAACACTGGCCCATGTGGGATTTTTGGCATTGCAATCAAAACAAACCTAAAACATCTTTGTTATAAACCTGGACACGTCATTTCAAATATGTAAAATACGAATATTAGTAAATTAAATTTCCATTATGATTCATACCTTATTTCCAGAAATAGATCTTAATCTACTAAATACTGATTCAATATCTTCTTTGGTAGGATGAGGATCCATCTTTTTCGATATTTAAAATTTTCAATGTAAATTTACAAGAACAACTAATAATCCTACCAATCTGGATAAAAATTTGACTTTGACTTGACGTTAATAACAACGTTGCCAGTGCTAGGCTTTTGAATTTCCATGCGAGGATTGAGATTTAAGAAAAAGACGAAAAAGACCGATAATTTAAAATTAGTTAAGAATTTAAGAATACAATTGCTTTAAAAATAAATAAGAATTGACTTTACAGGTTTTTGAATATCTTTGTAATTTTACCACCTCATTTAATTTGCTGCAAGTAGCAATATAGTAATAATTTAATAATTAAGAATTACTGTAAATCGAGGCAATTGCCGAGATAGTAGCAACACTGCATAGCGATTGTAACTAATGACAGTGACGCAAGAATAATTGGAAAAGGAGAGGATAAATTTATACATATTGTAAAACACGTCATCACTTTCATGTGATGCCCTTGCATGGTTGCCTATTTCCATGTAATTCCGTAACTCAAAGTATCTAAGTACTTATTTGCAAGTTATTATTTTAGAATCCAATGTAAATTAATGCCTTCCCAATAATCTCTAGAATTTTCATTAACAACCCAAGATTATTTAACCTCGTTTTAAATGAAACCCAAAATTTTTAATTAAAATATAATTTAAAAAAACTAATTTGCAATTGGTTGTAGCGAGGTTTTTAGAATATTTTGTTTTAAAAAAAAATTGATAAAGTATATTTGTTGTAACGTAAAACCTTTTGGCAGGGTAATGTTTTTATTTTAGGGATAATTCAGACTATGCAGTATTGTTTAAAGTATACTTGGGGTACAGTTTTTAAACGTCACAATTTTGTCTACTCGTACGATTTTGATTGGTTAACCCACCCATTTTCCCCTTCTTACAAATGATCTGTCAACTGTCAATTTATTCCGGTTGTAATTTTTAATTGCTAATTGCTATTAATTTTTGGACAGTACAAAAATTTGATTAAGATAGTCATTTAACTAAAGGTATGAAATTTTAATTACATTAAATATATACCGGTTCAGACAAAATCAATAATAAGTTTATGTTACACTCATTTATAGGCTACGTGGTCATAACACCTTTTTGTAAGTTCTAAAATACTTATATTAAATTTTTTTTATCAGCCTTAGCTTGTATAGATAATGTATAAAAATTTTATTTAGTGTAACTTACTTGTAAATGACAATTTCCCGTATTATAAGTTCAATTAGGTACTTATTTTGATAACCTACAAAATTTCATGATGTATAATCCTTAATTGAATTAGTAAGTTAGGAAGTACCATTTCCTGAGTTTAATTAATGTCGTAGACTTAGGTTTAGACAAGGTCCCTTTATTTTTTTAATAGCTTTAATTTATTGTTTCAGAGTTGTATGTCCTAGTAGGCATCACAATGAATAATAGGATAAGGTGTCTCATTCTCGTTCTTTTAATATGTAGTGGAGTATTAAGTGAAAATGCTGAAGTAAGTAGTTTTTTATTACTTTAATGTAGTTATAAAGCGTCTGTAAATTTACATAACTAAAATTACTAATTGTAATATTTGAGTGATATTTTAAATACCATAACAAAATCCAAAGTTAGAACTATTAGTAATATAATTTTTTTAAAAATATTTCACCAGTGGATAATAATTTTACATTTGGTTTCTAATAATTACAACAAAAGTCAGTTTTAATTATAGTATCCCAGCTTGTTAATCTGTGGCCAAGGTAAGAAACCAGTTTATTAGACTGTTAAATATATTTTGTGACATTAATCTATGCATATAAATAAAATTAAAGTGTCTGTGATTTTAAAATAAATTCATTTTTTTTTAGCTCACATGATTATTTATAAATTACCAAAATATAAACATGCATTTTTTCTTTTTTGTCTGTCTGTCTGTTTGTTTTTCTGGGCACATCTCTAAAATTAATGAACGGATTTTAATTTAGTGTTCATGGGTTGATAGAGCTTGGCTGGGAGCATTATATAGGCTTTAATTCATTTAAATCGGATGCTAAAAAAAAGAAGTTATTTTCATTTAAAGAAGAAAAAAAAAACATAATTAATTCCTTTAAATTTAGGTTAGTTCGTAAAAAAAATCAATAGGTGACACTGTTTATTTTTAAATGCGCTATAGAAGTTTTTAAAATGGTGGTCTATAAAGAAATTCTTTGATGTTAAATTGGATGTCAAGAAAAAAAATTATCCTTATTTTAAGATAAAAAACACTCCTAAAATTAAAAAGCAGTATTGGAGACATTTTTAGCTTCTTGTAGTAATTTTACTTAAAAATATATTGCAATTTTAACAAGTATTGCAGATGTAAAAAAATATCAGTGATGTTTTGTAATAATCAATGAAAGAGGAGTGATAAACAAAGACAGTGCCAATTGATAATTTTCTTATGCCTAAGAGCTGAAGACTCATTTAAAATAAAGTTGGACATTCAATGTACTACTAGAGCATGTTTGTCGAAAAATAAACAATAGATTTATTTTGAACATTATGTTCCTTTACTTTCATTAAATACTCTAATCATAGCATTTAAAAATTGATTGGATTTCCTAAACATAAATTTTTTGCAGCTTGGTTATGAAACATACATATAGTCACGCCTTTTTCCATGGGGATAGGCAGAGACCACTTCTTTCCACTTGCTATGGTTTTTACACACGTTTTTCGCTTCTTCCACTTTCATAATCGCTTTCATACATGCTCATCGTTTGATACATTTTTTTTAATCTATTAACTTTTACATTTACCAGTAAAATGGTAAATTATAACTTAGTAAAATAATGGTAAATAAAATATTTTAAATAAATGACCACAATTTTTTTTGGTGATTAATTTTAAATATGGTCTTGAAAAGTTAAAGGTAAAAACAAACTTTATGCAAACTAATGAAGAACAGGAGCCACCCACAAGAACAGAGGTGGAAAAAGCTATAAGAAACCTGGCAAACAACAAATCACCAGGGAGTGACAATATACCAGCAGAATTAATAAAAAATGGGGGAAGCGCGCTAGATGATAACATCCACAGACTAGTACAAGAAATTTGGAAACACAAAACCATGCCAAATGAATGGAACGACGGAGTAATCTGCACAATATATAAGAAAGGGGATATATTTGAGTGCTCTAATTACAGGGAAATAACATTGCTAAACACTGCAGATAAAGTATTCTCCAAAATACTTTGTGTAAATATCCGCACTTATGTATATAAGCTGGTAGGACAGTACCAAGTGGGATTCATGGGAGGAAAATCAACAATCAACCAATTATCATGCCTCAGACAAATCCTAGAAAAGACCCTAGAGTATGGCATAGAAACGCATCACATATTTATAGATTTTAGGGCCGCCTATGACTCTATCAGCAGGAAAAATTATACAAAGTCATGCAGGAGTTTGAAATACCACACCACTTAATAGAACTAGTGCTGATGACAATGCAAAGAGTACAATGTAGAGTTCGCATAGGTGAACACACATCAGAGAAGTTTGAGACGTATATCTTGTATTCTCTTTAATTTGGCATTGGAAAAAATTGTGAGACTTTCCAATATAACCACAAATGGTACAATTTTTAATAAGTCGTGCCAAATTCTTGCTTATGCTGACGACATTGGCATAATAAGTAGATCTGAAACAGGAGTTAAAGAAGCCTTCACAGCACTAAAAAATGCAGCAAAAGAAATGGGACTATTGCTCAACATGGAGAAGATGAAATAATAGAATTCGTAGACCAATTTGTATATCTTAATCCCCGGTAACCAGAGACAATTTGTAGGAGAATTCTTAGTGCTTAGAGATGCTATTTTGCACTAATGTCTCAGCTAAAATCCCAAAATATATCGAGAACAACAAAGTGTAAGCTTTATGGGATGCTAATCAAACCAGTGCTAATGTATGGCTCTGAAACCTTGACGCTTACTAAAAAGGGCGAAGTTGCACTGGGATGCTTAGAACAAAAGGTCCTACAAAGAATCTTTTGAGGCGTAAACAAGAATGGAGTGTGGAGATCCAGGTATAATTTCGAGCTGTACAGAATTTATCAGGGGCCAGATATCGTAAGGTCCATAAAAATAGGGAGACTTGATGGCTGGGACATGTGATGCAAATGAATGCCAATGACCCCTCAAGAAAGACCCTCCTAGACAAACCAATAGGAAAACGTAAACGAGGGCGACCAAGGACTCGATACATTGAGAATATCGAGGATGACTTGAGAGTGATTGGAGTTAGAGGATGGCAAAGGAAGGCGTCTGACAGAAACGAATGGTCACAAATTTTACAGCAGGATAAAGCCCACCCAGGGCTGTAATGCCATAATATTGATGAAAAACAAACTTAACATAAATATAAGTAAGTTCACAAAATACTGTTCCAATTGAAAGGTCTTGGTGTCTTGAGCGTTAAATTGTTAAGAGTGGTTACACCCTTGTGATTTTAATTGGTCCTTATAAGAAAACTTTTAAAATTAAAAAAGTCAAAATATTAATATTTGTATCTGAGAAAATTGTGACAAAATGAATAGCTTTCAACAATACATTCAAATAATATTGTAACCATATTTACTCTGGGGTTCAGTTGATTTTAAAAACTCAGTACAAAAACTAAACAGTTTATTCCAATTTTCCTATAAAATAAATTCTTACTGGATAAATCACTTAGATAATAACTTTATACTTTTTATAACAATATCACTTTCTCAATTTACTTTAAAAACTTCCGCAACCGCTGTCTTTTTATATACGTACAAATTATTACGGAAAGAGCGATAATTTTCTATCGTTATTTCCGACATTGTATAGCAATTTCTGTACCTTTTAAGAAACTTCGGACGCTTTCAATCGTGCCGCGGCCATAAATCATTCGCTAGATGGGCCGTTTTTTTTTGGTGAAAAAAAGGTAAGCGCCTTGAGTAGACGATACCACCTCGGCCAGATAAAAGAACAGGGACGTCTTTATCGTAACAATATGATAGACCTAGATTTACCTAAAGCCCATGTTATGATTATTTAGTAGGTAGCCCTAATGCGCACATGCCAATAAATTTTAAGTAATTATCTCAAATTCATTTAAATGATCTGTGTGTGATGGGTTTTTAAAATAAATTTAGCTGTTATGCTTTCATAAAATAAAAAAAGGGAGTATTATTAGAATTAAAATGATCATTTGGGTGAGGTTTATAAATGAATAGAACATTTTTGTTTAATAAGTAACGAATCAAAATTTTTTAAAAAAATTATTTAATTATTTATTAAAAAATAAATAGGTATAATAGGTATAATAATTAACATTGTTCAATAAACATGACGTCACAAATATTTCTTTTGTATATCTTAACTTGGAGGTTTGAAGTAAGAGTGCGTGGTGGCTGAATTGTATAGCTATCTGTTTAGCACATCATTGTATTTAGGTCCAAATCCCTGAGTATCCAATTTTGTTTAAAAATATTAAAAAAACCATTCATCCGATTGAGTTTAAACTTTGGTGAGTTGTTCTGCATACATCAGTTCCAGAAGAGATGATCCACCCTTTACGAAAGGGGTGGGAAGGTGATGAAATATAAAAACTATCAAAAGTGGCCAATTTCTGTGTCTAGTTCATAGTCTTCGCGGTCGCTGAGTTTGATAGTGACATTTCCAATTAAGTCCGATGCCGGCATTCCAAAATGTTTTACTAAGGTTCATTAGCCACTCAGATACCTCGGGCTACTCCAGGCAATAGGTACGGCTAGTAGAAAATAAAATATTGTAAATTACTATTTTGTATAATATGTTATTTCGAAATATATGTTTTAAATGTTACCTAAAAATTATAATAATAAGATTATGAAATGTTAAACAAACTACATATGTAACATTTATCAAAATTAATGTACATATAAGATTTTTGTAAATAAAGCTTTGGGTGCAGGATTATATTATCTTGAAAATATAAGATGAAATGTAATAAAAGCAAACCAGTTTATTTGAATAACATTTTATTGCCCCAACCTAAAGAATTTAAGAGTTTACTTTTTATTATACACTAAAAATGCATTTTTTTTTTTGACAAAAATAAAAGCAGTTATAAATTGTTTCTAAAATATCTTGCATAAAAGTTTTTTTCAAATAACTAATGGTGATTTGACTATTAAAGTATATTTTTTTGTTTTACCAATTAAATAGAAGAATAATTTAATATAAATAAAAACTTAATTATAAAGTGTAAGAAATAGTAATTTTTAGTAAAACTTATTTGTTTACACTTTTTCTTATAATGTACATTTCTAAAATGTGACTGTTTTCCTTTGTATAGGAAGAGGATGTAACTGTAGAAACTGTAGATGAATCAATTTCTGATGTTCCTTATGAAAGTCCAGTTCCCCTAGATGCAAAGAAAGTTTATTTTGCTGAACATTTTGATGATCCTATACAATTTCAAAAACGTTGGATCAAATCTCAAACTAAAAAAGATGGTATAGAGGAAGAGATTGCAAAATACGATGGACAATGGGAAGTTGAAGGGGCATTGAAAGATGGTTTACCAAATGACAGGTACATTGTATTACAAAATACAATTACTAACTAAACTGTTTCTCTTTGCGCTGCTTCAACACCCGCTAAATGTATATACCCATTTCCTAACTAAAATCTCCAATAATAAATTTAAGCCACTAGCTTTCTTCAGATTTGAGTCTTAATTGGAATTTCACCTCTTGCATCATTTAGATGTTGAGTTATTATACTCTAGTAAAACTTTTATAATAAAAAATTAATTTTAAATTTTTGTTTTTAGTGGCTTGGTTTTGAAGACAAAAGCAAAACATGCAGCTATTTCTGCACCTTTAATAAAACCATTTGTATTTACTGACAAGCCATTAATTCTTCAGTATGAGGTACTTTTACAAGAAGGTCAAGAATGTGGTGGATCTTACTTGAAATTACTCAGTGAAGGACAAGATTCAAAGAATTTGAATAATTTCCATGACAAGACTCCTTATACAATTATGTTTGGTCCAGATAAATGTGGAAACGATCATAAGTTACACTTTATATTTAGACATAGGTTTGTATACTTTAACAATGTTACTATAAGTTATAAAAATAATATGATTTTTATTTTGTATCATTATTGTATTAATAATAATACAAGTTTATATTAAACTTTTTAGAAATCCTTTAAATGGTAGTCTCGAAGAGAAACACTGTCAAAAACCAAAAGAACGACTGGAAGAATATTTTTCAGATAAACTACCGCATCTTTATAGCCTACGCCTTAATCCTGACAATACTTTTGAAATTTCTATTGATAAAAAAGTTGTTAATTCTGGTAGTTTACTAGAAGATTTTGTACCACCTGTAAATCCTCCTGCTGAAATTGATGATCCTAATGATAAGAAACCAGAAGATTGGGATGAAAGGTGGGACAATTTATTTATAAAAATTTATTAGCACATTAATTCTACTTAAACGATTTTAACGTTTCCATCCAAAAATTTATCTCTAAAAAATAATTTCAAACTAATCATTGCTTTTTCAAAATTATATTTTTAAGTAAAAAGTTAGGTAAGTTTTAAAGTAATCCTGTAAATATTTTAGAGAAAAAATCCCAGACCCAGAAGCCACTAAACCTGATGAATGGGATGAAGATGCTCCTCCTCAAATATTTGATGAGTCTGCTGTAATACCAGATGGTTGGTTAGAAAATGAACCTTCTCACATTCCAGATGCAGATGCAGTAAAACCTGCCGATTGGGATAGCGATATGGATGGTGAATGGGAACCTCCTTTAATTGAAAATCCAGCCTGTAAACTAGTTGCAGGATGTGGACATTGGGAACCTCCATTAATCAATAATCCTGCATACAAAGGAAAATGGAGAGCACCTTTAATCGATAATCCCAATTACAAAGGAAAATGGAGGCCAAAGAAGATTCCTAATCCTGATTTCTTTAATGATCAACAGCCATTTAGAATGACGACAGTGGTATGTACATAATACTTTTTTTTTCATAAAGCAATAGATGGACAGTGAAAAACAGTTTTATTCTATTCCTTTATTAAAATTTTTTTAGGAAAGTGAAAATAAAATGTGTATCATTTATGGTTGTAATTGGAAATTAAAAATAAAACAAATCCATGAGTTACAAAAAAAAAGTAAAAAATTATACAAATAAAAAAAATGAGGAATTACATCGTTTTTTCCCAAAAAAATTGTTTAACAAAGTTACACTTTTTTCTTCCAAAATTTGCCAGTTTTCATATCTATTTATTATTAAAAAGCTACTTAAAGTTTTAAAAACATTAAAATTATAAACCAAAATAACTATTAAAATGTAATGATTTTTTTATGGGTGACGTGCAACACGTGGCCACTTTTTGACATCGGTAGGAAAGGTGACGTCACTGCTTGATATGGGTAACGAGCATCTCCTTCGAGTGCCATCTTCTCTTAGAAGGTTGGCTATCATCATAGCTATTATCACTTTTGATGCTTCAGCTCTAAACAACTCAATGGAACTACAGTTGTACCATTTTCTCAGGTTATTTAACCAGGAAATGCGTCTTCTTCCTCTGCTGCTTTTTCCTTGTATCTTTCCCTGCATAATATTCTGCAACAATACATATTTCTCTCCTCTCATCATGTGGCCCAGATATTGCAGCTTCCTTATTTTAATTGTGTTCAATATTACCTTTTCCTTTCTCATTCTTCCCAGTACCTCCTCATTTGTTACAATGTCTACCCAACTTATTCTTAAGATCCTTCTATATGACCACATCTCAAATGCTTCCAGTCGATAACTTATATTTTTCTTTAACGTCCAAGATTCTATTCCATATAGCAACACCGAGAACATGTAGCATCTCAATATTCTGACTCTAAGTTGTAAGTTAAGATCTCTACTGCATAACACATTTCTCATTCTGTTAAATATGATTCTGACTTGACCAATTCTTGATTTAATTTTTTCAGTGTACTCATTACCTTCATTGACAGTTGTTCCTAAGTATTCGTACCTACTGACTTTCTCTACTAGTTCTCCGTTGATCCACAGGTTTTCCTGTTGCTGAACTGATTTTGTAATGGTCATAAATTTGGTCTTTTTGATATTTAGTCCGCTCTCCTCGCTGCTCATCACTACTTGATCAACCAAGCTCTGTAAATCTATTGTTTTGGCAATAAGTATGGTGTCGTCTGCATACCGGATATTGTTAATTTTATTTTATTTAAATTTCTACCTTTCTTAATAAATTGTACTTAAAACATTGAAAGCTCAAAGGTTTCACCGGAGTGAGACAATAAAATATATTTTTCATCAATAGTTTCACAGGATGTTACAAAAATTAGAGATTAAAAACAAGAACAAACTCTTATAATAAGGAACATATTTTTTATAAATCATAACCTAAAGATTTATTTAATCTTCTGTTTTTTGCGAAAATAAATATTTTCTTTATTATAGTCTGCCATTGGTTTTGAACTTTGGTCAATGTCTCAGGATATTCTTTTTGATAATATCCTCATTACTGAAGATATCACCGTAGCGGAAAAATGGGCTGCTGATACATTTGATAGAAAACGCCAAAAAATTGCCAAGGATTCGGTAAGTTAACTTGAACTTAACATAAATATACTAAATGTATTTATATTAGGTTTGTTCCAACCTGCAGCTTTTGTACGACATTTAAGATCAAATTTGCCTAATACTGGAACGATTTTTGGTGCATATATTTTCATGCATAATTTAGACATTAACCTCATTTAGAAAAAATGAAGCGTCAAAGCTCAACATTATTTAGCTTTTTTACTCGGGTAGCTTGTGGGCGTCCTCTACTGTTTGGACGTATCGGAAATCGAAGTGCTTTTTTGACAACATGTCCTTCTGGTCTCCTCCTCATAATATGCCCATCTCAGTCGCGATTCTTTTAACTTTTCAGCTATTGGTGCTACTTTAGAATTGACTAACATAGTTGTTTCAAATTTTATCCAACCTCCTTATGCCTGGTGCCCATCATAAAAAATTCATGTTTTTGTTACAATTTAAATAATGGATGTACCCTAACGCATCGAATCCTATAGTGGGTTCCGTGGAAAAGTCAATAGGGTGAAATTATATGTTTTTGGCATTTATCAGTAGAAGTCATCCAGTGATGCTAACCATCCTGGATTACAAAGCATTTATAGATCTTCGGAGTTCATCCACATTAAAACACATTTGTGTCTGTGTCTCTCAACGATTTGCCCTAACGCTTGACCATGTCCATTCACTGTATGGTTTTTTTTTCGAATATGTAGTTGGAACAAACCTACTATTTTAAGGTGAAATCATTTAAAACATTTTGAATTTTTTCATTTATGTAATTATCTGTCAGTTTTTGTATTATTATTAACTCATTTTTAAATAAAATTGCAAATTTAGACTTAACTCTAAAGAGCTTTTGTTATCTTGTTATGATAAAACACCTGTTGATTTCCATTCTAAATTTATTGATATACTTGTAATGAGTTTTTTTACGAATTTGGTTGTTCCAAAACTTAATGATTTTATTTATATAATTTTGTTTACCTGAAAGAAAACATGGTGGGGTAAAATGTTACGTGGTATGAATTATCGGCCAAAGACTTGGGCCGCTTACGCCGTTTACTGCTTAATACCAGTTATTCTGTATGGGTATTATTTGTACCGGTGTGTTTGTGAGGTAATTTTTAATAAAAAAATGTAGTTTGCTATTATACTATTTGGTACTTAAGAACTTGTATTTGTTTTGCTAGGAGAGCTTTGTTCAAAGGTTAGCTGGTTTGACCAATGAATATCCAATTTTATGGGCAGTATACATTATTGTACTTGCTGTACCTGTAGTGTTCCTTTTGTACCTTTGCTGTAAGCCCAGTTCCTCTGCTAGTCAAATTCAGGTAAAGTAGTTTAAAAATTTTTATAGGAGTGTGAGTTGCCAACAAAAGTATCGAGAATTAATCTCATCATTAACTGCGTCTAAGAATTTCAAATATGTTGAAGTAAAAGTATGTTAATGGTAAAAAATAATAAGTGTTAAAGATAAAAATAATTTATTTTTTATCAAAACATTTATAACTTAAATTCCAAGTTATATTTTTATTATTTCTCTCTCATAATGTAAACGATGTGCACATTTTTGGGATTGGTTCTCGTTATTTTAATAGTTGCATTTTTTATTTTGAGTATTTTATTCGAAATTTAGGAAAAAGAGGAATTAAGACGAGCAGCAGAAAAGAAAAAGACTGATGATTTGACTGAAGATGTAGAAGAAGATATTGAAGTTAAGGAAGCTGAAGCTGAAGGTGAAGCTGATCAAGAAGAAGTTAAAGTCGAAGAAAACGACGAAGATCAAGAGAAAAATTCAGAACCAGATTCAGAAGATAATGAAGTTGTAGAACAAGGGGAGGTAAGTTGGTAGAATTAGAAAAACAAATTTGAAATAATTTTGCAATTTTTTTTATAAAATGTTATGGTATGAACCTGGAAATATACTCAGTGACATTAGAGGTGTTATACCCGGAAGGAATAATTTGTTGAACTTGATTTTTTTTTGGCAATGGGGTAGTCTTAAAATGAAATGAATAACATTTACAAGAAATTTTATTACCATGTAATCCAAAAAAATTGAATGTGTTCGGCGACCCTGTAGCTAACTCCTGTACACGTCTAGGCATTGATAAAATGAGTTATTTGATGTCTACGTTTGTGGATTAACTGTGCCAGAGTCTGTGGAGGATGGTGCATCATATCCCACACATATTGAAAGGGATTTAAATCCAGTAACCGAGGTGGCCACAGCAAAACATTAACACCAGAAAGTCCATAATTCTACGAGCAATATGGAGACGTGCGTTGTCTTGCTAAAATAGGACGTGTGGACGGCCATCTACATAAGGCAGTAAAGGGGTTTGTAGGACACCATAAACATAACGCGCAGCTGTCATACTTTCTCAAATAAACAAAAGTGGGGATCGTCTATCACAGGCAATAGCCCAAACCATTACTCCAACAGTCCTGTGTACATGCCTCTCAACAGCAAAGAGAACTTGAGACAAGCAGCAGAAAAGAAAAAGACTGATGATTTGACTGAAGATGTAAAAGAGAATATTAAAGTTAATAAAGGCGGAGCTGAACAACAAGAAGTTAAAGTCGAAGAAAACGACGAAGATCAAGAGAAAAATTCAGAACCAGATTCAGAAGATAATGAAGTTGTAGAACAATTATGTCGCTCTCCAAGGCGGCGTCTTACTCTTCTACGGTCATCGTGCATTCCTAGACAGAATCGAGATTCGTTGCTGAATACGACATTAAGTCATTCTGCCTCCCAAAGCTGCCTTTCTCTGCACTAATCGTGGACGATATGAAACAAGTCCGAAGACTCGAATGCGGCGATAGTGTACGCATTGTAACATGTCTACCTTTTTCTCCAAATCATTGGTCAGCGATTTGACGCATAGTAGCAAAACGGTCTCGCAGAGTTATCTGAAGCGTCTATCTTGACGCTCTGTGGTACGCCTCGGTTGACCAATCTGTCTTTTTCGTGTTCCTTTACCTTCTTCTGTCCACACACGACACACATGCATTACCGTTATTGTAGTGCAATTAACAATTTCGCGATAGAAAAAACCCACATCTTAATAGGCAAAAATTCTACCCCTGTAGAATTGCTAACATGGTGATTATCTTGATGTCTTTGAACTCGAGGCATTTTTTTACGCTCAACACAAGTAGACGGAGGCGCAGTAACCAAAAATATCTGTACTAGTCAGCTTTCATGAATCGGTTTCTTCACAAACAAATGTTTCGCAAAATCTATCAAAAATAAAACATTAATATTGTTATTACAGCATGCTATAACTTTAAAAAAACTAGTCTATTTGGTATTGATAGAAAGTAAAAGATTAGGTACTGTCATGCAATAAATATAAATACCTTGGATCACAAATTAACAAAACAGGACATTCAGAGAGTGAAATTGAACAATGAATCATAAAGGGGAACAAGATTATAGGCTGTCTAAACTCAATACTATGGTCAAAACAAATCTCTTATGAAAGGAAACATCTTTATAATTCCGTCTTCGAAACTATAGTAATGTATGGATGTGAAACATAGCAAATGACAAGAACCCTAGAGAGACGTCTTTTAGCTTTGGAGATGGATTTCTGGCGAAGAGCGGCCGGGAAATCGAGAATGGAAAGAATATCGAATGCCCCAATAAAAGAAATTATGAAGGTGGAACATACGATTGTTGACGATATTCAATAAAAGGCAGTTAACAATATATGGCCATGTAGAATGACAGTTGAATGAACAGCTCCCAAAACTAATACAAAAATGGTTACCTACCAAAAGACGACGCATAGGTAGACCAAAAACCACATGGATAAGTGGAATACAAAGAGCAATGTCGGAGAGAGGTTTGCATCCAGGAGATCGGGAGGATAGAAGACGCTGAAGGCTGGGAACCGGAAGGCATAGGACGCTATGAAACCGGATCTATATATAAGTATACAGCAATCAAAATAAGAACGTATAGACGAAACATGGCTAAATGAAGGTTATACAGTGGAAAAGGTCTGGCAAGATAATATTATAACAAGATATGCCTTTTTGGGATGGTTTGTCCACGGGAATAAAAGCACTGCCAGGAAAAGAAAAGCGACTAATTATTACTCATGTCGGTAGCACAAACGCTTTTCGGTAGGTGGTTTATTAACATTTCAGTTAGTAAATGAATGCAAATGTTTTTGAGTAATACTTTGAGCAAATGATAGGGCTAATTCCAATGGGCTTCGTAATTGTTTTGGATAAAGCTCTTTACCATTCAAGGACTGAAAAATTGCCTACAACTTTTTGGAGAAAGTCCAAAATAATTGAGTGGCTTTTGGCAAAACAAAACCGTTTCACAACGATATGGTGAAGAGTAACTGGCGGTTGACATCGTTTTCTAAAATACGCTGTCGACGAATGGGAAAAAAGCTAATTATTATTGTACTCTGACACCTCCCTACCTTTGTGAAATTAATCCTATAAAACTCATATGGGCTCAAGTGAAAGGTTATGTGGCTAGAAAAAATACCATGTATAAAATGAAAGATGTTCAGAAACATTTTAAAGAAGCACTTTAGAAAGTCAATACAATAAAATGACAGAAATGACCATTAAGAAAGGACAGAAAATGTAGAAATTAAACAGTTTAGTTGAAACAACAGTTAAGCTTGTTATTAATTTAAAGGCAGACAGTAATTCAGCAGATTTTTCCATTTTAGACGAAAATGATTAGTGAAACATGTTCATGTAAACAGCTTTGTAAGTTTGTTTAAAATTGTTTATTTTACTTATAACAAAATTGAAATTAAAAGTATGTATAGACTATAATTATATATATATATATATATATATATATATATACATAGAAAATACATAAATAGATACTTGTAAATATATGTTGTTTCTATTAATCGTTTTCCATTTCATGCAGATTTTCAAGAAATATAGCTAATAAACTGCCTGGCCCAAAGATACGCCTATGTCTGCCATTTTAGTAGCATGAAAGCTTACTTTTATTGTATCCAGGCCCTTTACAGGGCTAGACAGGAAAAAAATAACTCAAGGGTCCAACTTGCAATGTAAATGCTTATAAAAACTTTTAAAATTATTTTGACCGCTCTGTAAGGGTTTTGCAGGTATAATTAGGGCTTATTACTTACTAAAGAGTATAATTTGGAAAAACGTGTAGCTCGAATAAAAACACACTTTTATTGTTAGGTACTAAAAGTGTGGCATCAGCTTGCGATTCACATTTATTAATCTAATATAGTTCTATTTATTACTATAAATTTTTCTTTACTTTTAGGGTGAGCCAAAGAGTAAACCAATAGCAGAAGGCACAAGAAAAAGAAAAGTTAGAAAAGACTAAGATCACCATTTGCACCATTTTTGTGTACATTTTTTTCCAACACCAAAAGAATATCGAATTTTTTTAATTTATTGTTGTGTAAGGTGGTAGCTGAGTTCTTGATAAATTTCTTAAACTATATCGTCACTAGATTAGTTCACCTTGTATATGTATTTTTTCGTTTGTAAGTAATTGTATTTAAATTAATTGATCAAAAGAATTAAAAAAAGGTTGGTATTGTGTTATAATTGTTATTTTTAGCCCATGAAAATATTTTCATATTTAATTACGTTGTTGCTTACATTTTGCAATTATCACTTATGGGAATATTAAAAATAGTTTAATTTTTACATTTATTTATTGGCCTTTATGTAATGCTAATTTACATACAAATCGGTTAGTCAGAACTGTGATATTAGACATCCAAATCGTTTATTGAATTTTTGTATTATTAATCAGTAGAAACATTGAAAATTCTTATTGTGTTACATTTGCTTATCTTTTTTGGTAATTTTTTGTTTGTTTGCTTTCACAATCCAAAGTATTTCTCAAGAAATGTTTATAAATATATAAACATATATATATATATATATATATATATATATATATATATATATATATATATATATATTCTTCACTAGAATAGATAAAAGATAATACAACAAATGTTGACATAACTTTTAAGTTTGATAGCTAATCATACGTAATGTTGAATATTAACCTATGAATAATATCTTGCTGTACTTGCAAGATTCAAACCACTTAATCATTATCAATTACCGACCAATAAACAATTATACTTTTTACTGCTTCGTTATCGTACAACTGCGGCTGTTAACAAAATATTTAATTTATTATATCCCCAAAAGCAATACCCACTTTCTGTATTACTATACTTGCAGACATTTCATACACATGCATACAAAGCATCTTTTATTTATCATACATTCATAGAACTATCAAATATGCAAACCTTAATACACGCCATAAGTCAGTCAAAAATACAAATTTATTATCAACACACAAATACTAACTACAAATACTAGTACAGTACAGTTCAATGGACCTACAAAAGATGCTACAAAGTGTTTTCCATGCTGTTCTAAGCAAAAATTGCATCTTTTAAACGCTGATTTACAATTTTTGTCGCAAATCTTCTGGGACTAGGTTTTCAAATTCTGATTAGATTCGTGTCTTCAATGTCACGAATCTTGACGGAATAAACCTGATTTTTTAGTATACCCCAGACAGCAACATCCATGGGCCGTGGAGGTCATTTAATATTGGTACCCCTTTTCCCAATACATATTCGTCATTCTTCAACTTTTCTTTAGCCGTTAGCAGATTTTTATAAAGTGAACTATTTTTAAGTTCTACCACCACTTTTTGAAGCATATCTCGGTACTTTACAGAATTGACAGTACCGATTAAAAAATGAGGCCCTATTGGTACACCGCTTAAAATCACTATCCATACACTTACGCCAGGAGCGTTTAACTCTGTATCCATCTCCACATGGGAATTCGTAGAATCCCTATAGACGCAGTTGTGTTTGTTCACTCTGTCATTCAATCTTAAAATCCGCTTCGTCGCTCCAAATAATGGTATTTAGGAATCCTTCATAGGCTTGTAGCTATTCCATACTCCTTGGACGCTTTTCTTTAAGATTTAGCCGGTGATTGCAAAAAACGTTGCGGGACAACATTAAGATTCTCTTTTGTAGTATCAGACGTTGGCCTACCCGAACGAAGAAGCTCTGCTACCTACTCAGACTCTTCATATAATTTGCGAATACTTTATTGAGATGAGGTTAGATGATTGATGTTTGCAAACAAATAACAAACATCACTGTTTTATTTATTTATCATATGGTTTACATGGTAAATAGTAACAGTGGGTATAAATAAATACATGACAAACATTGTATAAAATATAGATATAAATTTTGGTAATTATAACAATTTTCAATGTAGGAGTTTGTAGGTGAATGTTGGCTCCAAAACTGTCGCCATCTTATAGCAACGTTGTATGACAAGACTACTTTCTGGTCTAGCCAAGGAGGTTTCCTAATTTAAACCTGGCTGTGGGTATGTTTTGTAGCTGGTTATAAAGGAGTGAGTGTCGGACTGTTTGGCACTTTTGGAACTCCTTAGCAGTAGCCGCTTCATCTAATTGAAGGAGGTGCAATGTTAGTCAGTGTAGGCAGCCAAGGTAGTGGTGTTGATTTTACCGTTTCACTAATGATTCTCAGCCTGGTTTTGTTTTGTGTCAACTTTGTACGTATGGGCACTGTTCTTCCAAACCGAGGCACAATATTCTGCAGTAGAATACACTAACGCCAGTGTAGAGTTCGCAATGTGTTGATGTTTGCTCCCCATCCCGTACCTGCCAGTTTCCTGATAATGTCCACGTTCTCAAGTCTGATGATCAGATGACAATCAGTTGGATGACAAGACAGAACTGGATTTTGGATATCCAACTCATCCTGTCACTACACATCCATTTGGTTTTTCCCACTCACGGTCATTTTTGGAGTGACACCGCTCCAATTAAACGTATGGGGAGTGATCGTAAATGGCTGGCTTTATAGCTAATTTTCCATTCATTGTTCTCAGATAACAAAAAACAACCTAACTGTAGACTGCTAGTGCTAACTGGCTAATAAGTACCTCACAATAGTTAAGTCACAACTGACTACCACTACGCTAGGCAAAACAAAGTTTAAGGATTTCTACTGACAACTGACTTATGGCCCACTCTGTAGTTATATTAGTTTTATTCAGATAAAAAATATCCTATTTTGTTTTGACACGAATAATTTAAAAATTCAAAAATCTATTTTGAGCTTTTGTGATAAGTATCTAAATAAGTTTTCGTAATTTTTTTTAATTGTTATGCTATCCTCGCATTTTTCCAACATAAATTCAAATTGGCTAGTTTTACTTTTTCATTTTTTGAGGGTATTTGATTACTTTTTTCACAGGACAATAAAATGTAAAAAAATACATTACCCTCTTGTCTTGTTTTGAAATGTGTTTTGTTAAATTGTATGGGCTCAAAGTTAATGTGATTTTTCTTATTTGACTGTTCAGAGATAGAAATATATGATAAATATATTAAGTTAATTTAATAATATTTCAAATTATCATATACACACGTTGCTACTACCCATATAATTTTAATCTCAATTGTATGGATGTTTTGTGTCCAGAAATGGATGTGATTATTTTTGCTTTCGCAAGTAGCGATTGATTGATACAAATTTGTATGGGTTATTTATATAATTGTTGTTTTGATTTTGCAACACACTGATCTTTCATTATAAAAGTAACTTCAAAAGTTAATATTGTATATTGGCAAAAAATAATAACTGTAACATAATTAACAAAAATATAGATCAAACGTTTTAATGAATTTTGAAGACATGTAACATAATTCGAAATTGTGTTAATTAACATAATTAAGTAAAAGAGACCTTACCAAAGTCATCAAAGGTTTAACTTTACGATAAGCTTATGGAAAATATTTCACAATATTAATATTTAATCGGGTCAAACTAAACTAATATTTTTGATGTGAAACAACTAATGCCGCGAGTGAGAGTTAAAGCGGCTGTTGGCGCAGCGACCGTCAGTCTTCCGTCCGACCCAAAATACCTTGGCAAACTTAAGCTGTAGTAACTAAAAAATTAGATAACGAAAAAAAATGAAAATAACCCAAGATGACAAATGACGGTTGTCAAAAACAATGCATCTATTAAATTTTTATAAGTAATAACAGCTGGTCTTAATTATATTCTTCTCATTGGTCTAATCTGAGAACAGACAAACAATAGAATTACCCACAGTATTTGTCTACCAATAAAACATACGCTGTTGATAAGAGGCTTTAAACAATTATGGACTATATTGCAGTTTAATAAAAAAAAAACGTTCTATTTTTTTTGACTTTTTTTCTCGCATTTTTGTAAAGACTACTTTATTTATGGGGTGATTCAAATGCATCAGATAAATTAATCACCAAGTGCTATTAAGTCGCCTATTATATAATACCTTTCCGAAACAATTATTGTCAGTTTAACCTTTAAAGGGAGTAATGTTATATTAACCGCACTACGATTTGCATAGAAAATTACTCTTAAATTAAAATGGACTAAGTTCTATAAAAAAATGTGTGCACGCATATTAGAAGTGAAACTTCTAACCTTTAAACGGTTAAAATATTAAAAAATAGACGTCGCGTTGCTAAGTATTTTGTATGCTACGCGTCTCCTCTCCTCTACAATAGAACGCGCATGCGCGTTATTTTTGCATTTGTCATTTTGACAAACACGTGGACTACACAAATAGACGTCATGTTGCACGTTGTGGCGCGACCTTGAATTTTTACTCCCAGCGCGCGTATAGAAGTTTCATTTCAAAAACTCTTTTGTTTTACTAATCGTTAGCAGTAATTTGAAACATTTTCGGCATGTCCCAAACGGCTTTGGAGTTCTCTCTTTTATGTGGTATAATAAAATATGTAGGGTGGTGTATACTTTCTTTTGGTTAAATAGTTTAAATTTGGTCAATAGTAAGCTCTAGAATGTAAGTAAGCCACCAACCCGAAGTGAATTTTAGTACTTTTAATTATCTATATTTAAACATGTGGTGTAATAAATACATTAATTGGCCAAACAAAACTGGAGCGTTAGTTAAATTACTCTATTAAGATATGTTTTTATTTTATGTCAAGATGAAGTGTCAATGTGTCATAGTTTTTATAAAATGTATTACTATGTCAAAGCGTCAGATAACATGCCATTTCAAAACTTTTTATTGTTTTTTTTGTAGAGTAAAAAAATAATAATGTGCAACAATATTAATGAGAAGGGCAAGTTATCTATCTATTGTTTGTGTATTACTATTACTGCAGAATAACGGATCAAGTGTAACGAGGAAAGTAAAAAAAATTCGGAAGAAACATTGTCCGTGATAAGATTATTTAAACGTGCAGTTTTATCTCGGTTATAAATATTTATAAGCGTATACAAATGTGTAAGAGAGCAAGATAAACTTAATGGGTTAGAACCCCATTGTTACTACGTATTAATTATAATATGTTCTTCAAATTACTTACAAAAAAAATAACTTCGTTATTCGATTTAACACAGAAAAATGTTTTAATAGTACATAATAGTCGGATGTTGGTAGTGAATTTGTAACTTCGAATAAAAAAGTTATATGACATCTGTGTTTGATTCCAAATAAAGTATCCTTGGATAGCAACGATCTGATCCGTAGGCTGCTCGCATTCGCCAATTATTTTACCCTGAAAGAAGTTCTCCCTCCAGTACAGGAACACAAAAGACATCAGTGTTAGGGAGGAAACCCTTACCACAGTCACTCTATACATCAATTAGGGATAGAGGGATAGACGGTAAAATCTGTAACTGGATCAAAAACATGATTGAAAACAGATATATAATATCATCACTGCATGGAGAGTCGGTTAGGTTCAGGGCGGCGAAGGGATGTCCACAAGGCGGGGTACTTTCCCCCCTAATGTGGTCACTTCTAGTCGACTCTCTGCTGAGCGAGCTTTCCATGCAGGGAGTAGATTTTCAATGCTATGCGGATGATCTGGTTATAATAGTTAGAGGTAAATTTGAAGCGACGATCTCAAACGTCCTTCAAGAAGCTCTTAACACAGTATACAGATGGTGCGAGAGGGAACAGATGTCTGTAAACCCCCGAAAAACTGTAATTATTCCTTTTACGAAAAGGAAAAAGCTAGATAAGCTTCGGCAGCCTGTCCTATACGGAGAGAGCATTCCATTTGCGACGGAAGTGAAATACCTGGGTGTAGTTCTGGATAAACGACTCACCTGGAACGCCCACTTGGAAAAAACAATAAACAAAGCCAGGTTTTCTCTCTGGAATCTCAGAAGAGTATGTGGCAAATCTTGGGGAATGAACCCCAAACAGATTTACTGGATTTATCAAACAATGATAATATCTATGGTCACGTATGGTTCAGTAGTCTGGTGGACCAAAGGGTTACAACAGACAGCTAGAGCAAAGCTTGCTGGCCTTCAGCGGCTGGCATGCCTGGCCATAACTGGAGCTATGTCCAGCACACCAACGGCAGCGATGGAACACCTCCTACATCTCCCTCCCCTAGATATTCTCTTAGAGAGGGAGGCCAGGATAGCTTCCTATAGATTCCTGTCTTTGGAAAAGCAAATAAATGGAGAGCAACTCGGAGATCACTCCGGGATACTGAGTGAAACAAAAAACCACCAAATTCTCGAGATGGTTCCTGACTTGCTAGCTACAAAAATACACGTAGGAAAGTCGTTCAAAGTCCTCTTTCCGGAGAGAGACGAATGGATGAGGGGACAAATCCTCTTCCCAGAGACTGAATACGTAATGTACACAGACGGCTCAAAAACCCCAGATGGAGTTGGGGCCGGTGTTTTCAGCAGGAAACCAAAGATTGAAATATCTACCAGTCTTGGCAGGTATGCCACAATCTTTCAGGCTGAAATATTCGCTATCGAATTGTGTGCAAGAGAGTTGACCAACAGACCTCTAGCAAACAAAAACATAAATATAATATCAGACAGCCAGGCCGCTTTAAAAGCACTGAGCTCCAACAAGATAAATTCTAAACTTGTATGGAATTGCATCGAATCCTTAGAGTACCTTGGTGCGAACAACAGGGTGACCCTACTGTGGGTACCTGGGCACCAGGGGGTGGAAGGAAACGAAAAAGCCGACACCCTTGCAAAACAGGGGGCCGAATCTGCGTTCACTGGACCAGAACCGGTTTTTGGAGTCACCACAAGTGCCGCCAAAACAATTATTTCGGACTGGGCGGAGAGGAAAATACTCACGTACTGGTCCGACTTACCAGGGCTAACCCACTCGAAGGCGTTTTTACCGTTACAACCCTCGAGAAACACAACTAAGCAGATCCTAGAATGGAGCAGAAATGACCTGCGTATTCTAACAGGACTGCTTACGGGACACTGTCGTCTGAGATACCACCTCAGAAAGATAGATCTGAACCAACAAACGGACTGTCGGTTCTGCTGCGTGGAAGACGAAACTGCTGAACATATACTATGTTCATGCCCCGGCTTGGGAAGAATAAGGTTCAACATATTTGGTTACACTAACCTAGAACCTACCGATTTTAAAAAAATCTCACCCTATACAACCATGAACTTCGTAAGAAGGGCTGGATTGTACGGTGAACTGTAGCCTCTAGGGGTGAGCCACAATAGACCTACTAAGGGTCGCGGTGGAGGGGCGACCACGCCCCACTCACATAAAACCTAACCTAACCTAACCTAGGGAGGAAACCTCTACAGTTACAGAGTGTGAAATGAATAAATGTATAAAGTAAAATAATACCGATAATAAAGTAGATTTTTAAAATCGACAAATATATGATCAACATTTCTCACCAAATTTCATGCTCCAAACACCAAAAAAGAAAAAAGGGTGACAGCAAACTAAAGGTTTTTATGTCCAAATTTTTGGCATTTCTAATCATACACATTTTTTGAATCTACTTAACAAGATCTATATATGAAGACTGAAAAACATTTTTCCAAATTTCTTACTTCATACATCAAAATCTAAAAAAATAGGAGCAGCAAACAAAGTGTCCATATATTTTTTGGCATTTCTAATCAAAGTGATACTATGAACATTGTACACATTTTTCGAATCTACTTAAGAGGGGGTGAACCTAAATTTGATTCATTACTTTAATAAAATCATGACACCTCATTAAACCTACACATTTTTTGGAATGAAGTTCCTTATCGCACGGTACGGATGGGGGCTAGGCGAAAGAAAGTGTAAGATTTTTTCGTCACGAAACACGCGTATGCCGTATACCAATTACACCTGCGCAGCCGGTGCGAATTTATTGGCTGCCTAGAACCAATAAGCGCGCACCTATGACTGGGCACAGCCAATAGCATACGCGCTATGGATAACTCTTGTTATTGGTTAATATACATCAATAATAAATTGTGATAGTGGCTTAAAAGATAATAACAATGATACTAGGTAAGTGTCAGAGTTAAAGTGCAACAATATGTGAATAATTTATTTTTAACCTAAATTTTTTATATACGACTCTCTTATTTTTTTATAGCCAATTAGTTGACAAATTGACTAAAAAAACATCAAAAAAAGCAACAATGTCAAAAAATGCAAAAACAAGCGTGAGATAAAATATATGTTTATTAATAATAATACACTAGGAAAGGAACTCCACGACAATCACGCACTTTTTGTCTTAAAAAATATATAATCTAACCTTGACATTTTGATACAAAATTTATAATTTTCTGAATTATGCATTTAATAGTAAGATTCAAAAAGGTCAAATCTTTCCCCTGAAAAGTTTATTTTTTTTGCATGAAAACACTACAATTGAATATGCTAATGTAATATAGTGTTTTCCCAGATTGAGGTTAACCATTGTCTAAATGTAGAAAATGTCACGTAAATATCTTTCAAGATGAATTGTTACTGAGAAATCGTTTGGAGCTTTTTTGTTGATTATCTTCGTTGGGTTCATCAAAGTAAACTTTTAATACAATGATTTCATGAATGGGTCAAAAGTTTTTCGTCGCACTATCTCTTTCTAATTTCATCTGTCTTGTCTAACCTTCCTATCTTTATATTTTCTAATCTGTGCTATTAGGGTACAAATTTAAAAAATCTAATAAGTAATTTATATTTCATTCGAAGGTTGTAACATTTTTATAGTGATAAAAAGGTGAAACAAAAAGTGTATATTTAAAAATTCATTTATTAGCCAACAAATTATGTATAGCGCTGTACGTCCCAGATGTAATTGATACTACAAATGCGACGCACAGCAACAAATTCTTCCAAAGTTTCCAGTTGATGGTTCCCCAATCGTCCCAGTTGATGATAATGTCCACAACGGCCGGTATGAAAATACCCAATATGGAGAAGCATACAGCTCCGGTGATGTCGATCAGGATGTTCATGCTGCCACCGGCTGCAGCAGCGATGCTGATAATTAGCGTCACAGTGATGATTCTCATAATCACTTGAACTAAATTATACCTCTTCGGAGAAATGTGCGGTTCGATCTTTTTCCAAGTTATTTCCGTAGGCACGTAGTAAATTAGAGTGAAGCTGAGAATCATCGTGATGGAAATGCAGCCTTGCACCACTTGAGCTGGTCTATAAAAATATCATTCTTTTACATTCATTTTGATTAATTTTAATGCATTACTAGATTTTCCTAATTTTCCAATTCTAAAAGGATTAATAATTAAACTGGTATTTTTTGCTACATATGTAAATCTATTATTGAATATAAATTTGTTCTCACGCGAATTTAAATGCGGTATTTTTTTGCGCAGTATCATTGCAGGCGATGGTTAATATTACGCATGATGCCCTAAAAACCAAGGTATTAAAGTGAATACAAGCAAGACGAAAGAAACCGAAGAAAGCATGTTGGCAGAGAAACAAATACATGGGGTCCTGCATAACTTCTTGAGCAGCCAGGACGTAGCTTAAAGACCTGACCTGTCTAGTGAATCATCCGTTCGACGAATGGTCGGTTTTGGCGAATGCGCCAGAACTATGTCGTGTGTTTTCTGAAAATTTGAGGAATGTTTCATGACAATAAATAAGAACGCGTATCGGCCTGTGAAAAGTTAATTGATGACAGTTTGTTAGTTGATAAAGAGTTGATGAATAGTAGTTGAGAAATAGGTATTTAGTTGGATATAGAGATAGTTAGTTGAAAATACTTAGTTAATTAGTCAAAAATAGATAGTTGGAATTAATTATTACTGAGAATTGTAATGTGTAAGTAATCGTAATAAATACAAATGGTGCTGATTAAAGAAGAAAGAGTGGAACAAATGAATGAGTATACTTGGCTTCAAAGTTTATGAGAGACGGAAATTATGAGTGTGATATTGAGCGAACGGAGTTGGCATAAAAGCAACTGAATGAGGTGCTGCATAACTTTGTAAGCAGTCAGGACGTGTCAAAAAAGGTACGACTGGTTGTGCATAGACGAGTGCTATTTCCTACCCCTATGTATGGTAGTGAATGTTGGGTTTAGCCAAAGAAACATAAAAGTAAGATCACTGCTGCAAAAATGAGTATTTTGAGAAGTATGGCTCTAAAGGATTAAGTAAGGATTAAGGGAATGCTGTTACGATTTTTTTCCCGTAGATGTAAGCAGATACTACTTCTTTCATCAGCGCTTGTCGGTTGCTGGCACTCTTGACCTGGCCTTTCTTTAGAACAATTTTATTCTAATCGAAATACATTCGTCTAAGGTCGACCTTTACCAACTTGCCCATTCACACTCGCCTTATAAATTTGTTTTATCAATATTCTTTCATTCATCCTCTCTATGTGTCCAAACTACTAATCATTCCTTTATCTATATTTGTTACCACATCTTTTTTCACACAACTAGTACTATTCCCCACTTTATCTATCAGAGTCACTCCTTATGTACTTCTCAGACTACTCATCTCCGCAGAGTTGATACTACTTTTATCCTTCTATTACCAAACCCAACATTTACTACAAAACATAAGTTAAGGTACCAGTACTCCTCTATGCACAGCCAGTCGTGCCTTTTTTAACAAATTCTGGCTGCTTATAAAGTTTCCCTTCGCTCAAGTTACAGTCATACTTTTCGTCTCTCGTAAACTTTGAACCCAAGTATACAAACACATTCACTTGATCCAATTTTTCTCCTTCAATTAGCACCTTGCAGTTTGTCATACTATTTTTTTTTCAAAAATCATTACTTTTGTCTTGCTTACATTTACCTTCATCCGTTTAATTTTTAGGCCATTAACCTTTGCCTGCAACTTCTCCCGACCTGATCATCGATGCAAAGGAGTCATTTGACGATCAAATCATTTATTTTGAATTCATATGCATTCATATGCTATGTTTAAGTTAAGCAGCTATGGCGAAGTCACACGTCCCTGTCTAACACCTTTTCCGATGCTAAATCAGTCCGTGTAAGCTCAGTTTATTCTGACACAAGTAGTGGATCCACGTATAGTGATTTCAGTGCTTGGATCAAACTATTGCTCATCCCATACTTACCTGGAAATATCACATAGCAAAAAAACGGAAAAAACTAGACTTAAAAACTAAAGAAATCCAATAGCTCCTAGGCAGAAACTCCATACTCTCAATAGGTAACAAACTACTGATTTACAAAATAATGTTAAAGCCAATCTGGACATACGGTTTAGAGCTATGGGGATGTGCAAGTAATTCCAACATCTCCATGATCCAAAGAGCACAGTCTAAAATAATCCGAACCATGGCAAATGCACCATGGTATGTGTTAGAAAGAACTTTACATAACGATCTCAAGATTCCATATGTAAAAGACGTAATTCAAGAAAACCTCACCAAACACCACAACCGGTTAAAAGACCATCCAAATCCATTGTTACAACCACTACTACAACAACTTACTCCCAACAGAAGACTCGGAAGAAACTGGCTCATCTCCGAGTAATCCGAGGAAGCATTATTGGATGCAGCCCTCTCCACGCCATAGATGTACAATATGTTTTATTAATTTTTATTGTACCAGTCAGCAAATTGACTTATAGATTGTATTATCATTCTGATTGTCAATAATTAGTTAAAAAAAATCACATACATGGACAATGTCGACCACAATTCATTCCTCACCGCTCTATCACAGGCCTTTTCCAAGTCCACGAAAGCGCAGTAGACCTTTTGACTTCTAGCCAAGAATTTTTTAACTACACCTCGTAATGAAAAAACCTGATCCATACGACTCCTTCCTCTTCTAAATAAAGATATGGGATGTGTGCACATCCCATATATTTTCATCGGTTTCAGTCGTCACTCTTTTACTCTTTGCGTACAGTTTGCCGACGATGCTGAGTACCTAAACCAATACCTCAGTTGTTATATTTCCCCATCAGTTTCAGTCGTCACTCTTTTACTCTTTGCGTACAGTTTGCCGACGATGCTGAGTACCTGAACCAATACCTCGGTAGTTTTTGCAGTCCTGCTGCGAACCTTTTCCTTTGTAATGCAAAACGACAACTGTCTACCACGCCCTGTCCAGCGTCCAGCATTTTCACCGTAATCCTGTCATACACTGAAGATTTCTCCGATTTTATACTGTTTAACGCTTCCATAATCTCTTTCATACTAATTTTACTTTAATTGCAACCTTCACTTTGGTCCCCGAATTAGCCTTGCGCTTGTGTATCCTCTATCTTAAATAAACTTTCAAAGCATTTCTTTCATCTCTTTAGAACACATTCCTCTTCTTTCACCATACTACCATTTTGGTTTCTTATGGAATTGTATGTTGTTCCGAAAGTTTTTAGATAACCTTTTTTCTTCATCTTTAAGAACTGTCTCATTTTCATAAATGTATGTATTAACTTACATTTTATCGTTTGGCAGATTTTGCGTGATGGCAGCATTAGTCTCTTCTCCAAAAGCGAAATACCCAAAAAATCCCATTGCGGTATAAACACTTACGACGAAAAACATCGCTACGTTTAACACTCCAACTGGTCCAATAAATCTTGGCACAACCTGAAATTTTTGAATTGGATTTTTAAAACATAAAAATTCTAAACGCAGAAAAATTTAAACGATTTAAAGAGGACCAATAACACATTCTTACAAATATATGCTGACTTTCAAAAAAAAATCGAACACCAATTAAAAATTAATTAATTTTAATAACGTTTATAAACGTTTATAAACTTAAATATTGATTACATTTTTAAACCAAGTATTAAAAAATAACAATATTGTTACGGATTATGATCAGCGAGTACGCATCTGGGGCCATTATTTAAACTGAGGCGACGGCGAATCGTTTACAAAAAGATGTTTATGGCTTTTGGTCAGTACCTTAGATTATAGAACAAACAGATAGGTACAGCGAGTCATTCATAAATTGTCCAATCGATTCCAACAAGTTCGACCGATGCGGCTAGCAAGTAGAACAGAGATAGAAAATGAGATCTCGATTTTTGCGTACGAGCGGAATACGCGAAAGACTCGACCGTTGCCGATTGTTCGAAGTACGTGATCATGAATGAGATCAATCGAATACATTACCCATCGCAAAATGAATTCTTATTTACATATTTTTCTATACACATATATGTATTGATACTTATGAGGCACATAGCTTTATGAACAGACAGAAAGTGTCAAAAAAGGCACGTCTGGCTGTGCATAGAGGTGTGTTGGTTCCTACACTTATGTATAGTAGTGAATGTTGGGTTTGGCAAGAGAAAACATGATTAATGCTGCGGAGATGTGTAGTCTAAGAAGTCTAGCCGGAGTAACTCGGTTGGATAAAGTAAAAAATAGTGAGATAAGACAACGCTGTGGTGTAAAAGAAGATGTGGTTACAAAGATAGATAAAGGAATGCTTAGATGGTTTGGACACGTAAAAAGGATGGATAAAGGAAGATTGACGAAACAAATCTATAAGGCGAGTGTGAATGGACGGTAGAGGTCGATCTCGGCGAACATATCGCGATCAGATCAACATTGTTTTGAAGAAAGGCCGGGTCAAGAGTACCAACAACCGACGAGCATGTATGAGAGCACTGACGAAAGTAGAGGAAGCAAAAGATGTGTGTAAGCACCGTAGCATGTGAAAGGAAGTGGTCTCTGCCTACCCATACGGGAAAAAGGCGTGACTATATGTATGTATGAGGCACACACCGTCTGTTTGTGAAATTAACCATTTTCAATTTTAAGAAGACAGAAAATTAAACACAAAATTGATCGGCACTTCCAACATTTTGATTAACTGGCAACTATGTTCCATGACAACAAACATTGGGCTTTGACTGTGACTCGTTGTTGGCTGCACTGAAAAGTAAATAACGGGGTCTATCTCTATTAGGTCATTGGTCAGTACCCGTTTTGTGTATACCCTTCTCTCTCTTTCTCTAGCTCTCTTTCTCGCACTCTCTCTCTTTCGCTCTCTCTCTCTCTCTCTCTCTCTCTCTCTCTCTCTTTGCTGACTTTATAATCTGCCTTCACTTGCTGCGGAAAATCTCTAACCTCCCCCATGATATTGAAAAATAAGTAACATGATCTGCCATAAATAAATAATACCCGGCGGCTAATCTCGGCATCTCCTCTTTGTGTGGATCTTCGTAACTTCTGCGGTCTCTCTTACGCTATAGTCGAGCAAAGGGCAATTAGAAAATAACAAGGAGTTTAACAAATTTTGTTAGCTTGACGAGTTTACTCTCTATCTCAGAACTAGTGCAGAGTGTCCCCTAAGAAGTTTTACTATAATAAAAAAAGCGGTTACACTTGCAATATTTTAATAAAATAAATTATTAAAAAATTCTAAAAATTAGTATTTAAGATCGTCTATTTCAGTAATTAGCTTTTTGAACTTACCATCGAATTTTCCACTGGCATAATTGTTCCTATTCCTTCGATGGAAAACAGCACGGTACTGAAAAATGTAGGTAGTTGTCCGATACTTGTGTATAGCTTTCTGTCGCTTATGTCGACATTCTGGATAGTTTGAACTATATAGTATAGACTTATACTAAAGGCAACGATTATAGTTATGTTGGCTATCAAAGATAACGGTACCATGTGTTTCAGCTCCCTTATTTGACACAAACAAAGAAGAATTGCTAGTGCTATTAGCTTAAAGTAGAGACCCCAATCTACCGCTGGTTGGTAATAGAAGGACACAAGCTGCAAATTAAAATGCGTTAAATTAAAATGTTCAAAAGTATGCTAAGAAAATACAAGGAAAGTATCAAGGGTGATACGCGTTTTGATCCCCGGAAAAAATATCCCTGACAAAACATCACTTGACAAAATATCCCAAGGGTAAAATATTCCTCGACATAATATCCTAGACAAAATATGGCCCAGTATAAGGGAGAATAAAAAAGACAATAAAAGCCAAAAAAAAGGCACACGAGGAAAAAACTCTGGAAGAACTGAAGTCAATTAGAACGAGCAACAGAACAAGACATTTCTTCCGAGAAGTAAAGAACATAAAAAATGGATTTAGACCCACAGTTGGAACTGTCATAAAGAATAACGAAGGTAACATTATTACAAGTAAAGTGAAAGAAACACCCGAAGGGCAGAAATCTATATTTTTTCAGATAGCCAAGCAGCACTAAAAGCTCTGAAGTCATACACTTGTGAGTCTAAGCTGACTTGGGACTGTAAACAATCCCTGAGACAACTGGCAGCAAAAAATCAGGTTACTCTGATGTGGGTTCCAGGTCACAAGCGAGTTAAAGGCAACGAAGAAGCAGATTGCCTTGCCAAAGAAGGGGCAAATACAAAATTTTCCGGCCCAGAACCCTTCTGTGGACTTTCCAAATCCCACTTGAAAGAAGAGGTTCGACGTTGGGAAACAGATGAAATGAAATCTCACTGGCATAAAGTGCCAGGACAAAGGCAAGCGAAATGGCTAGTAAGTCTATCGCCAAGGAAAGCTAAACAGCTTCTCAAGTTGTACAAGAAAGACTTGAAACTGGTGACGGAACTCCTCAATGGACACTGCCATCTAAGGTACCACCTGAAAAAGATGGGCAAAACAGAGAGTGATAGTTGCCGCTACTGCGAGAACTTCGCTGAAACTGCAGAACATTTGCTTTGCGAATGCCCAGCGCTTTTCTGCAAAAGGGTCAAGTTTCTGGAAGGGGCCTTCCTAAAGCCCTTCGATGTCAGAAACTTAACCCCCAGGAAACTGATAAACTTTACTCGAAGTCTCGGAATCCCGGACCTCGAATAGATTAAGGGTTATGCACAAAAGATCTGATAGGTCGAAGTGCTCGGGAGGCAGCATGGCTTTCATGATCAACCCTACAATCTACAATCTACAATTCTTTGTGCTTAAAGAAAAATATAAAACATTTATAAACATACTCGTATAAAGCACACAAGGTAAAAATGTTTTGTTCTTTAAAAATGCCTCTTAGTGACTGTTTATACTGTTTGACCATTATTTCCGCATAAAAAAAGACCAGACTTGAAATTAATTGAAAATTTGAGAAATATAGTGTGTGTATTGTTGCATAATTAAGAATGTCCTTTGGAACCCTAAAGCAATATAAAACTGAATTTAAACGAGAAATTACTTGGGTAATTTATCTCTTCATTCCAATTCAAAAAAGAGTCATTTTAGTTACCCGAGCATTTGGTTGAGTCATTAATACAAAGATTGTTATCATTATAAATAAGTAAATCAGGGAAAGAAATGTTTGATCGCTTACTTTTAAAAAATAAAATTGTAACCAAAATCATTATGTAATGACTTGTAATAACTAACGTACTATCGTCAGCGTAATTTAAAAAGCATAAGAAATATTCATTAAATTTCCAAATTGTTCTTAAATATAAATCAATTTACTTTACTTACTTTTGTTAACGATTCAGATATAAGAACAATATATACAGCAGCCGACAGGTAATAAGTGAGACTAAGAGACACTTCTACGAAAAACCTGAAATATTAAATAAAACAGTTTATGTAAGCTATCAATATTAGAGTATAATTTTTAATAAAAATTTCAAATCTTATAAAATATTACCAACATAGTAGCAATGCTAAAGTATGGAATTTCATTTAACCAATAATATCACGACGATGATATTTTAAGTACAAAATTACTTTACTATAAGGCTTCACAGAATAATTCAAACATTCGAGATACTTTAGTTTTCGCACCCTAGTTGAAAATTTAGCTTTGGTCAGGTAAGAATGATTTTACAATGAAAGATTGTGCTGTCTTTTACCAATAGGCTTCACAGGCTAAACTTAGTTACTTCAAACATTCGAGATACTTTAGTTTTTGCACCATAGTTGTAAATTTAGCTTTGGCCAGGCAAGAATGATTTTACAATGAAAGATTATGCTGTCTTTACTAATAGCTAAACTTAAGTTACTTCATACATTCGAGATACTTTGGTCGGATTGCCAATTGCCGAAGCGAAACATGAAATGAAACTAATCCTTAGGCAAGAACATATTGCTCAGTGGAATGCAAACATTGGCTGCAGAACATCAGGACAGCTGATGAAAAAACCTCTCCAGAAGAGGGCAGACGCACTCTGGATGATGAACTGGAGTAGGCTAAGCAGCACGCTTGACCTGCTCACTGGCCACAGCGCACTAAAGGCGCACCTCTTTAAACTTAAGTTGGCGGCTGAAGAAAACTGCCGACTATGCGGTGAAGAGGAAGAGAGCATCATACACATTCTGTGTTGCTGCCCGATGCTAGTGGTGTACAGGTACCAAACCTGGGGCAGCATGGTAATGGATCCAAGTGAGACGGGGCCAACAGAAAACCTGCGGTTTGCCAAAACCAGCGGACTGGAATTATGATGCCCTGAAGACACAGCGGTAGTCACAGAGGATCAGAAGATCTAGGTGACATAGGTGCCTATACCAATGGCCCAACCGCAAAAATGTAATGTAACTAATTTGACAGAAAGGTTCTGGACATTTTTTAGCACGATAGTGAGTCAGCCTAGGCTAAAGACAGTCTGCCTTGGGGGGTTTCTCATCACTAACATTTGAAATTGAGCAATAAGGCTATTATATTATTTTTGTTGATACCTATTAACGTACATTAAATTTTAACCGGAAATACCCTTCAATCAAGTTCCTTATCTCGATTTTGGGAGTCACGGTGTCTAATAATATGTCTTGGCATGACCATGTTGCTAACATCGCAAAGTCAGCAAGTCAGAGGCTAGGTTTTCTGTGGAAAGCTAGAAAGTTTTTTACTCCTGATCAACTGTTGACGACGTACAAGGCTCTAATCCGACCTCTACTGGAGTATTGCTCTGATCAGTCTCACACATTTACTCTCAATCAAGAATACTTCTTTTACAGGACTACTACGGAATGGAACAAGCTTTAAAATCATTTTTTCCAACTTTTGCAACTTTTCGGCTCCTTTCTATAATCCCTCTCTCTTCTATTAGTCGCAGTGCGGGCCATCCGCGGCCCACACGATAGGTTGACCCTTTTTGCGACTATTTTCATTTAAAAATAAAACAATAACACACACATAACAATAAAACACGACCATTTAGTGCCTAGATTATAAAATATACGACCTAATCTTGAATATCTCTATAAATATTTTTGTAAATTTGGTTAGAATTAAAATTCTTTAAATCCATAACAGCCATTTAAATAAAGAAATAAAGAAAACACTTACTTGGCGCATTTCGCCCATCCTCGTATCCAATTTGGTCCGTTTTGAAAAACTGCTTCAATCGTTTCTGAAAAACCTAAACTGGGCGTTTTGGTCCTTGTGCATATTTTATTGGAGGCTCTAACCTATAATATGCGGACCTGGGTATTAAAAAAAACACATTTTAAGCTTAATGTGATTTTGACTTATTCTGTGTGTACAGTTCGACAAAGGTCTAATTGAATGTTTTATTAAATCGAATAAGTAACTAATGAAACAATATAAACATTATCCCAAGGAAATTCAAATAAAAGGCTTAATTGTTGATAAACTGTTTTAACTATGGTATTCCTAATTTTGGGCAAAGTTTATACAATATGTCTCCGTAAGTTGGAACCATATGGAAAACTTTTTTATTAATATTATTTTTGTAACAGTTGAATGATTAATATTTTTATTGGGATACTGTTTCTCTTTGCGTTTTATAGTTTTCTTCCGCAATTAAAACAATTTCAATTTTATCTTCGCATATTAATAACACTACTATTTTTATGTGTTTTATAAATTCTAACGCTGTCAAAAATTCATTTGTATGCTAGTGCATCTTAGATTACATGTAAATATAGTTTAATTTGCATCTTTATTGTAATAATATGTTTTAAAAAAATAAATTTTTCATTTTAAATGGATGTTAACTGTTAAACTTTTTTTAAAACAATTTTGCGATATTTTTAAAAAATGAAGGTACTTTACTGCTGAGCAAAATTCATATTTTTTGACAAACCTCGTATAGTTGAATGTATGGGCTGGAAATTCGAGAAATAATATTGTTTGTTCATTATTTCTAGCTGGTAACTTAATAGAAGAATGTAACCCTAATTTGCTTAAATATTTTATCTACCATCGAATTGTGGAAATAATTAAAAACGACGATCAAATCAAAATAATTGTTATTATAATAATTAACTAATCTAACGGATGTTAAATGCTAAATTAAGATTATCTCGTTTCGACTGGCTTCAGACAATAAACTCCCAGTTTCTATACTGGTAATAGGTAAAATATAATGTGCGGCACGGGATTAAAAATTGTATGTGCTTTTCAGAGTGGATACTCACCAATAACTGTACATTGTACGTGCATAATATACCCACAAATAAAGTTCCGATTGTCCCCACTAACAATCCAGCCGTCTTAAAAGCTCTTGGTACTGAAAAAATTCCAATTCCCAAAGAGCCTTTTATTATATGTATTACAGCCCCAAAATACCTAAAAAATAAAGTAATATAAAGTGGTGCACACGGTAAATCTATAGGGTGTGGAGCGAAAAGTTTTGATTAAAAGTAATGGCGGATACAGTTATGTTAAAAATCTGAAATTACGAAGCTGTAGGTTTTCGATGACGCTGAGTTCAAATATAATGTTGTCCTGAATGTGGCACTTCCGGTTATACCGGAAATAGATGTCAACTTTGTTATTTTAAATAGAATCTAATATTTTTTATTTTATTTTTGAATTCTACGTGAAATTTTAGATAAAATTTGTGCACAATGACTTATATCAAAAATAAAGTATTTTCGAGATAATTCGATTGTTTTCCTAGTCCACATTGAATAACGGTATCTCCATTAATAATGAAGCTAGTGACGTGAAATTGTAACCAATGAATAACAAGCACTTGTCCGTTAACTTTATATGTCCAACTCATTGATATCTCATACAGGGTATTTTAAACTTAGCTGCCAACATGCACAATTTAATTCTATTATAAGTTACTTACTTTAAATAGAACATTTTCAGCTGTATTTTTTTAAGCCAATTCGTTTGGTATTGGTATTCCCCATACCTAAATCCAACCATTTTTGAGATATTTTATTACCTTCGTTAAAACTTCATAGCACTACTTAATTCTTTCATACAATATTTAAACTCAGCGTCATCCAAAACCTGCAGCTTCGTAATTTCAGATTTTTAACATAACTGTAACCGCCATTACTTTTAATCAAAACTTTTCGCTCCACACCCTGTATATTCAGTTAGTTCCAAATATCACAACAGTTTAAAAAATAAAAAATATCTAAATAAAAGAAAAAAAATGCTATTAGGATGATCAACTCACTTTAGTAGTGAAGGATCTTTTAGGTATTTTAATGGACTCTTCTTTAATTACCTCCACGATAAATTTACCAGATGTTCCAGTAGGGAACTCCTTAATCAGTATGCATCTTTAGATAGATCGACTAGAGCCCATAAGCTCTTCTTTAAACTACGGAACTAACCCTCGATTAAGATCTGATCAAGATAAGGAAATAGTGTTGTTGTGACACTCGTTTGTATTCCATCTCGAAAGGCGCCAACCCAAATATTTGGCATCGCAAAAGGGTATAGAAATATCCAGACAGCGCCACATTAAAATAATAAGCAGTGTAGTGTGCGTTTTTAATATTAAGATACTTGCAACCCTCGGTTATCGTAAACATATGTGCGCTATTGAAAAGCGAGCTTTTTGGTTGTTGTAAAGCTCGTTGCAACCCATGCCAAGAGGGATGAAATGGCACCTCATTGTTCCTACATCTTAAAAATTATATACATGTAACATCGCTAAATAGCACGGACATGTGTTTAATATTAAGAAAAGATTGCTTCCAAAAAGGCACAAGTGTTTGTGTCAAAATCCATGGATTCGAAAAAAATGTCCTGTCACTTACTTTATTAACAATGACATTGTTTACTAATTACGTCTCGTAGAGACATACTTGTTAATACTTCTTGGTAAAAAGTAACAATTTCGGTGAACACAAATAATACATTTTTTCTTGCACTCATCATGTGTAAAACTAAACATTATTGTGTTTATGTCCGACGGTGGGGTCTTCGTGCCAAATTTTCCAAACCACACTACAAAGTGGCAATTTTGTTGCCGAAGGAAGCTCTTGTTGTACGTTCGAATAATTTTTTATTGAGTTATACAGGGCCTTTTTTAAAAGGGGCAGTCAAATAATTTTTTTTGTATTTAATCTTTAAGATAAAATAGCGTTCTTTTGTCTCTTCAGGGCCATCATTACCTTTACATTTTTTAAATACGGACTTGCCCTTTTTATTTTATAATGCCAAATCGTTTTAAATATTAAATTCAATGATAGATCACACTTGAATTTTTTACAACGTTCTGTTTGCAAAACTATCATCAAAGAATTGAACAATAAAATTAATACAGACAATTATACTTACATTTAATTCAAACTGATAAGTTAGATTTTGTAATTGGTTTATAACCAAGTTGAATAATCAGGGAGTTTAATTAATACTATCGAATGAACAGACGAAACGACGTCTACAAATTATTTTAGTAACCCTTATAATACCAAGCGGGGTGCAAATGCACCCCACATGTACTTTTTTGTATATATCTAAGCCAATTATATTTTGTTTTATTTCCTCTTTTTAGACGCTGCATTTTTTTGGGTTCCAAATGTAATTTACCTAAAATCTTACATGGATTTTTTCCATCTCAGTAATTATTTAGGTTTTTAGAGTGTGGAGTGCATTTGCACCCCGCTTGGCATTTTACGTATACCAATATTTCTATGTTATTATGAGCTAACGGCAGAGTAAAATCCTTACATGTTGTACTGTTCGTATCCCCACATCTCTTATTCGGCGCTGAGAGAAAGTTAGAAGACAAGCTTGCACCAATAAGGGAAGTATTTGATAAATTCGTATCAAACTGTAAAAAAGCACTATATCCGAGTACGCACGTATGCATTGACGAGCAACTCGTCCCATTTCGAGGAAAGGCTCCATTTAGGGTCTATATGAAAAGCAAGCCAGAAAAGTATGGAATAAAGATATGGACACTGGCAGATTGTGAAAACAATTATACTTTGAATATGCAAGTGTATTTAGGTAAGTCAGTTATTTTCATTAATGCTATGTTATTAGGCAAAGTAGGCAACAAGCCTGAAAAAGGACAAGGTGAACGGGTCGTTCTTGAAATTTCTGATTATCTAAGTCAAGGATATGGTATCACAACTGATAACTTCTTTACTAGTCTTCAGCTGTCTCAAAAATTGTTGGATAAGAAGCTTACATTATGTGGCACTCTGCGCAAAAATAAGACGTTTATACCAAAGGAACTACTTCTATCTTCTTCAAAAAAAGAATATTCTTCAATGTTTGCTTTTACAAAACATTGTACATTAGTGTCTTATGTGCCGAAAAAGAACAAAACTGTTATTTTGTTATCAACCGAGCATGACGATGACAAAGTAAGTAATAAGGAGTCAGACTACAAACCAGATATTGTCTTGCATTATAATAGTACTAAAGGAGCTGTAGATGCAACAGACCAAATGGCAGCAAAATATACCACTCAAAGAAAAACTCTTAGATGGCCCATGGTATTATTATTATTATCAATATTGGAGCTATAAATGCCTATAAAATATGGAAAATTAAAAATCCAAATTACGGGTCTGGGCACTTAGATGCAAGAAGAAAATATCTTCTTTCAGTTGGGAAAGGAACTGGCCAAGGAAAATATGATTTATAGATTTAGAAATACTAATGGTTTGCAAGCCAGCATACAAGAAAATATTCTTAAAGTTGTTCCAGAATTGGAGCAAAATATCCCTTCAACTAAATTGAAATAAAAATAAATACAAAATAATTTATTTGCGTTTTTTTTTTCATTTTACTTAAAAAAAGTGTAAAAATTACAAAGATAGACAAAAAAAAATGGGGTGCAAATGAACCCCGCTTGGTATCGCACGTATGTAAAAAAGCTTGGTATTATAAAGGTTAATAAGAAAAATAAATGTTTTTACTTACACACCACCAAGTAATAACCTAAGTTCGGTATTTAATTAATTTAAGATATAAAGTGCTTAAAAACATTTTAAATGGGCCAAAATTCATTTAGACATCTTCGGAAGAAATATTGGACGCGCAGAAGGAACAATTCAAATTATTTCTCTTGCTTCTAATTTATTTTATGTTATGAATAATGAATATTTAATCATTTTCGATTGTTTTAATGCTTGTATGTCATGTATGTGTACTGGGTGTACCATTTAAAGGTGTCAAATTTTTTTGGAAAACTTCGGAATTTTTACGCATGCTGCCAATGGTTAACTTTTATAAGAGAGTATAAAATAAGTCTCAAGTCTTCAGCATTAAGACAAGCTAAAGAGTTCAAAGGATGGTCTACTTAATTGAATGAGTTCCTACCTACATGGTTGAGACAGGAAACGTTAAACCGATAGTTAAATTTTAAATGAAAAATCATAAGTATAACTAATACGATCTGGTAAAAGAAAAAGAGGAATCGGTATAGCTGATACTAACATTACTGTAAGGCAGCTGTTTGGACACTCCGCAGTGAACAAAAATTCAGCGAGATATCCATTCTTTGCGACAGCCAGACTGCTATTAACTTCTAGGGCAGCCATGCAATGAATGAGCTAGCTGCTTAGTTCAGAGTTCACATTGCCTGGGTACCCGGCCACAGCGACATACCAGGCAACTGTAGGGCGGATGAGCAAGCAAGAGAGGGCACCATCCTCCCAGCTGTAGCTGTCTCATCTCAGCCAGGAGTACCGATTGTAAACTGCCGGGCTCCTTCTGCACAGTAAGATAGTTCAAAAGCCAACCTTAGGTAGCAAAATGAACCCTCATGCACATCATCGAAGCAGATTTGGTCTACACGTGATCTACGTCGAACTAATGATGACTCCAGGGAGTCTGATGGCGGCCATAACAGGGCAGTGGGCAGGTGAAATCGCAGAGCTACGACACGACTTCTACAGAAGCTGTCACGATGAGCAAAAGGAGGAAAAAATGATACATCTTCTCTGCCACTGCCCTGCCTTTTGGAGAAAACGGTTTTCTACAGGGTATTTTAAAAATAGGTAACCACGTCTCTAGGATAGGTAGAAAACTGAAAAATAATTGGGGTTTGTTTAGTAAAAAATTTTCGTAACGTCATCCGTATTCAAGATAAAGGGCATCGAAGAAAAAAATTTGGTTATTACTTCATAATTTTTAAAACTAAAATATTTGGAAAACGGTACACAGTATCGAGTTTCACCAAGAGTACCTTTTTGGTGTAAAATTGAATGATGTTTAAGTTTACTTAAAATTTTAATTAATAAATTTAACCTTAAAAAAGTTATGTTCAATACTACGAACCGTGTAACTAGCACCCTTTATAAGAGTCAGATATAAAAACAAATTAATGGAATGTGTATCAGCTTCTAAAACATTTTCTTATAAAATTTCATTACAATGTTTCCAGTAGTTTCGGCAAAATCGCAATAAATGTGTATACATTTTTTTTCTTTAACGCCCTTTATCTTAAATACGGATGGCGTTACGAAAAATTTTTACTAAGCAAACCCCAATTATTTTTCAGTTTTCTACCTATCCTAGAGACAAGGTCACCTTTTTTTAAAACACCCTGTATACTAGGGCAACCGAACTTTGATGACTTAGCTCAGTTAGCATTAAAGACCTCACGCTTTTCAATAAAAGCCCTAACTGGTTTATACGGAAGAGGGGGAGAGCCGTCAATTACGGTATAACGTATTGCCGTTTTAACCTAACCTAACAACACTGTAAAAGCTTTTTTAGAAGAAGGAATTTAAATCAATCATAATAGTGTTACGATTTTTTTGGGTCCGTCTCTGTCGACCTTGCTTTGAGGCAACGGCGCGTTGACCAAAAAACTGGGGTGAATACTAATGAGCCGCTAGAATACATTGGATGATTCTGGAATTTCAAAAAATGTCGATCTTACTGGAACATTGATTTGGAGGTATTTAAACGGAATCATAGATCGAAGTTTAGTTTTAAAAGTTTAAGTTAGTTTGAAATCAAGTATTTATTGTAATTATAAAGTAAATATATATAAGTGATTTGCAAAGTAAAATTTATTCTGGAGAAATACTAGAATAAAAATTGTGTAGTTATTACTACTAAAAGTTTAGAATTACCGAACCCAAGGAGAAAATATCGTAACAATAGGTTTTTTTAAATCTGTTTCTGTGTCTTTGTATTTTGATATTTTTTTTATTTCGGGAGAAAAATAGATGCTTACGTGTTAGGATGTTGCAATTTTCTATGCGAGTACGGTTCGTATTCTTTCTTTTCCATGTCGACCGTGTATAATTGATCATTGTTTGGTAGATTGATCCTAAAAATAACAAAAATAATATAATTAAATTAATGATACATTATAAGAGTACCTAAAAAATACCTTAGGTTATTTTAATACGAGCGCGGTTTAATAACTCAGTGACTTTTTGAATAAAACAAATTTTTTTCCGCAAATAAACATTTTATTTTTCTACATAATCACCTTTTAGCTCGATACATTTAGTCCAGCGTTTTTCTAATTTTTTTATTTCCTCCAAATAATAGGTTTTTTCAAAGCTCTCAAAATACGCGTTTTTTTCAGTAATTACTTCTTCATTCGACTCAAATCTCTTACCGCCCAGCCATTTCTTTAGGTTTGGAAACAGAAAATAGTCGCAGGGGGCTAAATCTGGAGAATATGCTGGATGGGGTAGCAGTTCGTATCCCAATTCGTGGATTTTGGCCATCGTGACTAGACAAGTGTGCACACGTGCATTGTCTTGATGGAAACGCACTTTCTTCTTCTTAGCCAAATGCGGCCGTTTTTGCTTCAAATCAACGTCGAATCTGTTCAAAAGCTTTGAATAATATTCGCCGGTGATCGTTTTACCTTTCTTGAGGTAATTAATGTAAATGACACCGCGTACATCCCAAAAAACTGTGGCCATGACCTTGTTGCCTGACAGACTCTGTTTCGCCTTCTTTGGTCCACGTTCACCCCGAGCAACCCACTGTTTCGATTGTTCCTTAGTCTCTGGTGTGTTGTGATGGATCCACGTTTCATCCACAGTAACAAAACGGCGCAAAAATTCGTCCGGATTACGGCTGAACATCGCTAAACACTCTTTTGAAGTGGTCACACGATTGCGCTTATGGTCGAGTGTGAGCAATCGCGGCACCCATCTCGCAGACAGTTTTTTCATGACCAAATATTCGTGTAAAATATGATGTACCCGTTCAATTGAGATACCTACAGCATGAACCAACTCACGCACTTTCATTCTCCGATCATCCAATATCATTTCATGGATTTTATCGACGATCACTTCTTTTGGGCGACCTGGACGTTCGGCGTCACTAGTGCTGGTACGACCACAACGGAACTCTGTAAACCACTTCTTAACCATTGAAATTGATGGTGCCGAGTCCCCGTAGTATTTATCAAGTCTTTCCTTAGTTTCAGTGATGGATTTTTGACGTAAAAAGTAATGCTTAATCAGCACACGAAATTAACTTTTTTCCATTTTCGTAAAAATTTACGAGGTGTTCTGCTTTGAACGGCTATTAAACACCAACTGCACGACGTAGCTTGCTCAAAATTAGAAAGTTGCCCACTGATAGATTATAGTTGACGGCAGCACTGTTGCATTTGGAGTAAATGCGCGGGAAATTCATAAAGTCACTGACTTATCAAACTGCCCTCGTATCTTTAACTTTCGTGAAACGTAATAATTGTATCGACTAAAATGTTGCCATAGCAACGAAATAACGATTTACTAATTTGGCATTAAAACAGTTTCATTTTGCTTTTTGAAAATTTGCATGGTTTTTTATCGCAATTATTATATGTTATTATATAAATAAAAATTGAAATGTTTCTATTTTTTTCCTACAAATAGATATTTAAAAAAAATGTGCTTTATTAATTTGTTATTCCAAACAGTTGCTAAAGATATAGTAAACGCAATAGAGACAGTGCGTCATGATTTTAACGCCAATTGGTGAAAACATTGTAAACTCTATTACCGTTTTATATTTTTAATAATAGGGAATATGCATGTATTTTTCTTATATATTTTTTTTCAATCTATTCGATAGTTTACATCGTTATATATAAGTGGAAATATTTTCAACGCCAAAAAACTAATTTAAAGTATTTAAAAAAAAGTTTTAAATAGCCAACCGACATGGGCACATTGAACGCTCACCATATTGGCGAGCTTCATGTGACGTTATAATCTATGACAACAAACAAACAAGTGAAAAGGTTGGGTTGAAGATAATTCAATTTTTAGGATTATTCTAGGAGCTTTTAGAACTACGCCGATAAAAAGCTTACAGTTGGAATTGGGAGAACCTAGTTTAAGTCTAAGACGAAAACTTTTGAGTGGAAATTACGCAGCTGCCATCCTTGACAATAAGTCAAATCCAACATTTCAATACACACACTCAAATAAACTAATAGGATTTATAATGGTAAACCTAGGACACCGAGACCATTCTACGAAGGAATAAAAGCATACTTTCAAGAAATTAACTTCTGTATACCAACAGTTTACCCAGTTGCCGCCAGCAACATAGAACCCTGGTTAGTAAAGATACCTAAATGCAACATATGCCTTACCAGTTATGACAAACAAAATACTAACTCCACTATCATAAAAGTAAAGCTAATTAAAATTCTGGAAACTTACCGCAACTACCAAAACATATATACAGATGCCTCCAAAACCTCTTTAAGCGTAGGAGCAGCTGTCGTAACTGATTCGCAGAATTTCCTGTATAAACTTTCATCCTGCACAAGCATCCTCTTAGCAGAACTGTTCGCTATATATCAAGCCCTAATACAGGTTTACGCAACCAGCCTCCAAAACAATTGCCTTATCCTTACAGACTCCCTCAGCTCCCTATACTCCATCCAATACCTATACTCCAAACACAGTTTGGTTCAACATATTAAAAAAGAACTCTTCGTGGCCGGAGAACAACATAAAAATATCATCCCATATTGGTATTAGTGGGAATGAAGAAGCAGACAAGTGTGCTCGTGAGGCTATTACAGATGATAGTGTAGTCTCGGTTTTAGAAGTGGTTAGTGCGGTTATAAAAAGTGTGTTAAACCAAAAAACGTTATTATGTGGCAATCTCAGTGGACTGAAAGTGAGTCAAAACTCCGCGAACTTAAGCCTCGGTATCAAAAGAATAGAACGTGTTACAAAGTTTAAATATCTCGGAAGCATCATAAGGCTCGTTTCACACTTATACGGTTTCATTCGGTTCGGTCTGTATTCGGTTCGTTTTCGGTAGCCGCCGAAACCGAATGAAAACTCTTCACACACTCTCGGTTTGTATTCGGTTCGTTTTCGGTAGCCGCCTCTACTAATGAAAACTCAAGGTTAGTATAAGGTTTGATATCACGACTGAATCATTGAAGACGCAACCAGCCAACAATATGAAGACAAGACAAATTGTTGCTATGCTATTTCTCTACAGAAGAAACAAAAAACGAAAGAGGAATAATCGACTTCACTGGGTACACCCTATCCTCACCAAACGGATGCAGTGTGGTGCATTTCATACCCTTTTTCCGAAATTAAGGGAGCATGAAGACAAATTTTCAAATTATTTCAGGATGTCTAAGACATCATTTGATGAATTACATGAGAAGTTGAAGGACTGTATTCAACGCCAAGATACATTTATGCGGGAATGTATTCAACCAGTACAGATGTTAGCCGTCACTTTGAGGTAAGACAATAAGACCAATAGTTAGTAGAATGGTTAATTAAACAAAAACACATTCATAAATTTTGAAATAAAATAATATTTTAATAGTATTTTGAAACAACAAATGAAAATAAATGTTATAATTGTACATAATCAAATAAAATAAAATATACAATAAAGTTTTAATAATATTTTATTTTTAGTTATGATATTTTGAGAAAATAAAATATTCTATACTTGCGTACCGATATCATTTTTTCTGTGGTCGTCAAAATCCTCGTAGCCATCTACGATTTCTGCACATACAGCTTTCCACGCTTCCATCGTTTTAAATTTGTCCTTGTATTTTTCACTTGACTTGTCCCACAGTACTTCACGTGGTTGAACTGAAGAAATCAGCCGATCTATATCAATTTCAAGTGGATCACACATTGTATTCGATGAACAAAATTTAAAATGAACTTGACTTCTTGCTCAAAACGTGACCGAACCGAAACTAAACCGTATACGTGTGAACAGCCCATTGCCTTTGTGAACCTAGGACCCGAAAAGAAACCGAATAGAAACCGAATGAAACCGATTCGTGTCGTGGGGGCTTTCGGTTCTATCAGGTTTCTATTAGTGACCGAACACAGACCGAATCACCGTTTCACACTTATTCGGTCGCTACTGAAAACGAACCGAATACAGACCGAACCGAATGAAACCGTATAAGTGTGAAACGAGCCTAACGGAAACACTGGACCCTGATACAGAAATAAAAAGCAGAATAAAGATGGCGCGCGCAGCGTTTAATAAAATGAGACCGCTTCTTTGCAATGATGATTTGAACCTTAAGCTAAGACAACGGATGACTGAATGTTATATATGATCAATACTGTTGTATGGTACGGTGACGTGGACATTCAAGATCAGTACAATGAACCGACTAGAGGCATTTGAGATGTGACTGCACAGGAGGATGTTGCGCATACCTTGGACGGACAATGTAATAAATGAGAGAGTCCTCAGAAAGTCTAAAACTGACAGGCAATTAATGACCACCATAAAATGCCGCAAAATTGCATATCTTGGTCACATACTAAGCGGAGATAAATATCAACTATTCCAAATTATAATGAAGGGGAAAATAGAGGGGCGCCGTGGGCCTGGAAGAAGGCAACAGTCATGGTTGAAAAACATTCGTGAATGGACAAATATACGTTCAGTAGAAGAACTCTTACACTTAGCAAAAGATCGAAATGCTCTAGCCAGAGTGATAGCCAACGTTCGGGAGACCGGATAGGGCACATGAAAGAAGAAGAATCAAAAGTGGAATCCCTTTTCAAAAAACAGACAAAAAACAAGTGGTTATTTCTCGTCTACGGTTAGGTCATACTAAATTAACTCATAGTTACTTAATAAAACGTGAAGAGAATCCAATATGTGACTTATGTAATGTAAACATATCAGTGAAACATCAAGCTCAACGGCAAAATTGTCAACTACCCGATAAATTTAAATACATATTTCAGAATAAAAATTGTCATAAGCTAATCACATATTTAAAATTGATAAATGTTTTTAATTCTGTGTAATTACTTACTGTACTGTCGCTAATAACCTTTTATGGTTGATGCTACTCTTTTCTAAATAAAAAAAAAAGATTATTAAAAAAGTTTTCTGCCCTAAGAGAGTGAAAAACGGGGGCAAATTTTGAATGGAATAACGTGATTCCTCTGTCCAATCTACTTCAAATTTTGCATAAACATTCTTAAACATAATTAATGGAAGACGTGTTTCGTATTTTATTAAAACTCAACGTCTAACGGGTCCTATTAAAACCATTTTTGACTTCTACGCGGACAAAGTCGCGGGCAAAGGCTAGTAACTATATAAAATATGTTTATGTTTCAGTACACGCAACCACGGACAAAGAGAAAAAAAGAAAGCGAGTAGAGCGTAGGTCTCTCTCTTCTCCGATACCCGAAGGCAAGAGAGACACTAAGCCGATCCTTAAGAAGTTTTACTTCAAAAATGTCTTGTATCTCTGTTGGGTCGAAAACTTTTTAGACCACCCTTGTATTAACAATTTTCATCAAAAATTTAAATTATGTAATTTGCTTAACGTTTGGAATGCAATTATTACATGCATCCTATTCTAAAAGTCTGCCATTTTTATTTTCCAAGAGAGACACTAAGCCGTTCCTTAAGAAGTTTTATTTCAAAAATGTCTTGTAGCTCTGTTGGGTCGAAAACTTTTTAGACCACCCTTGTATTAACAATTTTCATCAAAAATTTAAATTATGTAATTTGCTTAACGTTTAGAATGCAATTATTACATGCATCCTATTCTAAAAGTCTGCCATTTTAATTTTCCAAGAGAGACACTAAGCCGTTCCTTAAGAAGTTTTATTTCAAAAATGTCTTGTATCTCTGTTGGGTCGAAAACTTTTTAGACCACCCTTGTATTAACAATATTCATCAAAAATTTAAATTATGTAATTTGCTTAACGTTTAGAATGCAATTATTACATGCATCCTATTCTAAAAGTCTGCCATTTTTATTTTCCAAGAGAGTTACTAAGCCGTTCCTTAAGAAGTTTTATTTCAAAAATGTCTTGTATCTCTGTTGGGTCGAAAACTTTTAAGACCACCCTTGTATTAACAATTTTCATCAAAAATTTAAATTATGTAATTTGCTTAACGTTTATAATGCAATTATTACATGCATCCTATTCTAAAAGTCTGCCATTTTTATTTTCCAAGAGACACTAAGCCGTTCCTTAAGAAGTTTTATTTCAAAAATGTCTTGTATCTCTGTTAGGTCGAAAACTTTTTAGACCACCCTTGTATTAACAATTTTCATAAAAAATTTAAATGATGTAATTTGCTTAACGTTTGGAATGCAATTATTACATGCATCCTATTCTAAAAGTCTGCCATTTTTAAAGTGAAAACTTTTTTAGCGGCGTTGTACACTTTTTTTGTAATGGGTAAAAAATGTTAAACTCGCGTCAGGACACGTGACCTGATCGAAAATTCGTAAGACGGATGTTTTTCACTGGAGCAATATAAAATGCGACTTTTCTTTACTGGTAACTTGGCAACCTTATTCAACAAACTGACAAATTCAAGTACATTTTTTATGTCATTTTGACAAATTAATTTAGTAGCTAAATTCAAAATTTAAGTGCTTTTCATTAGTTTATTGATTAAGTTCTGCAAAGAGAGGTGTCGTTTTTAGCAGATGTTATGGACACCATAGCGTGTCTTAATGACTCTAATGGTTCTCCCCCCGACAAAATTTTAGATAAAATAATTTATCAGTGCAAGAAGCCGTTAAAAAATGCATCAATTTGTGTTAAAAAAGCATTAAAAACTGGACTGAAAGCTGGTTTGATCAAAGAGAACGGGTGAAGGTTTAAATTAGGTTTTGGTTTGCCGATAACGAAGGCTCGAAGACGAAGAAAAAATAGAAGCAGAAGCCGTAGACGACGTAGCCAAAAGCGACAAAACCGAAAACGAGGTAGCCGAAAACGAAAAAGTCGAGGTAGGAAGAAAAGCGCCATATTGAAAGAAGATCAAGCAAAAAGCGGAAGAAAGAAATCGAAAACATTCAAATCTGGTACTGATGTTTAATATATGATTTATAATAAAGCATTAATAAAAATAATGCATTATTCATAAACTTTGGAAATCTGGAGACAATATTTTTCAGATTAAAAATAATAATTTTTGAAGTGAAAATTTCTTTAGCGGCGTTGTACACTTTTTTTGTAATGGGTAAAAAATGTTAAACTCGCGTCAGGACACGTGACCTGATCGAAAATTCGTAAGACGGATGGAGAGTAGACAACTGGCGTGGCGTAGGAGAGGGAGTATCCCCCTCTCTTTCTACGGCGCGGCGAAAATGTATGCCTGCGCCGGCTGTTTTCACTTCTGCCGGCACTCCCAGAGTGCAACCCGTCGTTTTTTTATTTTCCAAGTTTCTTTGTTTTATACCTACCAAACCGTGGTCTAGTTTTGTCTGTAAAGTATAGATGTCTTGATGGGCCACTAGACGAGAAGCGAGTGACCACTGTTTTTATGCTCTTGTTGATTTCTTCTCTTATTTTACTTTGTATCGTATAGGCTAAGAAGGTATGCATGGTATGCGTGAAAGCTTTTACTATTTACATAGATTAAATAAATAAAATAAAACAAAAAAAAAAGTTACTTTGTAAAGGTTATTCTTCACGAATTATTAAATTGCATTTTTAAGACTCATGTCACGGGAATTCCCTAGCTGAATACCTGCCATTAATTTTATGATATCATACCATTTAGTCATGGGTATATTTTATTTAAAATTTAAGTGAACAGAAAATTGTGAAATGAATTTTAATATTTTGTAACACGTTTTCTTGTTATTAAAAATACTATCTCCCTGATGCTAGCACGTGTTTGGTCTTATTGGTGTCTTCGCGGACTTCTGTACCGTACGTCATGATCGGTCTAATACAAGTCTTTTAGATTCTAATTTTGCTATCTTTGCGCTCATACGGGTTTGACCAAACTATATCTAGTAGACATTCTGATAGTGTGGATGCTTTGTTAATCTGGCTCCTCAGGTTTTTAACTCGTGGGTGCTTGATATGTCTAGGCCCAGATATCTGTTTTACATCACCTGTTCTACGGGATCGTAACACACCATACCAATTCTTTTGTTGCCCATTCCATAGCCGAGGTTAAGATCTGTTACTTTTTTTTTTAAATTTTATCCAAAAGAAGAAAACGAGAATTAGGCTGTCTTATTATGGATAGTTATGGATTATCTTTGTTATGTTCGCTGGTACCTTATTTCTTATTAATATGTGTAGAATGTCTCCCAAACGAACGCTGTCAAACGCCATTGTTAGGTCAATGAAGCAAATATACGCTGGCATGCTTTACTCTATAGCCTTTTCTTTTCTTTTTGCGTTTCCAGTTTGTCCTTGAGAATACTTGTCAATAGTTTTATTGCTGTATTCAAGAGGGTTATTCCTCTATAGTTTTAAGGGCAGGTTTTTATTTCTTTCCTAAATATGGTTATATGATGATGCTATTATGACATTCATCTGGTGTTTCTGTTTCGTTCAAGATTTTGTTAAATAGTTGCGACAGTTTCCTTGCGAGTTCTTAAAAGCTCTTTAAGGATACTGTCAGGCCTGGGCGATTTATTTATTTATTTATTATACACAAGTGATATACCAAAACACGATGAAACACTGATAGCCACATTTACCGACGATACAGCTATCATGGCAATAGATACTCTTTAGCTGGCGCTATCGAAATGCTGCAAAACGCAATAATTAAAGTCAACAATTGGACGAAGGGATGGCGTATTAAATTAAATAAAGTTAAATCAAGGCACATTATTTAAACTTATAGAAAGGTTGCTCCGGTAGTTGTTACAATCATAATATAAGCGAATACAGCTAGGAATCAAATGAAATCTAGAAATAACACTTGATACCAAGCTAAAGTGGAAGAAGCACGTGAAGAAAAAAAAGAGCTCAACATCAAATATTGTAAATCATACTGACTTCTAGGTGACTTCTAGAAATTAAATGTATAGGCTGGCATTTGCCGACTGACTGGTGGATCCTTTTTTCCTACCAGGCAATTTTACTGGCAAAATGTTATTACAATTACTGGAAGACGCTATTGACCCTGCCTTGACTGATATTTGAAAATAATCCACAGTATGACGAAGATCATTTTTTTTTCAACAGGACGGTGCTCTTCCGCATTATGAGGCGATTGTTCGTCCACGGCATTGGATTGGGAAAAGAGGCAGCATTGAATGGCCTCCACGATCGCGAGATTTATCTTACCTCGATTTTTTTTTTGGTGGAGACATCTGAAAAGTAAAATCTATAAAACACAACCAGCGTCGTTTAAAGATTTGCGTCAAAGAATCGTTGTCGAGTGCCGTCGAATTACGTGAACGTTTTGAACAAAATCTTTATTATTGTATGAAAGCGGTCAGTCATCAGTTTAAACATTTAACCAATTATGTAGTAAGTAAGCAACTTAAATAACTGGAATTTTAACACATAATTTTTTTCAAAGTATTGGGAGGAAATGTAAAATTTAAAGACTATTGTAAAAAAAATTGTCAGAGCTTTCAAAAGACATCTTATTCGACCCCCGATTCCATTTAAACATTTTGGGGTAATTCTTACCCTCGCTTGGGGTTGAAAGTCAAAAATACCGGAAAAGACAGGTCTGAGTGTTTTTCTACAATGTGGACGAGGTTCCTGCAAATGGCTGTTTCGTTATCGATTGGCCACCCTGTATATCACGAAATTTAAGTGGTAAAGTAAAAAAATACATTTAAAAATGGCAATAATAACATGCTACAAATGTAATTTGTGGTCAACATGGTTTTCAGGCTGCAATAATATGAACTATGTTAATGTAAAACCTTGATATGTCACAATCATGTGTGACACATTTTTTAGCAATTTTATTGCAAATATTGTAGTCGAACTTGATATGATTTTGGTGACATATAAAAACACGTGAAATTTCATAATACAATTAACATTGATTAAAATATTTAATATTAAATTTAAAAATACAACAATAAATTATACAGGATAAAAAATGCCATAAAAATAATTTTTTTTTGAACATTTCCAAACGGATAGTACAACGATGAAGTGGGAGAAAAGAAGACTCCCTCACAGATTCTTACTAGTGCTATAAAATAACAATACCAACTTGTGGTACCTACACAATTGCAGGTGGCCTTATTTCAAATGTAGGTCGCTGGCATTGTTTACAATTTTTTTAAACAAATTTGGTCGCAGTTACGAGTAACATTTTTCACATAATATTAGTACAAACTAGGCGAACGGTATTAATATTTTAAATTGTTGATATCCTTATATCGATTGTGAATTGTGATTTTAAATGAAAAAAGATGAAGCAAGTTAAAATATTTAGACGCACAACTACGTTATACAGGATAATTCATTAAGAATGTCCAATCTCTGATTTGTAGATTCTAGATCTCATATGATGATTCTGCCCAACATGCCTTATATACATATTGCTACTTTCGGAGATAGTTTTCGCAATAATTTTTCAATTTTCCACAATTTCTATTTGCAAATTGGCAATTTTACGTTTTTTTGGCATCAGGATTGCCAATTTGGACTCTAATTTAGTATTGCAAAAAGAGGGCGCTAGATACACTTGGTTGTGTTTATTAAATCAAATCAAATCAAATTTTTTTTCGGTTAAACTATGAATAAAATAATAAGAAAATATTAAAAAGCGGTAAATTCTACAAAAAAAGTTACTCTTGTTTGATTCATGTAAATCGATCGGTATATTTGCTTCTAAAAAGTTCAATGAATTTTAATTTTATAAAAAAATTATTCTCTAAATGTGTAACAAAGAAAAATTAAAAAAAACTAAAAGGTAAATGTTCAAAATGCCCAGCATTTACTTTAATACACTTAAAAGTCGACAGTAAAATCTGTAACTGGATCAAAAGCATGATTGAAAACCGATATATAATATCATCACTGCATGAAAAGTCGGTTAGGTTTAGGACGGCGAAGGGGTGTCCACAAGGTGGGGTACTTTCCCCCCAAATGTATCACTTCTAGTCGACTCTCTGCTGAGCGAGCTTTCCATGCAGGGAGTAGATTTTCAGTACTATGCAGATGATCTGGTTATAATAGTTAGAGGGAAATTTGAAGCGACGATATCAAACGTCCTCCAAGAAGCCCTTAACACAGTATACAGATGGTGCGAGAGGGAACAGATGTCTGTAAACCCCCGAAAAACTGTAATTATTCCTTTTACGAAAAGGAAAAAGCTAGATAAGCTTCGGCAGCCTGTCCTATACGGAGAGAGCATTCCATTTGCGACGGAAGTGAAATACCTGGGTGTAGTTCTGGATAAAAGACTCACCTGGAACGCCCACTTGGAAAAAACAATAAACAAAGCCAGGTTTTCTCCTGTAATCTCAGAAGAGTATGTGGAAAATCTTGAGGAATGAACCTCAAACAGATTTACCGGATATATCAAACAATGATAATATCTATGGTCACGTATGGCTCAGTAGTCTGGTGGACCAAAGGGTTACAACAGACAGCTAGAGCAAAGCTTGCTGGCCTTTAGCAGTTTTTGGTGTCACCACAAGTGCCGCCAAAACAATTATTTCGGACTGGGCGGAGAGGAAAATACTCACGTACTGGTCCTATTTACCAGAGTTAACATACTCGAAGGCGTTTCTACCCAAACCCTCGAGAAACACAACTAAGCAGAACCTAGAATGGAGCAGAAATGACCTGCGTATTCTAACGGGACTGCTTACAGGACACTGTCGTTTAAGATACCACCTCAGAAAGATAGGTCTGAACCAACAAACGGACTGTCGGTTTTGCTGCGTGGAAGACGAAACTGCTGAACATATACTATGTTTATGCCCCGTCCTGGGAAGAATAAGGTTCAAAATATTTGGTTACACCAACCTAGAACCTACCGATTTCAAAAAAATCGTACTCTATACAACCATGAACTTCGTAAGAAGGGCTGGATTGTGCGGTGAACTGTATTATTTTTAATCATATTCGCGGCTTCTTCCATTTTTCTTTACAATTCTGGAAGAGAATAAATTTTTTCTTTGTAAACTAATGTCTTCATTAGAGACTAAATCGAAAAATCCAAAGAATTGAAATAAGGACCTCTCGGTGGCCAAGCAAACTCACTTCCACGACCAATCCATCGATGCAGAAACTGTTCGTTTAAGGATAATGTTGTAGAGAATAATGTGGTGGTGCCCCGTCCTGCAAAAATCACATGTTTTGTCCTCTAGTAATTTGTGTAAATGTTCTTGAAGGAAATCTTAATAAATAGGTCCATTTAAATTTGTTATTGTTACACATAGAATAATTTTTTATATAAAATTATATTTCATTGAACTTTTTATATTTCATTGAACTTTTGAGAAGCAAATAACTCAATAACCGATTGAGTTACATAAATCAAACAACTTTTTCTGTAAAATTTAACGTTTTTTAATATTTTTTTATTATTTTGCTTCAGCCAAAAAAAATTTGCTTTGATTTACTAAACACAACCAAGTATAACTGGCGCCCTCTATTAGCAATGTTAAATTAGATTCCAAATTCCTCATGCCAAAAAAGGTAAAATTATCATTTTTCAAATAAAAATTGTGAAAACATGAAAAATTATTGCGAAAATCCAAATCCATATTTAAACTTTAAACACCTGGTATCTCGGAAACTAGCAATATTTGTATAAGGTATTTTGTGCAGAATTATCACATTTTGAGGTCTAGAATCTACAAGTCAGAGATTGGAAACTCTTAATAAATCACCCTGTATATTTATTTATATAGTTATACAAACAAATGAACCAAAAAAATTTAGAAGAGCACCTGATTGGCCAAATATTGCATTTTTAATTTTATCCTTCAAAAAAATTTACGAGATTTAGCAACACCTCGAAATTGCAAATCATCTTTGCCAAGATTCTCTAAAGTATGTATAGTAACACCTTCAATCTCTTCTCTCTTTAATATAATATGTTAGCTTGCACATCTTACGATTACAGAACTTTTTGTTAAAATCTACGCCAAAATGCGTTTAAACCGACAGTTTAATAGTTAGACAGTTCAATCAGTAAGCAGCGAAGAAATTTTTTTGTATTTAAAAGCATTTAACACTCTTTCTGGTTACAAACTTTAATTTTTTTTATACAATTGCCAATTTAAGATGTATTGGAAATGATTAAATTATGTAGCATATTTTGAAAATCACAAAAATGAAAAAACTGTTGAAACGACTATGGCTCAAGTACATTCTACAATCATAAAAATAATTTATGGATATTCTATGGGCCAACAGGCCTAACTGTCACCTACATAGGGGAGGAGTTTTTAGTAAGTAGCCCTGAAACAGTCAGTAGAGTCTCATGGTAGACCTTTAGCTTTCCGGATCATAACCTTTCCATAAAGGATTTTCTCCATCTCAGCAAAAAAAATGTCATCAAAAACATAACTTTCAAAAAAACACCAAGTCTCGCAACTCAGTTCTTCTACCGTAAAAAGTTGTAAAATCCATGTAATACCAAGTCGGTTAATTTATTCAGTCTCTACTTATAGGTCCTTCTGTCTTATGATATTACGTAATTAGCTAACCTAACAAGGTCTTACAGTGACCACATCAATATTAAAAATCTTTTATGTTTTAAATTAATAGATTGACTTGGCAATCGCACTAAACAATCTAATTTATTATTACTTGTGAGATACATACCGACTTGGTATAACATGGATCTCACAACTGAGTTCTTGCGGCCTGGAGCTTGCAAGAGCACTTGCAGCTTTCTTTAATAAAGTACTGAGCACAACAGAAATACCAAATGACTGCCACACGAGCACAACAGTCCGCATCTTCAAAGGACAAAAAACATTTCCCGAAAACTACAAAGGAATAACCCTATTGAACACAAAAATAAAGCTGTTTACAGGAGTGTTAAAAGGTAGACTAGAGAAACACATAACAAACAGGAAGAACAACAAGGATTCAGAAAGAATAGATCGACAACTGACGCCATATTCATCACCAAACAAATAAAAGAAAAGGCCTTAGGATATAACACACCGACATTCATCAGCTTCGTCGATCTAACTAAAGTATTTGACAGAGTCCAACTAAGCAACGTCATCAAAATGTTGATGGAAAAAGAAATACCAGCCAACATGATTACGGTAATCTTCAATCTCAATACCGCCAACTCGACTCAAATTAAAGCAGGACAACATACTACGAAGAGCATACCAACACCAGGAGGAATCAGACAAGGAGACAGCCTTAGTCCACTCCTATTTAATCTTATCATGGACAAAATCATAGTGGCAACCCTAAACATGGGATACAGAATGAATAATTAGCGCATCAGCATGGTATGCTATGCCGACGATGCCGCAATATTCGCGGAAACCGAGAATGACCTGCAGAGGCAGCTCTTTAACTTCTACCAAGCAAGTTGACAACTTAACATAAGCATATCCATTGAAAAAACACAAAGCATGACCATCGCTAAAGTACCACTCAGATGTAAGCTTGTAATTGAAGATAAGCCCATAGAGCAGGTGATGCAATTTAAATACCTCGCCATGGATATGTCCAGCGGCCACGATTCAAAAAATGACCTAAAAGGCCAAATTAACAAAGCATCAGTAATATCAGGATGCCTAAGAGAAATTTTATGGGCCAACCAATACATGCGAATGGACAGCAAGATTAGGATAAACAAAGCATGCGTAAGAACAGTCATGACGTACGTAATAGAAGCGCGAAAAGACACCAACAAAACCAAAAGCATGCTACGCCTGGCAGAAATGAGAGTGCTGAGAACCATAGCTGGTAAAACCAGAAGAGACCGTTTAAGAAATACGAACATAAGAGAACAATGCGGCGTACAGGATATAGTAAAATAGGAAAGACAAAATACAAGAGAATAGTATAACCATGTCAAAAGGATGGCCAAGAATAGACTACCCCGCGTAGCACTAGAGGGAACACCATTAGGCAACCGCCCACCCGGAAGACCATCAAAAAGATGGAGAGACAGCTGGTAGTCCACATCACAGGAAATGTTACGACTGCAAGCCCGGAATTAACAGATTACTATGATCTTATACGAGTAGAAGAAAAAGAAAAAAGAACTGAGTTGCGAGACTTGGTGTTTTTTACAAGTTATGTTTTTGATGGCATCTCATTTCTTTTTGTAGATAGTCCTATTTTTTTTCCTCTCCGGTACCTTCTACTTCTTAAATACTAACAATTATTATACATATACAGGTACACTGATTCATTCACTGCAAATGTAACTTTGTAATCCCATATATTTATATGGGATTACAAAGTTATTTATGCAGTAAGTATATCTAGAAAACTGGACCGAAATTGAAAATATTTTATTTTTTTCTCGATTTATACATAAAACACTAATTATATTTTAAATTTGAAGCTTCTGTCTGCTAGAAGTGCATTAGAGTTTTGATGATCGGTCAGTCAGTTAGTGAGTGACAAAATTAAGAAACTTTGACTAGTTATAATTCTTCAATTCAAATTGAACGAAATTTGAAATATACCGTGATTATACAATGCCTGCTTGGTTACTGAAAATTCAGGCTTCTAGTATTATCCACAACGAAGTTAAAGGGGGGTCGAAAATGACCTAATCTGCTTTGAGAAAAGGATGGTAGGGCCGTGCCGCTTTTTTGCTCGACTTGGCGGGGGCACCCAGATATCCTTAGATAATTTCAATGTGTTTATTTTAAAATGAAATTCAAGGTATAGAACGAAAATAATGTTGCATAACTGGGTAAGAAAAAATATTGCAGTGTTTTGGAGGGAGAGATCAGGAAGTACAGAGACATTGGTCAGATTAAGTTCAGTGCTCCAAAGTTAATTAATTATAAGATGGTAGGAAGTTAAAGAAGGGAATTAGTTTATTTAAAAACATATACGTATGGGTATTTGTAAACGATATTTGTTGTCAATAAAACAGTGATTGTTTTGACATTGAATATGTCCGTGACATTATTATGCAAAAAAAGATTTATTTATATTATCATTTTAACTATTTTTTAAAAATTATTGATGCAAATAATAGGTTTAAAAATTAAAAGATAAAAACAATACAATATATTATTTTTTATGCATCTAATGCAAAAAACAAGGTTGAATAACTTTAAAGCGGAAAAAAAATACGCAAAACTACTAATATTTATTATTTTTTAAGTAATTGTAACGTTAGAGTAAGGCATTCAGATAATAAATTTAGTAATTTTAATAATTTCTAATGTATGTCCACTTTCGCGACAAGCAATCAAGTAATTAATAACACGACTCCAATTTAAACTGTTCCTACCTCGTCGACATGTGTCTGCGACGCTAAAAATCAGTATGAAACTTTTAGCGGCGGTGTGCACGTCTGGCCCACCAGGAAAGAGACTGTGACGCATGCAGCTAGCCACAAAAATAAACGTAGAAAAGTCGTTCAAAGTCCTCTTTCCGAAGAGACATGAATGGGTGAGGGGAAAAATCCTCTTCCCAGAGACTGAATAAGTAATGTACACAGATGGCTCAAAAACCCCAGATGAAGTTGGGGCCGGTGTTTTCAGCAGGAAACCAAAGATTAAAATATCCACCAGTCTTCGCTATCGAATTGTGTGCAAGAGAGCTGACTAACAGACCTCTGGCAAACAAAAACATTAGTATAATTAGAGACAGCCAGGGTGCTTTAAAAGCACTGAGCTCCAACAAGATAAATTCTATACTTGCATGGAATTGCATCGAATCACTGGAGTACCTTGGTGCAAACAACAGGGTGACCCTACTGTGGGTACCCGGGCACCAGGGGGTGGAGGGAAACGAAAAAGCCGACACCCTTGCAAAAGAGGGGACCGAATCTGCGTTCACTGGACCAGAACCGGTATTTGGAGTCATTACAAGTGCCGCCAAAACAATTATTTCAGACTGGGCGGAAAGGAAAATACTCACGTACTGGTTCGTTATACCAGGGTTGACTCACTCGATGGCGTTCTTACCTAAACCCTCGAGAAACACAACTTAGTAGATCCTAGAATGGAGCAGGACTGACCTGCAAATTCTAACTGGACTGCTTACAGGAAACTGTCGTTTAAGATATTACCTGTTCATGCCCCGGCCTGGGAAGAATAAGTTTTAACATATTTGGTCATACCAACCATGAACTTCATGAGCTGGATTGTGCGGTGAACTGTAACCTCTAGGGGTGAGCCACAATAGACCTACTAAAGGTCGCGGTGGAGGGGCGACCTACACCCCACTCACATGATACCTATCCTAACCTAACCATGACGCGTGAAAAATATTAAACAATTTCTCTTCTAAAAATTTGTTCATCCTATTTGCAACAGTCTCAAAAATAAAATGAGGGGTTGGGTCGACTGGTTTTGGTGCACCTCAGCGTTTTGTATTAAATTTTTTATGTTTCGTAAATATTCATCCATGTCTGTATGTTGGAAGTAGAAAAAATAGTATTTTTTGGATATTATCGATATATTTTCAAGCTTTCTTAATAATCTTTTCGACGATAATTATGTACTTTCAAGGTGCACATTTTAAATATCTTTACAATTATTAAATATTTACATGCCATAGTTGATTAACATTTAAAAATGATACTGTTTTTTACTGATAAATAATAAAGGACCATAATAATATTTAAATATTAATGAAACTAAAAATTAAAAAATGTACGTACCTGGAGCTAAATTCGAAAGATGGATCACTTCGGTTTTTTTCCGTCGTCATTGTTCACCTAAAAATAAACAAAAAAAAAACAGCGGTTAAATAATTTATACTGATATCACTTTAACCGGTACGAGGCGACTAAGAATATTTCAGTGCACACAAATTTAAGGTTGTCGCTAATGGAAATGTAAGTTTCGTAACTACAAGACCCCCGGAATGTGAGCAAAGAAGTTTTGGTGGGTAGGAAAATTGTAATTGTATATTACTTAATATATAATAATGTGTAATGATACTGCGAAAAAGTTTGTATTGTGTTATATTATTAAAAAGAAATGTTTAAGTATTGCATAAATATATATCCAAACCCCCGTCTAAGAGTTGATCAATTTCAATAAAATGTATACGAATGTGAGTTTGATTAAAATTTAAGACATGATTCGTTTTCACTTTAAGATAGTAAAAAATTACTGAGTTATACAACAATAAGTGGATCCATCGTGGTTTCTTATGCATGCTTAAAATTAAATATATATATATATATATATATATATATATATATATATATATATATATATATATATATATATATCGGCTTATAGCGTTCTACGACGCCTTCCGACTCCTAACCGCCATTCATCTCTATCTTGCCATATGTTCTCCGGCAAGTCTCTTTCTTTTATCTCTTTGTCAATGCCCTCTCTCCAGCTTCTTTTTGTTCTTCCTCTTCCTCTCTTTCCTTGGGGTGTCCATGTCAAAATTTGTTTTGGTAACCTATCGTCCGACATTCTTTGGATGTGACCATACCAAGAACGAGGAAATAGAAACAATGTTTATTACAAACTTCAAAACAACAAGTACTGCACGTAAAAACTAAACGTAAAAACGCCTTCCCCTAATAATATAAAAAAATTCCGGTCTCTGATTTACGAAACCATAGCAGCACGTCTATGAAACTGCCTGATCAATGGCGTTGTTGCCAATAACGTAGCTTTAATTTGCGACGTCATTGCTGATCTAGTCTATTATCCACTGTTAGAGAAAGATATAAACTACAGCCATGCCGGTACCTTCAAGTTAAATCATACACGCTGACAACGTTTCATTTTGTATCGAACCTTTTATCTCTTAAAAGAAATTTGAACATTTTAAAAATAAACCAGTCAAATTAACGAAAATATTTCAACAAAATAAGAACTGTTCAGGAAGTAAATAATAAACAAATAAATTAGTTATACAAAAAAAAATATAAATATAGCGATATTCTTAATTTTTATGAAACTACCTGAGCGTATAGTCTTTGGAGAGTGAGTAAAAGTAAAAGGTTTTTGTAAATTTGTAGGAGACAGTTTTTGTTAGAACCCACTTACTTTTTTATTAACTAATACCGAATCTTTCTCTTCTTGTCAGTATTCAAAAATTCAACAACCATTAAAAACTTTTTGGTACAGGGTAAACGTCTAATTTGATTGGCCTATAAAATCGCTAGAACAAAAAGAGCCACTCTTCACAATTGTGGGATTCAACCATAGTCAAGAAACATCTCTACATTGGGTTAGCGACCCGTGCTAATGGCACTACACTGGTTACCTAACAGAAATACTAAAAGAGTTGTGTGTTTCATTGCTCTGATTTAAAATCTTCTAAATTCTGGTCAATACATCTGTCATCTATTTAAAGATAATCGAGAGGATAACATAGTCTACGAAAATGAAGCTGAACAGGGCCCAAGCATCATACGGTTCGAAGTTGAACAAGCAATCAGGAAACTAAAAACCAAAAAAACTCCGGGGCGAGATCAAATACCAGGAGAGTGGCTCAAATTACTGGACAATGAAAACATTACAGTACTAACTCGTATCTTCAATGATATTTATAAAATCAGTCAACTTCCAGTGAGCTGGCAGAAATCCACGTTCATCCGCTTGCCAAAGAAAAGTAATGCCACGTCTTGTAATGATTTTCGACTTATAAGTCTCATGAGCCCTCTAAACCCTCTAAAAGTTCTACTTCGTGTTGTCCCAAACCGTATACACAAATAATACGAAGAAAGCATGAGTAAAGAACAATTCAACTTTCGAGCCGGCTTAGGTACCAGAGAAGCGTTATTTTGCATGAACACGCTACTTCAAAGATGATGGGAGGTAAGAAAGCCAGTGTAACTATATTTTATCGACTACGAAAAGGCTTTTGATCGCGTAGAGCATAACAAACTCTTACAAACTCTGCAGAATATACCCCTCGATAATAATTATATACGTTTGTTATTTTCTCTCTACTGGAATCAATCTGCCACGGTAACACTAGATGGAGAGGAGACCACTCAGATACCCATAAAGAGAGGTGTGAGACAGGGTTGTATTTTGTCTCCTACACATTTCAACCTTTACACGGAGAATATATTTAAAGGGGCAACACAATCTGGTGAAGGAATGAAGATTGTAGGCGAAATCATTAGTAACATTCAATACGTAGATATGCTTCTAGCTGAATCATTGAAAGAATTACAATGTATGTTAGACTGAAAATCAATGTGAAAAAAACGAAATTTATGGTTGTTAGCAAAATGAATGTTGGCCCGGAAAGAATAACACTTGATGAAGAGAATATAGAAAGAGTTCAGCACTTTAAATATCTTGGAAGCTGGATCAATCAGTCGATGGATCCAGACGAAAAAATCAAGGCTGCAATAGAAATAGCTAGAAAAACATTTCTGAATCTCAAGCCGCTACTCTGTGCCAAGCAACTTAAAATTCATCTGCGGAAAAGGTTAACCAAGTGTTATATATGGTCTATTCTATTGTACTCTTGCGAAACATGGACACTTCACCAAAAAATTATTGACCGCATTGGTGCTTTCGAGATGTGGCTGTACAGAAGAATGATCAAAATTCCGTGGACAAGCCGAACTACCAACGAGAATGTACTAATCAGAATAGGGCACGATAGAGAGCTCTTAACTACCACGTTATAGTCTGCTTCAGCTTATTCTGAATGGCAAGATCGAGGAAAAAAATGGATAGGCCGCAAAAAGCTATCCTGGCTTCGAAATCTCCGACAATGAACAGGTTTAACTGCTGAGGAACTTCTCCACGCAGCTCAACATAGAGATAGATACAAAGAAGTCGTCAATATGGGAGTCGTCAACGCTTGAGAAAGCAAGACACTGTAAGAAGAAGAAATTCTGGTGAAAGTGTGCAACAATAACCATCGGAAAATCTAGCATTATAAGTTGTGCTGAGAAAATGTTTTTAAAAAAAAGAATATCAAATTTCAAAAAAAAAACATCTAAATTTAGAACTTATACTTATTTTACGTAGCTAAAGAATAATTTTAAAACATATTTCTAAAGTATTTGAGGAATATAAAAAAGTAAAAATGCATTAAACAGAATTAATTAATTGTTAAAAGCTAAGTATATCTTTAATGCGAGTAAAAACTGCGCACAAAAATAACTTTTCATTTACACATTTTTCATTTTGTATAAATTATGTAAGTACAACAAAAATAAAAAGAGACTGCATGCCAAGACATATATTTTCTTTAGTAATCTTGTTGATTGCTATACATTTACGCATATTTATTTTGTTTTTTTTTTAATCTTAAATAATAAATCAAAGATGACACAAAAGGTAGACAACGCATAGGAAAAAAATAAGATGAGGCAATAATTGGTAGTATGAAGTTTTTTTCGCTATACTATCTAATTATTATCAAGGCTACTCACTTAGTCAGAGAAACTTAACAACAAATCCGTTTTAATGTACACAACAATAAAATGAAATTTTGTCTGATCGCACGCCACAGTATTTATAACACTAATATTTTGATTCCAGTCATCTCGAGAGGTACACCGCGTAAACTGGACCCCCAATTCGCACGAAAAGTACCATCATAGGAACCAATCACCTGAACCTAACGTTGACTGATTGGTCAGTCGGTGCGGTGGCAAGAGTGAGATCGACAAATAAATGGTCAATTAAAAAGGTAAAAACCTCAGTTCGCGAAATTTTATGTGCAAGAAGCTGAGTCAACGTCTGCCGTTTCACGTGGAAAAACCCGAGCGCGAAACTGTATTTTAGTCGCTTAACTTTTAGCTTAAATCAGAAACCCAACAGGAATAATGCTCAAAGATACTTAAAGATCTCGAAAAAAAAACCGAATTTACATTTTACAAAAAACATGCATTTTTTGTGTATTAACACTCAAAATACTGTGATTTTAAAGACAACATTTACGTTATAATATTGTTAAAAAATTCACTTCTTTCTTGGTTTCGGTAATTTTAAACTCTCGATACAGTAACAAAACAATTTTTATTCCAATACTTTTACACAATAAATTTTACTTCTACAAATTACTTAGATAATACAACTTTTACAACTAATTAAATTTCATAACTCATAAAAACTTAAACTCTCCTCTTCGCGGTCGCTGTCCTTTTTATACCTCTAAATCATAATTCCAGAGTAATCGACCTCTCGAAAGTCCAGAACAATCCTTCTATCTTTTCAAAACCGCTAGATGAGGTGTTCGAGAGTGACAGAGACGGATTCAAAAAATCGTAACAATATTGTGGTAAAAATTCCTTTATCAGCCTAGACCAGTAGTGGGCAAAGTACGGCCCTTTGACTAGTGTAATCCGAACAAGAAAGAAAAAGAATGGACGAGTGTGAACATTTGAAAGATCTTGTATGGCTTTCGGACTCTGCATTTTTTACAAATCTCAGTCACATCAATAAATTACACCTTAAACTCCAGGGGAGAAATCAATTAATCCATGATATTTGGGGTCATATCAGGAATTTCAAAATGCAATTAAATCTATTTTTTAACCATCTAGTCAAGAAAGACTTTATTCATTTTTCAAAACTATAGCAGTTATAGGGAAGACAAACTTAAGATATATGGGAAGAGGGAGAAATGTCTTCATGAAGAATTTGAACGAAGATTCCAAGACTTAAAAGTTATCCAACAGGACCTGGACATTTTGAGCATACCATTTAATGTGGATTGTAAATCAGTCAAACCAGAAATACAGCTCACACTGAGTTCCACAAGGCTCTGTCAACATCAAGTTTCCCAAATCTGAAATCTCTCGCTTAAAGGTAATTGCGATGTTTGCATCTTCTTGCATCTAAAACGGTTAACAGATAGGTACTTCCCAGGACATTACTTTAAAAAACTATTGTTTATAGTCCTGTCCTTTGCTATGCACTATAACCCTATTTATAGATCATTTCACCAATATACGACGGTTTCGGATTAGTCACCAAGGCATCGACTTAACAAGCGCACTTTGTTGAGAGGTACATTAGTAAATTTCACTAAGATTAAAACCCAAAATTTTTTTGTTTATTATTATGCTTTTGTTGAGAGGATTTATTTTTATTTTATGCTTTATTGTGAATAGAAATCGTCGATGTAGCACTCGATGAGTTTTTTGGTTAGAAATAGGCACGTATTTAATTATGTTATAAAGGAATGCAACAAAAATAAATTATCGGCACAAATTTAATAAATATGTTTAATCATCATAATCGGAATCACTGTCATCGCTATCCTCATTCGGATTGTAAATGATAACAGGATTAACTGCTTCGATGCGGTTTTTACAAACCCACCATTACTTTATTAAATTTTTACATTTTATGACACATTTTTCCCAAATTTCAGGAGTGGCAGTATTAAGTGCTCGTTGCCAGGTTTATAAAACAGCCTTATCACTGTAACCATTAGATTCAATGTGATTGTCAGTAGTAATAACCCAAGGACATTGATAATTGTCGAAACAATTTTATAACAGATTTCGAAAGCTTGTTGCTTGGAAACAGACCGACGCCGTAGGCGGAGGTCTGTTGCCTATAAGCAACAAGCTTGTGATAGATGTTATAAAATTTTTGAGCATTTATCAATGTTCGAGGGTTATTCGGATAGAAATTTTTTTGCTGATATGGAAATAAATACAGAGCAAAAACAATCCTTTAAAATCGACGCCAATTCTTCCACCGTCCGATTTCCATCTAATTCATATTTTCTTACATCACAAAAGTCCATGAACGCTTTCCACACAAAATTTTTATTGTGAACAGTATTCTTAGGTATATTCTATGCTATAATTTCATCAATATTATCTTGAGTATCACAACCAAATCGTGACATATTGAAATATTTGAATTGTCAAAATCGAATTGAAAGGAAATGTAGGTATGTATCCATAGCAACATGACATGATTTAGTGAAAAGAACCCATGGGCTCTTTTCAGTATAATTTTGTTTTGATTGGTTGTGTTCGATCAAATGACACAAATTGACTGATTTTATTGGATATCAACTTGAACAAAAAATTTTCATAATAAGTTTTAAATATTCCCTAAATATACTCAATGGGATAAAATGGGCAATGATAAGGCGGAAGTCTTAGCACACGATGTCCATAATCGAGTATAATTTGATCCACTTTGTAAATTTTTTCTCTTTTGTGCCATTTAGCTATTGATAATAATTTCGGCTTGAACCAATACTGTGGAACTGAAATATTTTCGTTCGTTAACCATTTTTTTATTTTTTGTACCGTTCAGGAGTTTGTTGGTTGCTTATTTAAAATTTCCGAATGTTACGGAGCATTATCTAATACAATGACAGATGGTTTATGTAACGATGGTAATAGTTTTTCTTTTAACCATTTCACAAACATCTCCATCTCCATATTGTCATGATAATCGGCCGATTTTGATTTTGGAAAAAATAAAAGATCTGTCCCATCAACAAAACAATGTTTTCCACCTACATGCTCAATAATGTGTCTTTTTCCTTTACCGTCGGTGTGTTTTATAGACCTTATGTTATCGTCTTACCAAATTCTTTTGTTCCACCTTTAGCAAAAATCCAAGTTTCGTTCAGGTAAACAAATGAAGAGCATTCTTGTTTACAGTGAGTATAATTTCTTAAAAATTCAATTCTTTTGTGCACGAATCTAGCTTTTTCATTTTTAAACTCAAACCCTATATGTTTCAAAATTATTTAAAGATTCGTTCTAGAAATAAACATTGAACGCGGCGTTAGGCAGGGAGACACTTTGTCACCCAAGTTGTTTATAACAGCACTAGAATATGCATTCAAAAGACTAGACTAGTTCTGATCGCTGATGAGCTTGGAGAAATAAAAGAGATGTTAAGAGACCTGGATGAAGCATATTCAAAAATCGGTCTTAAAATACATTTTAAAAAAACAAAATATATGACCAATCTTGTCCCAAGTGAGGAACTCTATATATATTAAACCAATGTGTGAAACTTGTAGAAAAATACGTATATCTGGGACACGAGATCAGAATAGATAAAGACAATCAAACCTGCGAGACGAGGAGAGTAACGCTGGCATGGGCAGCATATGGTGCTTTGAGAGATTGTCACGTGCCTATTTTTTTTCCCTTCTACAGTTCCAATATTAATTGGGTCTCTGATAGTCTGGTGCTCGTAAATAGTTTTGCATACCGTATTTTGTTGTAACTTAAGTATATCATTCGTTGTAAAAAGTGTTACATACCTAGTAGTGATAGGATTTAATTATTAATGGCTGTGACATTTTTGTTAATCGGTGGAGATAGAGGGGGGTTTTTGTTATTAAGTTTGCCTTGATTTTTGGCCTCGATGGTCGTGTGTTGTCAGCTATATTATTGTTTGGTTTGCTTTTCTGTGTGGATGGGCTGGCTATCAACACGGACGAGCGCGATTATGAGTTTGGAACATAGATTTGCGAAGGTTGGCTGACGCGTGTCCCGTGTCATTTTCTGATATCCGGCCTGGGAGTGAGTAGTTGGAGAGTCGCTTGGTGTCAGTATTCGAAGTCGGGTGTGGAGGATTTTAAGTGTAAGTCGTGTGATATTAACAAGTGTGCAAAACCTCTACGGTTTTCTCTTCATATCTGGCTGTATTTGGGCCATCTTAATTGGATTTTGAAGAAAAATCATTTGATTTTTAACTTGGCCATTCTATCTTACCTTCGTTGTTGATATTTTAGGTGTCGAGTTAAAATAACCGCATGCGGGATTTATTTGAGGGAAGCCATTGTTGATTAGCACGTGCCGTTCCATAACCATCATCCATATCGACGATAAATTTCAGTGTTATAAAGACTTGCTTGGTGTTTTTAGCAGAAATTATTATGATAATACTACTTGGTGTTTCTGTTTCTTGGATCATCGATGTAACAGTGACGTCTCAATGAAGTTTTCAATTGGTTACATAGTATTGAGTTTAATTTTATCAACTTATCAGTTATTATGTGCTTGATCTAAGTGTTTTCAATAGTTTAAAAGTAACAAATTATTTTCATTAAATTTTTACCTGCTCCAAGTTGAATCTGAACGTATACATTACTGAATATACATTATGTAATTATTGTGATGGTTTCAAATTATTATTTTTGTTGCAAGTCCATTTATTTTGTATTTTTTTTAATCTTTTGCTATCAAGAATTCTATATAAAACCAATTATTTTTGAAATTTTAAATATTGTGAACATTTTTTTTTAATTCTCTTTTGTACATCATTAGGTTTTTATTATTGTCTAAAAGATTGTTATAATTAATTTAAATATTATTTTAAGAAAAGTGTATTAAATTCGTTTAATCCACTTTACAAAAATACAGAATTTGTTGTAAAAAAAAAATCAGAACATCATTTTTACTTAATTAATATATTGCAGGAATTGTAAATATAGTTTTATTTATTTAGTTCACCAAAATTGTTTGTTGTTTATCGTGTGGCTCTGCTAGTGCCTACAAGACCTAGGGGTTTCCGGCTTGTACCGTCTAAGTCGGTGGCGCGACTCACTTTTATATATTTTTTTTCTTCTACCCTCTACGGCTGAGCTCGGGCATAATTTGCCAGTAGAGAGACCGCTGGCAGAGTACTCTTTAGAGAACTAAAAGACGTGGCAAGATGTATTTAAGAGCAACATCCCATTAAGCATGAAGCGAAGAGTTTTTGATCAATGCGTACTTCCGGTGATGACATACGGGATGGAAACATCAACCCTTACTAAAAAATCAGCCTCAAAGCTGCAGGTAACACAGAGACGTATGGAAAGATCAATGCTCGGGATAACCCTTTGAGATAGAGTGAGCAACGAAGATGTTAGGAGAAGAACGAGAGTTACCGACGTCATAGTTCGTATAACCAAACTAAAATGGAACTGGGCGGTTCATACCGCTCGACTACGCGATTCTAGATGGACTCGCAAACTCGTAGAATGGAGACCCAGACTAGACAAGCGCAGCAGAGGCAGACCACCAACGCGCTGGACGGACGATATAAAGAGAGTTGTCACAAACTGGTTACAATCAGCCAGGAGCAGAGACGAATGGAGAGAACTAGGGGAGGCCTATGTCCAACAGTGGACCTGAAAAAGTCTGGATGATCGCGAATTACAAATTTGTAAGCTTCAGGAAAGTCAACAGTCTTTGGATGTCGGCGGGGTTTATATTTTTTTAACTTTTTGTTTACTATTTTCATCTTTCACACTTTTTAAAACTGAGGTATATTTTGTTTCACACACACGTTCACGTATAGATAAAACTGGTAACAACGGACCTCCATTATCCTTTTCCGCAGTAAAATAAGCGTGTACATTCAATATTAATGCTTCTACATCTAAAACAATAGCTTAATAGCTTAGTTAATTAGTGAAATTTGTTTGGATTACTTACCGACCTCTCTTATTATGCACAATAAATAAAGTCATTAAAAAGCAGGAAGGTATCCTTTTTTTGGAAAGTCAACCATAAATTTAGCTTTGCTTTTAACACCTCCACAGGAGCTTTCGATGGTACCTAAATGAACTTTTTTGGATTAATGTTTTTATTATTATTTTTCGGTTCTGCCACTGGATGCTCGTATTGTCGTAGGAATTTAGCACGCAAGTAATAAGAAAGTTGCATAATACAAGAACAATTACTTTTTGCGAAGCAGAATATAAACATCAAACAAAGCGAATGTTATCTCGCTCTTAATTTTTAATAATAACCTTGCGATCAGTGATTGATTTAATAAAATTGGAGTCGACGTTACGCGTATAAATGTTAATCAATTAATTGAAAGTTAATCAATCATTTCTAACATACTCGGTTTATACGCAAAGACAATATTAGCCGTTTACATAAAGAGTAAAACATAATTATGGGAAAAAATGGATTAATTACCCGTCAATTTCAATGTGATGGAAAAAAAATAGCATAAATTAAACAAACAAAAAAGTAATTAGATAAAACATTCATAATCATTTAGGATTTACAATATCAATTTAGGGAATCTTATCACTCAGGTTAAACTATTTTACTTTTTATTTATTTGGCCTAAATGATGTAAAAACATCCCGACCAATATATTCAAAGAAAATTTTCCCTGGTAATCTTCCTAGTGCTTTAATTACTATTGGAAATATTTCCAAGAGCATGAGGTAGATAAATTTTACACCAAAGTAATATAAAAAACTATAACGTGACATTTTTGCATATTAAGTGTCCATATATACCCAAAGGAATGAAAATAAATGTAAGCAAACCAAAAGTAATGGTTTTTGAAAGAGAGGAAAGCATGACAAATTGTGAAGTTCTAATTAAGTGAGAAAGAGTGAAACAAGTAAATGAGTTTGTATACCTTGGTTCAAAATTTACGAGAGATGGAAAGTATGACAGTATGGGGCACTGCACAGCTTTATGAACACCCAGAAAGTGTAAAAAAAGGGCACGTCTGGCTGTGCATAGAGGAGTGTTGGTTCCTACACTTATCTATGGTAGTGAGTGTTGAGTTTGGCAGAAGAAGCATCAAAATAGGATTAATACTGCGGAGATGAGTAGTTTGAGAAGTATAGCCGGAGTGACTCGGTTGTATAAAGTAAGGAATAATGAGATAAGAGAACGATGTGGTGGAAAAGAAGATGTGGTCACAAAGATAAAGGAATACTAAGATGGTTTGGACACGTAGAAAGGATGGATAAAAGAAGATTGACAAAACAAATTTATAAGGCGAGTGTGAAGGACGGAAGTCGGTAGAGGTCGACCTCGTCAAACATATCTCGATCAGATCAACATTGTTTTAAAGAATACTGCCAGTCCTAACATATGGAACCGAAACGTGGGCTTTCAACAACAGCATAATCCAAAAACTCCAGGTAACTCAACATCAAGCTACAAGATCACATGCCTAATACGGAAATAAGTAGAAGATTAAAGGTAACAGATGTAATTAAAAAAATTGCCACGTTAACATGGAATTGGGCTGGACATATAGGAAGAATAAAAGACAACCGATGGACAAATCGAATTATTGAATGGCGCCCAAGAGCACACAAGAGAACTAGAGGCAGACCTCAAACCAGATGGACCGATGACATCAAACGAATAGCTGGTCACGAAGGGATGCAAAAAACAACTAACAGAAACGAATGGACGCACCTAAGTGAGGATCCGACGATGGATAAAATAGCTGTTGATGATGATAATGAACTGAACTATCGAAATAATTTGATCTTGCAAAAGCTGTAGATATTTGACAGCGTTTAGGTTACCATCGATAAAAAAGGAACCAATAATATAGTCTCCTAAAATTCCTGTCAAAACATTAAGTTATTGTGGGTATAAAGTGCGCCCAAAAATACACTTCCGATATCAATATTGTACATCGGATGGATTGTGCTTCCTTTGTAAAGAAAACTATGACTCGTCTGTAAATAATAGGTTTTGTAAAAAAGCATTATTTTCATTTTGCTTTTCCATCATTCTTCTTCCTATAGTGGATCTTCTATCGGAGGTTTGCTATCATCACAGCTATCCAGACCTTATTGACTGCTGCTTTGAAGAGTTTAACATTGCTACAATTAAACCAGTCCCTTAGGTTTTTAAGCCAAGACACACGGCGTCTTCCAATATTCTTCCTTCCACCAATCTTTCCCTGAAAGTGTTAATGACTTCACATTCCTTATTCATCCGATTTAGGACTTCCATATTAGAAATCTTTCCTGTCCAGGGAATACGCCACATACTAAGGTAGCACCACATCTCGAAGGCTTGTAGTTTGTCTGTGTGATTATTCTTGAGAGTCCATGCCTCCACTCCATACAAAAACGCGGAAAACACGTAACAACGCAGCATCCTCATCCTAAGTCCAATCTTGATATCTCGACTGGTAAACACCTTTTTCATTTTCGTAAATATTGACCTGGCTATCTCTATTCTCGTTTTTATTTCTCTTGTTTGGTCACCTGATTACTCTATCCAGGCTCCCAGGTATTTGTATGACTGCACATTCTCTATTAAAATGTCTGCTACTGACACGTTTACATGGTTGTGATTTTGGAGGAACTTTGTAACTGCCATTAACTTGGTTTTCTTAAGATTTATCATTAGACCGTTTTCGTCACATCGATCATTTAATTTCTCTAGAAGATGTTGTATGTCTCTCTGATTGCTCGTTAACAGGACGGTGTCATCAGCATATCGCATATTATTTATAACCTCTCCGTTAATAACTATCCCTACCGATTCTTTTTGCAAGGTTTCTTTTCCATCATGGTTTCACAAAATTCCATGTTATACTGATTTGACTATTGTTTGGCACAATAAGGTGGTTTATTTGAATCTTTATTACATTAAATTTGTAATGTTTTCTTTTGAGTTCAAATTTTTAGTTTGTGTTTCAGAAGTTTATGTTATGTTTTATAATTCGTAGAATATTTATTATTGTAAAAGTGAACACATTTTTAGGAGTGAAATTATTTGATCTCCTGCATTCTCTTTTCTGATAAGTCAGACATACACACTGTCGCCAACATTTTCATACTAACTGGTAACGACGCAAACACTAAAGTGTTTACAAATCAAATTGAAGATTGTCTGATTATTTATAGCGAATATTTAATAAATTTTGTGCTGGTCGACAGGCTAGAGTCCAGATCGCACAATTGCGTTGAAATGCCTATGTTCCGCAATTGTAAGAAATACGCTATCTGGCGAAATAAACTCGCATCAATATCACGTGACCTGCAAATGTGATTGCTTTATGTTTATTTATCTGGAAGCGTGCATTCGTGTGAAAATTATAGTTGTTTAATAGTGATAATTTGTTAAAAGTAAAAATGACCAGCAGAGCAAATTGTTGTGTAACTGAATGTTACTCTGTATATGTATAAAAAAAAACCCAACTTGTCTTTTTATCATTTTCCAAATGAGGGTCAGAGAGTTGAGCATATTGGAAAATGCTGAAAGGCGACTATGGACAATGGTAGAAACAGAAATTTTCACTAAATTATACACTTCCCTCAGTAAACATCACACTGGCGTCAAAAACGACAGAATGACAGCGCGGGAAAATAAAGGTTAAAATGTCAATTATTTATAAATATATATATTTTAAAAATTAAGTACCCACAAATTTGTAAAAAATCAGTAATTTTGTGCTAACAGTATTTTTTAGGTTTATGTTTATTATTATTTAGTATACCCGAATAAAATCACTTTGAACTTCAAATTACTCGAAATTTACAGTATTTTTATGCTTTTGCATTATTGAATTGTTGTTATTTTAACCGAAAATAATTCACTTATAATGTAAACGAACGGTATATTTAAATTCCTATAAAATTATTTTAATAGAACGGTAAGCGAACAAAATGGTACTTTAATGCCATTTTTAACGGTTAAGGATGGCATTGCATGCTCTTAGTTACTTACCTACTGTTTCAGCTTTCTAATATTCTGAATAAGCTAGATTTAATAATCAGAGCATAATAATGTCCACAAAATTGGATTTTAGCTTAGAAAATTTTTGCAATAAATAATAAAAATTGTTGGCAAATAAAATTAAACATAATATATAAAGTAAAATCTATTTAAAATTTCCAGAATCCTCGCTTCACTTAATTATGCAGAACGACTTTATTAATTAAAAATATGTATGCAGTCCTTTCATTTCAAAACCAACCAGTCTAAATAACTTTTCCAAATAATTTTTGATTTTGCGTTAATGTAAGAAAAACAAAAATTAGTCGAATTTTAAATCAAGGGGGAGGTTTAAAAATATTCTGCTGTTTCCAAGTGGCACTCCTTTAACATCCCCCACTCCCTCTTTAAAATATTAAATAAAAAATAATATAATATAATAATAATAAAATAATAATAAAATAAAATAAATAAATAATAATAAAAAAAAATAAAAATAATAATAATAAAATAAAAAGCCCTACCTCGTGAAACATCAAATAAAAACCCAAGAAAAATGCAAATCAGCCACATAAACGACAATTTATTCTAATGATTTAATTTACGGATAACATTAACATAGCGAAACTACAACAGAAACTAAAATGATGTAATTACAAACAGCTTCTCAAATATATTTACAGTAACTGTTCAAAGTGTGCTGCGTTATTTTGTAGGCAATAATATAACCTATTTTACCTAATTCTTGTCAAACTCTTTGCAAAGTTTCGCTAGTAATTCGTCTATATTCTTTAGTTATTCTAAGCTAATGTTTTTAAATAGCCTTACAGAAAAAAATCAAGTGGTGTTAGATCTACAGATCTTGTCGGCCATTCTATAAAACCCCTTTTGCCAATCAAATGTCTTGGAAATCGTCTAGCCATTGTCTTACAGCTAGTGCGTAATGTGGTGTAGCTTCGTCCTGTAAAAAGGTATATATTCTGTTCATCTAGCACCATATTTCCCTGTTAATTAACTTGTCTTTCTTAAAACTAAGTTTCATTTTCTAATAATTGTAGGTACAATTTTCCCGTTAGGTTTTGGTTGAATAAAAAGTGGTCCAATTATCTTATTTCCTAGAATATTAGCTCATACATGGATCTTCGCTGGAAACTGAGTATTATCCTGTCGAAACACGTAAGGATTTTCGTCATCCCAGTTGATTTATCACTGAAACAAATATTTTTAACCAAATTTGCGTCTTCTTGTATTTTTTGGAACATTGTTTCACAAAATTCAATTCCGCTGTCATAGTCGTCTTCACTAAGTGAAGAATTTGTATTTTATAAGGAAAACACTTTGTGTACGGAACCAACAGAAATATTTGTAAGTTTAGATACTTTTGGAATGAAATTGATAGGATCCATAGCAAAATGACCTTGTACCTCAGTTTGTGCAGCTTTGTCGAGAACTCTAGGATTATTATATTTTTTATTACAAACGGATCTAGTTTCTCCAAATTTCCGTACTAACTCTGTGATGGTCTGATGGCCCATATTTCTATCAGGATGCCTTTCATTGAAAACTCGAGCTGTTCCTCGAGCGCACTTGTTTTGATGACCGTAAATAAATATTAATTCTATTTGTTCTTGCAGAGAACACACCATTTTAAAATCACTCAAGATGCTACAGCTACAAATAATAGCTAATTTAACGTCAGGAAAAACTAACTTAATATACTGTTACGATAAATACGTCTCTGGTGGTATAGTCCACACAAGACGCCTACCTATTTCTTTGGCGGCACCAAAACGCCCCATATAGTGAATGATTTATGGCCGCGGCACGATTTTTGAAAGGTTCAGCAATTTCTAGACAATGTCGGAAATAACGAAAGGGAATTCTCGCAATTAATTTGTAGGTATATAAAAAAAAGCGGTCGCGAAAGTTTTAGTTTTGAAGTAATAATAAAGTGTTATAAAGAGATTGTATAGAGATTGTAATTATCCAAGTGATTTATGCAGTGAGAAATTTTTGTATAAAAATATTAGAATAAATTGTTTAGTTATTGTACTGAGCGTTAAAAATAATCAAACCCAAGAGTAAATATCGCAATAAATAAAGAAACAAAATGTCAAAAAAGGTGACATGTATTCAGAAGTAAGTTAATTGATTTTCAACAGTAGCTTAGGTCGTTTTTGTTATGGTCTCAAGTTATTTTACAAAATTTGTTGTTATCAGCAAAATAGAATAGATAGATTGAATTATTGTTTATGTGGCTGATTTGCATTTTTCTTGGGTTTTTATTTAATGTATTACAATATAGTGGTTACTATTTAACATTTTAAAGAGGGAGTGGGGGATGTTAAACGGGTGCCACTTGGAAACAGCAGAATAACGTTTTTAAACCTCCTCGTTGAATTAAAATTGGACGCGTTGTTTGTTTTTCTTACATTTACGCAAAATCAAAATATATTTGGACTTGGCTGGTTTTGAAATAAAAGCACCGCAACAACTTTACACGTCAGGAATTATAGGTGCACTCGATCTAATCGTTGGTATTTGATTTATTAGGTGAACTTTATTTGTACACCATATTTTTTGTCATGCGCATACAAAAAACGTACGTTCAAAACAGGCTTCTGTCTCTTCTCGTAGTTTTGTTATTCTCGGCCTTAAATAAGAGAAATTTTGGTTTTACTTTTTAGTAAGCATGTATGAGAGCACTGATGAAAGTAGAGGAAGCAAAAGATGTGTGTACGAACCGTAGCAAGTGGAAGGAAGTGGTCTCTGCCTACCCCTATGGGAAAAAGGCGTGACTTTATGTATGTATGTATGTACTTTTTAGTAGTTATGTTTTTGTACCCCGTACATAATTCCTCGATTAATTAAAAAAAAACTTACTGTTTGATTTTAGTATTAATAATAATAATAAACAGTATTATCATTTGCCACGCTCACGATGTCAATTTGTACAAATTTCGTCTCCATAGATATGTATCAAAAAAGCAAAAGTCCAAACACAATTTTAACGACGCGACTTAATTTTTGGCCGAATGTTTAAACTACATAATACTTACTGTTGAAATACGAACGCCTACTAAACGTTGTAAATTTCGATCTATTTCAAACTTGGCACAACACGTTTATTTCATTCAGACGAATTAATTTTATATTATGTATTTCTGTACATAAAAAAGGATCGCTCTATTGTATTCTTAGAAGAATTTTTTCGAGTATAGTCATCTTGGAAAAAAAACAAAAAAAAGTTCACGTAACAGTTGTAATGAAAATTGTAAAATTTCCGCGTTGACATGTTTAGGTTAGACACATGCCTACTTTTTCAGAAACGACTTTTGCATTGACATCTCAACCTATTAAAATGTTTTTTACCTTTTATTGTTGGATCACACCATGTATTTAACATATCATAATGTTGTAAAAAAGTATATTTTTCTGTAAGTAAAAGGACAATTCTAAAAATTCGCTTGGTTGGTATTTTAATGCTGTATGTAGAGATATAACCCCATTTATATCTCCTAAAAGCAAGAAACACAAACTGCAAGGTACGAAATTGTTTTTAAGAAAGGCTAGGTCAAGAGTACTGGCAACCGACGAGCATGTATGAAAGCACTGATGTAAGTAGAAGAAGCAAAAGGCCTGTGTAAGAACCGTAGCAAGTCTGTCTACCCCTACGGGAAATAGGGCGTGACTTTATGTATGTATGTATTTAACATTCTTGTATCAAAAAATAAAATCTTTCATTGTCTTACTACGGCCCGTCAACGTCTCTCCTCCTATAAGAAAATCTGATGGTACCTGGGCGCGGGCAGACCAAGAGAAAGCCGTAACCTTCTCAGAACATCTCTCAATCGCCCTCACTCCTCATCCAAATGACGGCGCACCAGAACATTACCAACCACTGGCATAACTTTCCTTACGTCACTTTTTAATGCCATGACCAGACTGCAGTTCTTTTACCTGGAGTTGAAGCAAGAGAAACAACCTGAAGAAACAAAATCGTATAGGCCCATAAGTCTGTAACCTATTCCATCCAAAATATACGAATCTCTACTGATACAACGAATCTTACCTATACTCAAAGAGAAGGAGCTAATTCCTGATCACCAGTTTGGATTTTGCAGTATGGATGCCACTATCGACCAAGTAAACAAACTAACAAATTATTTACTAGAAGGTAAATCTTACTGCGCCAGTGCATTCTTGGACATATCTCAAGCGTTTGACCGCATGTGGCATGAAGGATTGAAAAATATGCTACCAGATCACCTTTACGGAATATTAAAATCATGATATCTGCTCTATAAAAGCAGGAGTTCTGCAGGGCAGCGTACTGGGTCCCATACTCTACTTAATTTTTACTGCGGTACTACCGACATCTGAATCCTTAATTACTGGAACCTTTGCTGACGATACTGCTATACTACTATACTAAATGACATATCCCACTGGCTCAAAAAGTGGCGGATAAAAGCAAATTAAACAAAATCGGTCAACGTAACATTCACCTTAAGAAAAGACTCTTGTCGTCCAGTCACACTTAACAACATTGCAGTCCCACAGGCAGATCATGTGAGATACCTTGGATTGCACTTGGACAAAAAGATTTACCTGGCAAAAACATATTTTCACTAATAGAAAGCAACTTTGTATTCAAACGCGAAAACTTTACTGGCTCATTGAACGAAAGTCTCAACTATCTCTCGAAAACAAAATAATTCTGTACAAGGCAATGCTGAAGCCCGTCTGGACGTATGAAATCCAACTGTGAGGTACTGCATACCATTCGAACATTGAAATCATGAAAAGGTTTCAAAATAAAGCACTCCGCATGATAACCAATGCCTCCTGGTTCGTACCCAAGGAATTATTACACCGTGATCTACGCCTTCTTCTTCTTCTAGGTGCCATGACCGTTTAACGATCGTTGGCGATCATTCTGGCTATCATGTTTGCAATCAATATTTTATTGGTAGCCGCTCGGAAAAGTTGTATAGTGGTGAGACCAAACCACTGTTTGAGATTTTTGAGCCAGGAAGTTCTTCGTCTGCCGGGGCGTCTCTTACTATTAATCTTACCCTGTATTATAAGATGTAGAATGTCATACTTTTCTGGGTGTCTCATGATATGTCCGAAATATTCAAGTTTTCGTTGTTTTACAATATTGACCACTTCTGTATCTTTATGCATTCTTCTAAGCACCTCCTCGTTTGTGATTTTTTCCACCCAACTTACTCTTAGCATTCTCCTGTACAACCACATCTCGAAAGCTTGTAGACGTTTGAGCGTGGCTTCTGTTAGTGTCCAGCTCTCGACTCCATACAAAAGAACTGGAAATACATATGCTCTAATCATCCTCATTCGCAGGGCAATCGATAGATCGTGACTGGTAAAAAGTTTTTTTTTATGCTAATAAATGTTGCCCGGGCACACTCAATAGTATTTCAACTGAAGGATCCCAGTCCTCGTTTATCCTGTAACCAAGGTAGCTCGCACTTGAGACTCTGTCTAATTGTGTTCCGTTGACGTAGACATTAGCAACTTGATTATGAATTCCTTTGCTTATTAGCATTTATTTGGTTTTTGCCGTGTTTATTTTCAAACCAAATACTTCGCAAGCTTCAGTCACTCTATTAATAAGTCTCTGCAGGTCATCGATGGACTGCGCTAGTATTACAATGTCATCCGCGTATCTTATGTTGTTGAGAATTTGTCCATTTATCACAACTCCCAAATCCGTGTCTCCTAGGGCCTGCCCAAAAAACTCTTCAGAGTACAAATTAAAAAGGAGTGGAGACAATATACATCCCTGTCTCACACCTTTCTTCACTTCAACATCTTCCGTCAGGTGACCGTTAATTCTGACTTTGGCAGACTGGTGCCAATATAAATTACCTATCAAGCGGATATATTTGTCATCAATACCAGTTGTTTTGAGTATCTCCATGAGATCTACGCCTGACCACTGTGAAACAGGAAATTGTACGCCATACCAGAACCTATAAAGAGCGCATCGAACGACACCCAAATACTTTGGCCCGGCCACCAGCGCACCAGCGGTAGCATCAACCAACATACTGCTGAATGTCCCACAAAGGAGACTGATTGTAGTAAATAAAGAAAAAAAAATTCATACCATTTATAGTCATAACAACAAAGTTTCACATTTTTTTTTTTAAAAAACAATGTCAACCTCGTCCTGTACATAAAAGTGACGATGCCACCTACATTATCAGTTAAAGTAAACATAAACAGTTTTCTTGAAATTAAATTAATATTATTATTTTTGTAAACAGCACTTCTTAGGAAAAAAATGCAAATAAAAATCCAGGTCACAATTTCTGCGACCAAATAACTAGATAGTTATTTACAACCTAATTCCAAAGATTGCGTAGAATACAATCACGAGAAAGAACGTCATCATTCTACGACAGATTTAGTATTCAATGTAGTGCTGGTGTCAGAAATATTCTAAATTTAAATTATGACCCAGTAAGCTCACAGCTACAAAATTATCTCACTGTAACGCTGAGGGGGTCTTTTACTTTATATCTGTATTCAGTTAATACAATCAGTTTTAAAAAAATATAATTAAAAAATTAGCGGGATTTTTTAATAAATATGCTCGTTAATTATCTTAAATTTAAAAATTAATAATATTAATTACCCTGCAGTAATTTCAGGCAAAAAGCAATACTAAAAATATGCGCCAAAGAAGACTTACAAATTGGACGATCCATTAAAAGGCCTCCACTACACTTCCAAACTTCCAAACTACAACTAACGCGTGACAAATTTTCGGATTTAAATGAAGACTCACTACCTTATTTAAAGTTATAAAAACAAGACAGGTATATAAATATATTTAGAAAAGTTACAACGGTTGCCAAAAACGCACTGACGAAAACCGTGTTTTTCAGAAAATTCTACAGTTCCAAAGTTCGTAAAAAAACATTTGATATAGTACAGTAAAATTTGACAAAAAATATGTTTGTTAGAATTGGCTAGAAGTCAGAAGGTCTATTGCGCTTTTATAGACTTGAAAAAGGCTTATGATAGAGTGGTGGGGAGTGAATTGTGGTCGACGTTGTCTATGTATGGGGTGAGCGGTAGTTTAATAAGAGCACTGAGGATTCCAATGCTTGTGTCAGGATGAAAGAAACTTGCACGGACTGGTTTAACATCAAAAAAGATGTGAGACAGGGATGTGTGGCTTCGCCATGGCTGTTTCACTTATACATAGACGATTGTTTAAAATATTTGAAAGAGAGTGCGTAGGGATTAAAAATGAATGATTTGATCGTCAAATGCCTTCTTTACGCCGATGATCAAGTCATATTAGCATCATCTGAAGAGGAGTTGCAGACGATGGTTAATGTTATGCATGATGCCCTAAAAATCAAAAAGATGAAAATAAATGTAATCAAAACGAAAATAATGGTTTTTGAAAGAGAAGAAAGCATGACAAACTGTAAGTTCTGATTAAAAGAGAAAGAATGGAACAAGTAAATGAGTTTGTATACTTGCGTTAAAACTTTACGAGAGATGGAAAGTATGACAGTGACATTAAGCGAAGGGTGTTGGCAGGAAAACAAATAAATAGGGCACTGCAAAGCTTTATGAACAGCCAGAAAATGTCAAAAAAGGCACGTCTGGCAGCGCATAAAGAAGTGTTGGTTCCTACACTTAGGTATGGTAGTGAATGTTGAGTTAGGCAGAAAAAGCATGAAAATAGGATTAATACTGCGGAGATGAGTAGTCTAAGAAGTATAGCCGAAGTGACTCGGTTGGATAAAGTAAAGAATAGCGAGATAAGACAATAAGACAGAGCTACACCACATTACACAATAGCTGAAAGACAATGGCTAGACGAACGATTTCAAAGACATAGGATTGGTAGAAGAGATTTTATAGAAAGGCCAGCAAGATCTTCAGATCTAACACCACTTGATTATTTGTGGGGCCATTTAAAAATATAAGTTTACAAAACTTCTCCCGATGACATTAAAGAACTAAAGCTTAGAATAATTGAAGAATGTAGACGAATTACTAGCGAAAATTTATAATGTGTTGTAATAGGTTATATTATTGTCTACAAAATAACGGTGCACATTTTGAACAGTTATTGTAATTACATTTAAGGAGCTGTTTGTAATTATTTTCATTTTAATTTCTGTTGTAATTTCGCTATATTCATTGTTATCTGCAATATAATTTGATAGAATAAATTGTTATTTATATGGCTGTTTTGCATTCTTTTTGGGTTTTTATTTGATGTATCACAAGGTAGGTGTTGCTATTTGACACATTAGTTGCCAGTTACACAAATTTACATTTTTTTTAAATCGTTTAAAAATGCCCGTATTTGTTGAAACATGAAAAAAATTATGAGGGAAAGGTGTTTCTAATGACATTTTACGTCAACATACCGATTTTGACCAAGATATTCCAAATTTAAACTTTTTAAGTTTTTAAGCTTTTTAACATTTTTTGTTTAACCCCCGTAACTGACAATCTAGAATTTTTTAAAGACAAACAAATCCATATTTTTTACTAACATCATTTGACGATGTGCTTATTTTTTATAAAAATTAAAATTATGCAAAAGCAAATGGGGTTTTGTGAATTATTTTGCAATTTCCAAAAAAATAACAGATAATTTATTTTTTTTTAAAAACGATCCATTAATGAAATGCATTATTTTAATTAAAATTTACTCACTTAAACACCTAATTTAGTTCTACGTAACATTTAATTGGTGGAAAAACTTTTTCTTAATCAGTCGAGCTATTAAAAACGTTCATTTTCCTTATCAAGTCTCATTAAGTTGAGGTTAGATAATGAAAACAGCAGTTGGTAACTCTTTATTATAGGTAAAAATTTAACAATGGTGAAAAACAACTTACAATCATTAGAACATGATATGTGACGTGACAAAATTTTTGCATTTTTAATTCCTCAAAATCCCGACGATTAATTTTACTGAAGACCTTTTTAACTCCAAGTCTTGTCCTTTTCAAAAAAGCACGTATACTACCCTAATCTTTATGACCCTAAGTTCTGTTCCTTTTCAATAAAACACGTATACGAGCCTAACCTTTATGACCAGAAGCTTCTTTTCTTTTCATCTACTCACGCACACTCGCAGAACCGAGGTAAATCTTTATGACACTAAATTCCTTTCCGCCAAGTTACGCATTCTCTACGAACCGTCATAAAACCAACGACATGGGGGATGAAGATAAAAAAGACGGACAGAGGCGTCCAAGACAGACTCTCAACGGCCCCCGACACAGTCTGCCAACAAACTCCCACAGTCTCTTAACGGCCTCTGACACAGTCTATTATAACGGCCTCCGACACAGTCTCTCGACGGACTTCGACACGGACGCGCATCGACTCTCTTGCCAAGTTTTTCTTTCGTTTCAATAAATAGACGTAGTTAACAGTAACAAGTTAGACATGACCAACTCATAGAAATATTGGTCAAGAGAAGGATAGATATCAGAGACATAAAAATAATCTCAAACCTATACTATGGCCAAAAAGCAGCAGTACGAATAGAAGACATGAGGAAATATAAATACAAAGAGGTGTTCGTCAGGGGTGTATACTATCACCAATCCTCTTTAATCTGTACTTGAAGGACATAGTAAATAGGGCACTTGATGATCAGGACATGGGCATTAAAATTAACGGCATGACAATAAATAATCTGAGGTATGCTGACGATACAGTTATTTTAGCTGGAACACACGAAGACCTACAGACGCTAATTAACTGAATGGTCACAATAAGCGAAGAATATGGACTATCACTAAATATAAGCAAAACAAAATATATGCTAATAACAAAAACAACTCAAGACAATCGTAAGATATATGTCATGAACCAGTCTATTGAAAGAGTAAGACAATACAAATACCTGGGCAGGATTATTAATGAGAACAATGACAGCTCCTAAGAAATACGAGTCAGAATAGAATAGACAAGAAGCACCTTTACAAGAATGATGAGACATGAGACTGGAGGCATTTGAGATGTGGATGTACCGGAGAATATTGAGGATCTTATGGGTAGAGAGAATAACCAACGTAAAAGTGATGAGACGTATGCATAAGGAGAGAGAAGTGATTCCGATAATTAAGAGAAGAAAACTGCTGTAGATGGGACATGTCATGAGGGGAGAAAAATATCAAATGCTACAAATCATTATGCAGGAAAAAATTCAAGGCAAGAGATCTATAGAAAGAAGACCAAATTAATGGTCGAAGAACCTTAGGCATTGGTTTAGATGCAGTAATAATGAACTATTTAGAGCAGCGATCCCAAAAATAAGAATTGCTATAATGATCGCCAACCTTCGAAGCGGAGACGGCACCTAGAGAAGAAGAAGAACAGTAATTCGCTTTGTGCATCATTTCCGTAACACTCATCACACACAAATATCCCAAAGATCTGTTGCTTACAATGACATATCATTTCTTTTGTTAGAAAACTTCTTTTAAAATCCCTTCAAGCATAAGATTAAATATAATTGTGGACAAGGTGTCTCCTTATTTCAGTCCCTTTTTATCGGTAAAATTTCTTGACAAGTGTGCATCTACTAATACTTTTATTGATGTTTTTAGCAAATTTAATTTTATTAGTTTTATTATTTTCTGTGGGATTTTACTGTATCAAAAATGGTATACCAAAGCAAAACATTAGGTTTTTCTTGTCTAAGGCAGCTGAAGAGCGATCAGCTGTTTTAAAAAAAATTTATAGGAAAATGTACTCTTGGCAAGAACATAATTTAAATACAAAAGTAAAGTGAGTAAATAAAATTAAAAAAGTTATATATAGTAACACATTTTTAAGATAAAATTCGTTGGCTTTTGTATATTTTTAAAAGTTATGGCTCGTTTACTGTCTCGCCAAGTATAGCCAGTGCCGTAGGCTAACATGATGAGCTTTTTTTTTAATCGCTATGTCGCAACAACCAGAAATCGCTCCCTGCAATGTCAAATATAGTCAATATTGTAGACTAACTTCAAAAGAGGTGCATCGCTAGATGCCTCCCTTACATGTCATGTTTATGAACTTTCACACCTATTACTTAATATCTACCTAACATTGTTTGGGTTACATAAATAGATTGTAATATAAGGGGAAGTTATATTAAAAAAAACTGTTCGTCTCTCGTAAATTTTGAACCCAAGTGTATAAATTATTTTACTTGTTTTACTCTTTCTCCTTCAATCAGCACCTGGCAGTTTATCATACTTTCTTTTTTATTCAAAAACCATTACTTTCGTCTTCCTTTCATTAACTTTCTTTCCTTTGATTTTAGGGCAACATTTATAATATATACTATCATCTGCAACTCCTCGGATAATACTAATATGACCTGATCAGCGTGAAGGATGCATTTAACAATCAAATCATTCATTCCCAATTCATACGCAATTTCTTTCATATCTTTTAAATAACCGTCTATGAATACCTAAGCTAAACAGCTATGGCAAAGCCATACATCCCTATCAACACATTTTTCGGTGTTAAACCAGTCTGTGTTAACTCCGTTTATCCTGGCACAAGCATTGGAATTTTCGTAAATTGATTTCAGTGCTCGTTTCAAGCTACCGCTCACCCAAACAATAAAAATGTAGACCGCAATTGATTCCCCACCACTTTATCATAGGCCTTATTTGACTATAATATAGACAATCATTCTCTCGACAGACCATCTAATTTTAAGGATCTCGAAGTTACTTTCGACCGAGAGCTGTCTTAAAAAAACCATAACTACGACAGCAAACCGTATTGATAGATTTCTAATTGGAGTAGGCCGCGACTTTAACTATTTAATACTTAAAACTCTTTGCTATGCTTTTGTAAGATCAAAGCTAGAATATGCATCGGTTATCTGGAACCTGTCACGTGCCTATTTTTCTACCGTTTCATTATTAATTGTGTCTCTGATAGTCTGGTGCTCGTAAATAGTTTTGCATACCGTATTTTGTTCGTTGTAAATAGTGTTGCATACCTAGTAGTGATAGGATTTAATTATTAATGGCTGTGACATTTTTGTTAATTGGAGTGGGAGTCTTTGTTATTAGATTTCGCCTTGATTTTTGGCCTCGATTGTCGTGTGTTGTCAGCTATATTATTGTTTGGTTTGCTTTTCTGTGTGGATGGGCTGGCTATCAACACGGACGAGCGCAATTATGAGTTGGGAACATAGATTTGCAAAGGTTGGCTGACGCGTGTCCCGTGTCATTTTCTGATATCCGGCCTGGGAGGGAGTAGTAGAAAAGAGTCGTTTGGTGTCAGTCGTGGAAGTCGGGTGAGAGTTTTTGGAACGATTTGATATTAACACGTGAGCAGAACTTCTACGGTTTTTTCTTTCATATCTGGCTGTATTTGGGCCATCTTAATTGGATTTTGAAGAAAAACCATTTAATTGTTAACTTGACCATTCTGTCGTGCCTTTGTGATGGATATTGGAATCGAGTTAAAATGACCGCGTGCGGGATCTGATGGAGGGAAGCCATTGTTAAGTACCAGGTGCAGTTCCATAATCAATCCGGCCACAGGATTAGTTAATTCGTATACCCACAGGTTACAAGTGATTTATTTTAGAATATTTAAATGACGTGATTTGTTTTTGACACCGCGATTAAGTTATGTTTTAATTTATTAATATGGTACACTGTTGAAAACTATTTATTGCATTGGATAATATGCCGAGTCTGAACTTTGATTAAAGTAATATTCTCAATAGTTCTTTGTGTCCAAGTAAAAACGTTTATTCATACTTATTTGTAAATATCTTACAATATTGCTATTTTGAAGGACAGCCATCGTAAAAAGAATTATTTTTAAAATAAGCTCGATTGTTTTAACAGTGTAAATCTTTATGTAAATGAAAAAGAAAAAAAAACGTGATTGAATTGGCAGCCGTACGTGAACGTTGAAAAAAAAAAGTATTGTTAAAAAGTTGACTTGTATACGTTTTCTTTTTGTAACCTGATAAGGTTTGTCATTTTTACCTTTGTTTTAATTATTTTATGGAATCGTAAACTTTGGATTTTTGATTTATTGTTGTCTCATAAAGTTGTAAATTTTGAAGTTTCGATTTATTGTTGGCTGTTAATTTTGATTATATGTGTTATAATTTTGTTATTGAGCTGTGTATTTTAATTTATTATGTGAGTAAAGTATTCAGTATATTTTTGCTATAATTTTATTTATTTGGTTCACCATAATTGTTTGTTGTTTATCGTGTTGCTCTGCTAGTGCCTACAAGACCTAGGGGTTTCCGGCTTGTACGGTCTAAGTCGGTGGCGCGACTCACTTTTATTTTTTTTTTCTTCTACCCTCTACGGCTGAGCTCGGGCATAATTTGCCAGTAGAGAGATCACTGGCAGAGTACTCTTTAGAGAACGAAAAAGACGTGGCAAACCCATATTATCAAGTACTGCCAAGACATAGCTTTTTCACTCTGGATAGAAGACGAAAATGTTCTGGTGTCATTACCCTATACAAAATAATTAACAACGAAATTAGATGTTAATGCTTACTACATCAGATACACAGACTTAGTCTACACTACCACGCCACGAACAGATATATTTAAAAACTATGTGTAGCAACTATAACTTAATAAGTGACCAGCTTGATATATTCTATTGTAGTGTGAGGCAAATTAAGAGCTATTATTATCAGCAGTAATATTGTTGTATTAGTCTTAAGCTTTTAACTAATGTTAGTCTGATTGTGTCAATTGTGCATTACTCCTTAGCTTTTCTATTGTGCAAATGTTTATTTTGTTCCTGTTCTGTAATCGGAAATCTTTTTTTTTGTAGAACAGTGTAAATAAATAAATAAGTCTACGAAATCTCAATGGAGCTTTTGACTTTTAGGCAAACACTTTTCGGCAATGCTACGCAAGGAAAAGACCTGATACGTGCATCCCCTTCCTCTGCTAAATCCCGCTTGCACATCCCATATCTTCTCATCAAATTCATTCACTCTTTTAAACATTACCTTTGAATACAGTTTGCCGATGATCCTGCGTCAGCTAGTCTAAAGATAAAATAAATATCTCATCCTTAGTACACTTCAGACTTACGTCCATATGACTTCTTTACATTTCCAAAGCTAACCAGAGAATTGTGGCATTATATTTCTAACAACTTAAATAATCGCCATTCAGTGCAATAAACTGAGTACATAAAAACTTTTTCAAAATTTTTGGGACCTACCCTTACACATTTTAACACAAACACTTTACAGTTTTTAAATACACGCGCACCACCGTTCGCAAGCGCGAATTACAATCATTTAAAAATAAGTTCAAAAATTCCGCCTAGCAGTTTTTCGAGTTTCAAGATTGACTGCGATAAATCGACAATTTGAGTATTTTTATTTATGTGTGTGAGTGTGTTTATTCCTGTAGATATTTATAATGTGCGTAGGTATTTGGTTTAATGTGATGTCCATGAAGCTGGATCGCTAGTTATTTATTCAATATAGTTAATGTAGTTGAGTAAAATTTCCGCTTACAATATCGGTATCATTATATCAATGATATAGCATTTGGGAAAATTACAAATTTTATAATGCCGATATTTCAGAAAGTCGAGCTTTGATAAAGTTCTTGTATTCCGTTATTATAATAAATATAAAGGAGTTACAAAAGCAAAATTATTAACCCTTAAATGCATAATGTTGCAAATTTGCAACGTTCCAAAATACTACAAGAAAAATTTAGTTCTAATTTATATATTCGTTAAATGCCTAGTGTCGCAGAACTGCAACGAACCATACTACTGCTTTATACACAATTTTACTGTCTACTCTGCTGTAGTACTCAGTTGTTAAAGGTCACTAAAGCCAGTTGTAACTTAGTCACTGTGTTGGGTATAACCCCAAATTTTATCACGTGTTATTTACAAATATTTATAAAAACAAGCACATTAAAATTTGTTCGTGAATAAAGAAGGTATCAACTGTATAGAGGGTAGGTCATAAATGATAAATTATATAAATTAGTCCCTACTACTAACAATCACGTGTTTGTTGTAGATTTGCAACTCTATGCACAATAGGAAACCATTGACTGAACAAGAATTACTTGATATTGTGAATCGTTGGTCAGACAGTGAAGTGACTTCTCTGATGATAGCTGCATTGCAGATCCCAATTATGACCCAAATGGTCTTGATTCAGATGAATATGATGATGATGAGAATGAGAACGGAGACATATTGAATCAGAGAGTGATAATGAACCTGTTCAAGAAATAGAGTAAAATATTGAGGTAAATATAGACCAACCTTCCACATCTAAAGCCAATCAAACAGAAAAAAATGGAAATGGCATAGGCGTCATCTTGTTTTAAATAAACAACAGATAAAATTTCAAGGAAACACTGATATATTTATGCTATGCTATGCTATTTTATGTCCATAATACATTTTTTTTTACTGAAAATAGTTGCAAAAAGGGTAGACCTATCGTGTGGGCCGCGGAAGGTGTGAATTAATTCTCCTGTGGTTTCTGTCTAATGTTTGATTTTCGGAGCCACGACATCCTCTTTCTGAAGCAAATGGTATCTTTCGTTGCGTAACACATGTCCCAGGCACGCATTTTTCCTGCGTTTTATCGTGCCCAGAAATTCGCGTTATCTTCCTATCGTCCTTAAAATTTCCTCATTGGTTTTTCTTGCTGTCAATGGGACTTTCAAGATTCTTGGATAGATCCACATTTCAAATGCTTCCAGCCTATTCATTGTACTAATCTTCAATGTCCAGCCTTCCATTCCATACAACAGTACAGACCATACGTAACATTTTGAGAATATTATTCTGAGATTGAGGCAAAGTCAGAGTTCGTGAAAATGTTTTTAAATCTCAAGAATAAGCTACTCGCTTGTTTTATCCGGCATTTGATTTCTACGTCTGAAGACCAGTCTTCACATAACCAAGTCCCCAGATAGAAGCATCTGCCATGGAAATATATTTTCTTCAACTCTTTTTCTATGTTCTTGTGGGTGAAGGGTATCTGTGAGAGTTGAGCTGTTTATCAACCGAATGGCCCTTTTCTGAATGGAATCTAGAAGACGAAGAGAATGCCTTGGTGCTAAACCCCAAATGTGCGAGCAATACTCCAGTAGAGGTCGGTTTTGAGCCTTTTACGTCGTCAACATAGAACTGGGGTGAGCTCTTGAGTACAGGTCTTTAGGACAATTGTCGGAATACCAAGTGTAACGACTGTGATAGTAAATCATTAGAGCCGGTACTGGCATATTAACGAATTTATTCTGGTTCCTAGGCTGTCACTGGTTGTGTCCTTATTGAATAGCGTGTAATACGATTTACAAATTGTTATTAAAAGGTGCGTATTGATAAGCTATAAGCTCAGTTCAACAATCAAAGTCGATAATAATAATATTGTGAATTTAATGTATTAGATTTAGGGTATAAAATTAGTGAGTTTACTTTATTTAAATTTTTATATTATTTTTCCAAAAATAACAGTGATCCTATTGCATTATTTCCAAAACTATATGCTGTACGTTTCCTTTGGGGAAATAATGTGTATTTTCATTTATTTGTTAATATTGTTTTTATGCGTGTAATTCGGCATTAACTGCAAGTTTTTTTGGTTCGTTTCCACTTTGTTTAAATTTTTAATGCTAAAGGCCTTTTTGATAATATCGAAAGTATTATTTTACGTTATTATTAGTTTTAATATATTTTAGTTATCGACTTTTTGTTTGTCACTGATGTTTCCGACTTTTCGCCGATATTTTCGCTGATCAAACATTTGGATTTTTCGTCGTACAAACATTTTTGGATTTTAGCCGTTCAGACATTTGGATTTTCGTCATTCAGATTTTGGATTTTCGCCTTTCTACATTTCGGATCCTTTTCGGAGTGTTGTCCATTCGATGGATTCGATTTTTTTTTATTTGAACTTGTTCTTTTGATTTTATTTTGGTTTTTTTTCCAGGTAAACGTAAACAGTTTTTTTATAACAAACCAGTACATATTTATGTTTCTAGTTTTTAATTGTTTCTGAAAGAAAAAGAGGTACAGCATTGAAGCCGAATTACGTTGCTGGTTTTAGAAGTATTAGTTAGGTTGAATTTTTTTTGAGGTTTAAAAAACTTGTATTCTTTTAAGTGATTTTCAGGAAAATCACTTGGTGCCCTAACGTGGTCAAGTTTTTAATTTAAGTTAGTTTGGTTGAATAACAAAAAATAATGAATAGGCCGGCGAACTGATCTTTCCAATCCCCTTAAAATTAATTCGATCGAGTAATCAAGAATTCACAACCCTGAGAACCTTCAGAAAAAGGCGTTACACAAACTCACAATCTCACTAGGAAAAAAATATAGGGCACGATACTGTGCAAAATGTAATGACTGTGAATAAATTTGGCGAAATTAACAGATACATTAATTTTAATAATAATGAAGAACATTGTTTCCAGAATGATTAGACATGACAGATTGCATAAACTTCGCCCTATAATCAACCATTAAAATGAAAAAGTTTTAAATGCATACAGTTGCATCTTTGCAACATACCTTATTTCGTGTAATGCATAAAGTTGCAATTTTAAAACACTGTATTCGTCTCCAAATTACTAATTTTTATTATTTTAGATTTTTTTTTAATTTACATAAAATTTCCCTTACAAAGATTTTGATCAAAAATAAAAAAAATCGTGCAAATAAAGGGTTAAGCATCTCAAGATAAATAATCAATTATTTTTAAATATACACGTACCCTGTAACTTTAAACATACCTTTTTTTAAATGGCATCACCTTTTATTTATGTTATATTTAAAATTGGCTCGTTTTTATGAGTCTCCCGATATAATGTTTGCTTGGATGTATACCGAGGATTTTAAAAATTATGGTCATTTTAAGATCATTAATGCTTCGTGATTCAGTATCTTTTCAAATGTAATCAATTTTCTGTAATTTATGATTCAGATAATTATTTATAGGTTTACTAAGTAAGTTGTTTTGTAATTATAATACTCTGTATACAGGGTGTGCGAATTTGTATTTTTCTCACTTAGCTTAACCTCTTTTGTCCCATAGTATCATATTTGATACATACCCATTATTAACGAGTTGTTAGTTTAATTCACGATTTAACCGTAACAGGGCGGTTTTATTCTATTTGAACTGATATTTTGAAGACATTCTGATCACATCCCGCAATAAAACTATGTCAACATGTCAACATGCGCCACGATAGCTCATTCTATTTAACAGTAGAAACGATTGTGATTGTGATTGTCAGTGATTATTGTGTAACAATACAGCGTAAGTTTTATTGAACCAACCGTTTTTTGGATACAATTGCTTTGCATATTGCAGAAAAACAAATTACAATAAATGGTGTCGATCTGTGAGTTATAAAATGGTTAGATAACAAGACAGAAACTTTAGCATCTATATTTTCTTCTGCGTACCTCACAACTAAAGTAAAGAGGTTTGATAGGCAGACCAAAAGGCATATTGTTGTATCCAATTGGTTGATGGTCTACTAGCCTACTACCGAATTCGCATTAGATATTATTTGCGATTATTTTTTCACTTCCTGGACATGGCACTCTTTTTTAATAGGTCTAATAAAAATAAGTGGAACATAAGAACATCAGTTCTATGATCCTCATCATACTTTTTTTAAAAGTAGTTTGTTTCTTAGAGAAGACCCACCCATAGACAAATCAGATTCTGGCATAAGTTTGTCTGTAAATATTTAACTCATTACAGTGGTTTTTTTGACAATCCCCATAAATAAGGATCATATCAAGTCACAACAATTAAATCATTATTTTTAAATTGATAGGCACTGGCGACCGGTATATCTTTGTATCCCAAGAGACAGCTAGATCATCTTTGAAAAAGTTAGAATAAGACGAACTCCAGCTAACACGAGGTGGATTTAAGACTTTTTTATATGTACCATTTTCAGATCTGCCATTATTAGGTAATTTATTGCAACTCTCATTGAAAATGCAGTCCACTAAATTTTTATCTCGCACATAAATGAAAGCAGTAGCATCCACTGATAAAAGGGAAATATTAAAATTGTGTTATAAACAATATAATATAATCTTAAATATATGCTTACAAGTCAAACTAAGAACTACTGTATATTTAAAAAATTCTTTAGGTAACTAATCTCACAGATGAGGTGGGGTAAACGTTAGATTAACCTTGTACGTCAAACAAAGGAATACTCATGCACTAAAACGTGCACTTACGTAATAAAAACATCCTGTATTTATTCATAAAATATCAGTTTTAACAATTCTAAAATGCAATAACATAACAGAATATTTACGAACAATGTAAATAATAATAATATAAATATATAGACAAAAATATCCTTTACTAACATCGTGTCGAAGAAAAAGATAACTTTTTGATTAAGTCCTGATCAGCTTAAAATAAAGAGATATTTGATACAAAAGATTTAAAACTTCCAAATGAAAAATCTGTCGAATGCGCAGTGTACGAAATTCGTACATGATACGAGGGCGGTTCAAATATGATCGAGACAAATACTCTTACACGTTTATTTACTATCAAAAAAATTTACAAAAATTCACAGTTTGTCCACCTTTCAGGAAGTTTTTTGATGCCGGTATCGAAGAATTTCTTGTGCAACCCGGACAGCCATGTGCGCACGAACTCCTCTACCTCGTCGTCGGTGTTGAATCTTTGACCTCCGAGGGCTTCTTTCAGTGGTCCAAACATATGGTAGTCGCAGGGTGATAAATCTGGACTGTAGGGGGGTGTTCCAGTACCTTCCACCCTAATTCCGATATTGTATCGAGCGTAAGACGCACGGTATATAATCTTGACAAGTAAGTGACTGGTGTATCGTTTCCAAAGTTCCGAAAATTTGTTCATCCTCTAAACAGGGTCGGTATGCCTTCTCAGTTTACATACTTACCCATTTCACTTAATAAAGAAATAAGTAAAAATTGCTAATTTCACAAATTTTTGTGGTGGCCCGTTTTTTCTCTGACGCGCAGTTTATTTAGCTAAATAATAAAATTATGTATAGATTAATTAAAGCAATTGCTATAAATGTTTGCCAATAACTTGTCTGCGGACTTCCACGTGCTCTTTTATTAAATCGATTTATTTTATTTTATTACACCGTATTACACTTCTGGAAAATGTTCTGCTGCCAAATTTTCAAATAAAAAAGTCTACAAATTTATAAATCGATTTTTTTTATTCAGTTTCATTATTTATAAAAAACTTTCCAAATAACCTTCTTTGATAAGGGGTCAAGCACCTGCGTCAATATTCGAAAATGGGAGATCAACCACTTAAATCTACATTTACTTTTATAATGGGATAACTTTTTTATATTTTAGAGGTTCTTTCATAGAATTATATCTACTACTACCAACAAACCACTAAAAAACACCCTGAACGCTTTAACTGTACATCTAGACGTTAAAACATCTCATTGACAAACATTTTATTTGTCCTCAAAAACTCCACCTTCCTTTACTTCTCTAAATGAATTTGGAGACATTGGAATTGTTAACAGATTCCTCCAATAGATTCTAAGCAAAACAAAAGCTACTATAGCTACAAGCTACACTTAATTTTTGTATCTACGGAGAAGTCCCTATTTATTCAACCCTTTTTATCACCAAGTTTTGCATACAGCTTGTAGACGATACTGAGTAAGTTAATGCTTTGGTAGTTTTTGCAGTCCTGCAAAGCTTACACGGACTGGTTAAACATCGAAAGAGGTGTGAGACAGGAATGTGTAGCTTTGCCATGACTGTTTAACTTATACATAGACGATTGTTAAGGTTATAAGAGAGTGCGTATGGATTGAAAATGAATGTTTTGATCGTAAAATGCCTTCTTTCGCCGATAATCAAGTCATATTAGCGTCATCTGAAGAGAAGTTGCAGGCGATGGGTAATGTTATGCATAATGCCCCGAAAATTAAAGGGATTAAAAAAATAAATGTAAGCAAAACGAAAGTAATGGTTTTTGACGAAAGTAGAGGAAGCAAAATGTGTATGTAAGAATCGTAGCAAGTGAAAGAAAGTGGTCTCTGCCTACCACTACGGGAAAAGGGCGAGACTATATGTACGTATGTTATTTGCCTCTTTAAGTGAATTTAAAGACGAGGGATTGTTTACACATGCTTTCATAGAATTCTTTGTACTTCCAACAAATAAAAGGTACCAAATACCACCCTCCATTCTTTATTTATACATCTACTTTAAAGTTTCTATCTATCTTTTTTCTTTCTTCATTACAAAATTTTTTCACTTACCCTAATAAATATGGATATTGATTTTTTTTTTAATTTCACCTTAAGAAAACCGAGTTAATGGTAGTTACAAAGTTCTCCCAAAATCACAACCATGTAAACGTGTCAGTAGCAAGCATCTTAATAGAGAATGTCATTTATACAAATACCTGGGAGCCTGGATAGAACAATCGGGTGACCAAACAATAGAAATAAGAACGAGAATAGAAATAGCCAGGTCAACATTTACGAAAATGAAAAAGTTGTTCAGATATGTCGAGATATCAAGATTGGACTTAGGATGAGGATGATGAGTTGTTACGTGTTTTCTGCGCTTTTGTATGGAGTGGAGGCATGGACTCTCAAGAAGAATTACACACACAAACTACAAGACTTCGAGATGTGGTGCTACCGTAGAATGTGGCGTATCCCCTGGACAAAAAAGATCTCTAATGTGGAAGTCCTAAATCGGATGAATAAAGAATGTGAAGTCATTAACACCATAAAAAAGAGAAAGCTTTAATATCTAGGTCATATACTGAGAGGACCCAAATACGCACTTCTCCAGCTGATAGTTCAGGGAAAGATTGGTGGAAGGAGGAATATTGGAAGACGCCGTTTGTCTTGGCTTAAAAATCTAAGGGACTGGTTTAATTGTAGCAATGTTGAACTCTTTCGAGCTGCAGTCAATAAGGTCCGGATAGCTGTGATGATAGCAAACCTCCGATAGGAGATGCACTATAAGAAGAAGAAGTTAACTAAAATTGCATCTTAAAACTATTTGTTAAATTAATATTTATTTGTATATTAATTTGTTTTAATTAGAAGTTTACATTTATTATAATTACATTAATAAACAATATTACTCGAAAACATTCATAAAAAAAATAAAAAAAGTTTCCAGCTTTTTAAGACACTTTTTCCACATATTGCATACATTTTATTAACAAAAATAATTAGACACTAACCTGTTCATGTAACTAATATGTAGTCACGTTGTCATCTATCACTTTATTTTAACATTAACTATAAAAACGAGCAACCTACAACATCCATTCAGTTAAATATGTTAGTTTATACTGATTTAAACCCATGATAAACAACGTATATTATCTGTGTATTTACCTGACAAACAAAGTGTAGAGCATTTTTTTATAAATACATTAATGACCGCCTGTGTTCTAGGATATACATAAAAATAAATACGTTTTCATTAAAAATGTGTCCTTGATAAAAATTATCCTTTTTTGAATATTAAATAAGGCGAAAGTAATTACATAGAAAAAGGTATAATTAACCGTTCAGCAATAGACGTTTAAAAAAGTTAATACCTTTCGTTTATAAAAGTCGAGTAGATAATCCTCAATTAAAAAAGTAATTCAGTAAACGGAACTTTATTAAACAAGTTGTAATTACTTTTTAATGTTAAAAAAATTATTAGGGTATCACACCCTTTTTAACGAGTATATCAAATGAATCCTAAAGTGATAATTAATCATTGCAATTTTTATTTGAGTTTTATAAAACCGAAAAGTGCCATAAAAACAAGTTTTTAATTTACGATTTTAAATTTTTACGCAGTAATGCTAGCCGTCATGCTGTTTTGTTTTGTGTCGTCACTGCGTTAGTAAATAATACTACCTTGCAAAAGAATAGAGATAGTTTTTAAAAGTTAATAATGAGTTTCGGTTTCGGTTTTCGTGATGCTCTGGGAACCAAAAAAGCCCTATTTGCCATTCAAGTTTTAATCCAACGGTGCAGAGATGTTAACTGTGATGTATACATATGCTTTATTGACTATCAAAAAGCATTTGATAGAGTCCAACATCACAAATTGATAGGAATATTAGAACAACTAGGCCTAGATGAGAAGGACCAGAGAAAAATCACCAACTTGTATTGGCAACAAACGGCATTTGCTAGGGTGGAAGGAGAACGTACAGATACCATATCAATACAACGGGGTGTTAGATAAGGGTGTAATCTTTCCCCCCTACTGTTCAATATATACTCCGAACAAATCTTCAAAGAAGCACTGGAGGAGATCGAAGCAGGAATACTCGTTAATGGGTAGAGAGTGAATAACATTAGATATGCCGACGACACTGTCGCAGATAATTCAGAAGACCTTCAATATCTCATGACGCGAATAACTGAAACTAGCCACCAATATGGGCTTGATCATAACATCAATAAATATATGGTTATTAGCAAATCCTCTATCAATAATATACAATTGGCAGTTAATAATGAAAACATTAAAATAACGCAACAATATGAATACATAGGGACCATGATAAATGACAAGTAGGATCACTCACAAGAAATTTGCTGCCGTATAAAGAATATAGGACAATATTTCTAAAAATGGCATCACTCTTCAAAAACAAAAATTTACAAATGAACACCAAAATAAGGCTTGTTTTTTAATTATGGTTTTCCATGTACATGGTAAGTTCAAAGCATCGTCTCTTTTGTTGAGGTGCCCCATCTTTTCTATTTCAATGGCCTCACGTATTGTTTATGTTTTCTAGTTTTCGATATTGGCTATTTGTTTGCAGCCGAATCCCGCTGATTGTTCTTAAGAAATGTGCCCCCGAACTAACACCTGTTCTTTGCAAGTTGTTCAACCACTCTTACAATTTGGGAGTATTTCCGTCCAATTGGAAAATTGCAAGAGTACAGCCAGTCCCTAAAAAAGGCAAAAAGACCCTACCTAGCAACTACAGACCTATCGCACTGCTATCTATTATTTCAAAGGTCATGGAAAAAGCCATCAACATCGAGCTCATGAAATATCTGGAAGACTCAGGAATTATCAATGATAGGCAATATGGCAGCTATCTATTGAAAAGTATGGAGAAACTTTAGCTGTGGCATTAGATATCTCCAAGGCGTTCAATCGAGTTTGGCACCAGGGACTCCTCGCCAAGCTTCCATCTTATGGCTTGCCCCCTTAGCTGCTTGCTAGTTTTCTCTCAAACAGGTCTCTCCATGTAGTGGTCGATGGAGTTTTATCTGACACTCTACTCATAAATGCTGGTGTTCCGCAAGGATCCATTCTAGCACCAACACTATTTTTACTTCACATCAACGACCTGTTGAAAGCAACTTTATGTCCCGTACACAGCTTTGCCGATGATAGTACCCTCCATACCGCTTTCTCTTCCAGGGCCCCTATATTAGCCCGTGAAACTAGAAATGAACGAGGAAGAAATGTTAACAATATAAATATGGACTTAGCAACAATTCTCGAATGGGGATCCAATAACTTGGTAGAATTCAATGCAAACAAAACACAAGCATGTCTTTTCTCTAGAAAAGCCGATCTCACTGTGCCTAACATAACTTTGTCAGGAGTAACCATACCACTGAAGTCATCCATATCGATGCTTGGTATTACTATTAGTAATAACCTTTCCTGGGAAAATCACGTGAGGTCTATTGCCAAAAGTGCATCCCAAAAACTTGGTTTTTTGTTTCGTGCCAAGAGCTATTTCACCTCCAGTCAGCTGCTTATGATCTATAAGGCACAGATCCGACCTGTACTGGAATACTGTTCCCATATTTGGAGTGCGGCACCTAAACATATCCTGAAGCTATTGGATTCTGTCCAAAAAAGGGCAATTCGTCTCGTCGGTGATGCCTCGCTTACAAACTCGCTCACTTGTCTGGAACACCGTAGAAAAGTTGGCGATTTGTCTCTATTTTATAGATATTTTCATGGGCGATGCTCTTCTGAAATATCAACAATCGTTCCTCCTTTGGCAGTCTCTTCGAGATTAACCCGTCAAGTTCAGTCTTCACACCCCTTCGTGGTCACTTTGGTGACCTGCAGAACATCACTTTCCAAAGACTCATTCATCCAACGAATTGCGAGGCTTTGGAATTCATTGCCTAGGGAGGTGTTCCCCGAGGCATACAACCTTCAGAAATTTAAGAAGAACACCAACTCCTACCTTCTTTCCCTTGGTTCCCACAATGTTCTCTGAACATTACAGGATATCCCTTTTCGTGGGAACCAGAACATATAAAAAAAAAGCTGTTGAAATTAATTTTGTGACCAGTTTTATGTTGATGTTGGAAGAGGGCAGATGTTATTTGTTTGTTTTTAATGTTCAACTTGTGTTCTTCTGGCTGAGATTTTTCGATTAGTTTGCCTGACGTAGGTTAAATTGCAATTTCCACATGACACGCTGTAGACACCTTGATTTTCTAGTTTACTTTTGTGTTTGGGGTTTCTTAGAATTGATCTTATGGTTTGATGAGCTTAATAAGCTGTGGAGATGTCATATTTTCGAAGGATTATTCCGATTTTGTCAGTGGTTCCTTTGATTTACGGTAAGATAGTTCTATGCCTATCTTGTTTTTGTCGTGGGTATTTTTGCTGTTTTATTGCTTTTGTTAAGCTGCGTTGATTATAACCGTTTTGTTTTAGAGCTAAGGTTATCTTATTTATCTCTTTTGTTTTGTGGCAATTATCGGTAAGACATAAGGATCTTAAAATCAGTAAGTTTACTACTCCTTGGATTTGCGACGGATGGTGGTGTGATCCGGCGTTTAGATATTTGTTGGCGTGTGTGGGTTTTCTGTATACTGTGTATACGTTCGGTTTGTGTCTTTATAACCATCACGTCTAGAAAAGGTATTTGGTTATTCTCTTCAAACTCTACTGAAAATGCCAAGTGAGATCTTGGCGAAACGTCTGCTAAAATCCAATCAGATTGTAACTAACAAACGGATGCAATCCCGGATCGATATTTTATTACATTTAACCATCCGTTAATCACTACGCCCCCAAATGCCCATTAACAAAACCATGAAGGTCTTGTGTGTATTTTTATTCAATACCTTGTAATGTATTGGAAGATAGGCCTTAAACTTCTGATGGCTGAACAAAGAAATATTTCTTATATTTTCACCTAAATTTAATTTTATTATCCTTTGAATATCGGTCGGGCAAAACATTTGGTTAACTCCCGTCAAGGGATTTTATCTCTCACAAAAATGTGTACACGAAAACGGAAAGAAACATTTTTGTATATTTAAATAGTTTTTATAATTTTAAAAATGGAAATTATTAATGGAAATAACCATTCGATAACACAAAAGCATTTCGCATTCGAGATACAAACAATATTTTTTCGAAAACTGCATTAAAACTAATTTGAGAATAAGAGAATTGCCTCACCCAGAAACCTATTCAGGACACTGCTTCAGACGCTCTTCCGCAATCCTGTTAGCCGACTCAAGAGCCGATATTACAACCATCAAGCGACATGACGGATGGCGCTTTAGTATGGTTGCCGAGACATATATAGAAGATTCTATACAAAATAAAATTTCAATAGCAAATAATATGCTACCATTTTCAGCAAAGCCTATGGAATTGGACAATATTGCAACGTGCGCAGTAAACCTAAACAGCAACCTTATTGAACACCCAGAAATAGAAGTTACGATAACTAATAGCACTGGATCTGGAATAAATTTTACTCACTGCAACATCGGCACTTTCAATTTACATGTAGTCAAAGATAAATAATGATAATGGTCGTCATGTTTAAAATAATTTTATAATTCACTTAAGATAAGTTACGTGTTGTGATGGTCCATATCTGGATACTTATTTCCCTGATCCGTGCAATATCGATAGTTCGCTATCCTATCTCTACCATAATACTTACCCAGGATTGATAGATGACAAGACACGAAAGTTATGTTGTCATCTGTTATCTGTGACATTAAAAAACATGTAAAAACTGAAGAGTGAAAAGGAAAATAGTGAAAAGGAAAATAGTGAAAACTGTAAAACAGCAACCATCTTAAAACTGGGAAGTTTGCAAATTATGTAAGTCTCGGATATTTTATTATTATTATGTATTGAAACAAATGTACTCGTATGTTGAGTATTCAAATAACAAATTGGTAAATAACAATAACAATAACATATGACCAACTGTTTATTATTTACATTCTAGAACGTAAAAGTCTTTTACGTTCTAGAACATAAAAGTATTTATCAGCTGAGTGACAGAACAGAGCCAGTTTGCTAACTGAATGTCAAAATTTGATGACAGGTTTAAGGAAGCATAGTTAGATTGCGCTATTTTAAAAATAAATTAGCTTTATCGTAGCTGCCCTAGTACTCTATTTTTATTGTCAGATGTATTATTTATAATAATAGTAGGACCATTATTTTACCATAATGTTTATGTAGGCAATAAAATATTTTTTACGACACAATCGCCTGAATCACTCTCTGTTTTTATAATAATATCCTGCTTATTATACTCACACAAAGTAAGGCTGATATTTGTGTTGCATACATCATTTTATTTACCAGTTTTATATTTATCATAAAAAATAAACAATAATTTATAAACGAATTAAATCTGTGTCGTTTAAAAGTTTCCTATTTTTTTAAAAGATTTTTCTGCAATTTTAAATTTAAATATTGAAATAATTATAGGATTATTCTATTATAAATTGTTTTCTGGTGCACCTCTAGCACTCTTTTAACGATATCTTCATTTATCGTCATATCTTCATTTTTCGTACGGAATGGTAGCACATTTAAAAATATTTTTTTCATGGAAAATGTCTTACGGAAATTCCCTAAACAGGTCGAGTCATGAATATACGGTCATCTCCCTGAAAGGGAAGTCAACCCCTTTAAGAATCTTAAATCACACGGAGGGTCAAGTGACATGACACATCAAACATTTTTTATTTTGCTTCAGAATTGATAAAAAAATACTTTTCTTCTTGAAGTACCAATTCAACTAATTAATCTTCTTCTTCCAGTGCCTGTCCGTTACCGGACTTTGGCGATCATTCTGGCAATAATTATTTTATCAACTGCGCCCCTAAATAGACCCATGGTAAAGGTTGCAAACCAAGTTCTCAGGTTTTTTAAGCCATAAGATCCTTCTTCTGTCTGGTTCCCTCTTTCCAAAAAGGTTCACTTATAGCACAAAATAATAGTTAATTTCAGGATTTTTAGTTTCAAAAGAGAATAATTTCACAGGTTAAATGATTGCTGTGTTGTAGTTATTTTTTGGTGGCATGAGCTTATAATAATGAGAAGATCTTTATGTATATCCAGAAGGACCGAATTAGGATTGAGATAGTAAAACAACGGATGGGTGTGGAAGGATCTATAATTCAAGACGTAAATGCCTAACAACTAACATGGTATGGGCATGTATAACGAATCTTCTTCTTCTTCCAGTGCCTGTCCGTTACCGGACATTGGCGATCATTCTGGCAATAATTATTTTATCAACTGCGGCCCTAAATAGACCCGTGGTGGAGGTTGCAAACCAAGTTCTCAGGTTTTTAAGCCATAAGATCCTTCTTCTGTCTGGTTCCCTCTTTTCAAGCACCTTTCCCCGTAGGATAAGCTGCAACAGACCGTATCTTTCGCTGTTTCTCATGATGTGTCCCAAGTATTCCAATTTCGGACTTTTGACTGTACTTATGATCTCCATTTCCTTGTTTAAAATGTCGAGTACTCTTTTGTTTGTAATAAGGGATTCTTTGTATACGTCGATACAGCCACATCTCAAATGCGTCCAACCTTTTACTGGCTGCATCTGTTACAGTCCATGACTCAACTCCATATAGGAGCACAGGAAACACATAGCATTGAAGAAGTCGTATTTTAGTTGTTAAGTTCAGAAAATGGCATTTAAACAATTTCGACATTTTAAGGAATGCAGTACGAGCCCTCTCTATTCAACAACGTATTTCGAGAGAATGATCCCAACTCTCGTTGATTGTAGTTCCTAAATATGTTGTAGTCTCTATCTTTTCAATAACTGTTTTATTTATAATAAGCTGTCTGGGTGGTGGTGAATTTTTCCTTATCACTATGTATTTGGTTTTATTCATATTTATATCTATTCCATATTCCTGACTGTGCACTGATAAATTTCAGTAACAATCCTGGCAAATTCGTTTTTATCTTGTGCTTTTTTACAAGGTACCTAAATCTGTAAATAATGTGAGTGCTTTAGGTATTTCTAATAAATATGAGTGTAATCAGACGCATCATTCTGGTCTAGTTACGAATTACCCAGATCTCAGGTATTCACCTTAGAGTAGGTAACTAAACTAAGATAATATAAAGTCGACTGATCCGGTTATGTGAACTTTCCTTTGTAGCCTTGACTAATGAGACAGCGTCCTCTGGAATGTCTTCGGCTGTTACGACCCAGGTGGCGAACAGATATATGGTGCAAGCAAAGAAAAGTTCATTTTTTCCCGTTAAAACTCACTGGGTGATAAAGAAAAGTACAAAGTATATTTTGTTGTTCGAGTATTGTACTTACATACATACATATAGTCACGTCTTTTGCCTGTAGGGGTAGGCAAAGACCACTTCCGCTAGGTTCTTACACACATCTTTTGCTTCCTCTACTTTCATCAGTGCTCTCATACATGCTCGTCGGTTGTTGGTACTCTTAAACTGGCCTTTCTTCAAAACAATGTTCATCTATTGAGATATGTTCGCCGAGGTCGACCTCTACCGACTTGTCCATTCACACTCGCCTTATAAATTTGTTTCGTCAGTCTTCCTTTATCCATCCTTTCTACGTGTCCAAACCATCTAATCATTTCTTTGTAACCACATCTTTTTTTACACCACAGAGTTCCCTTATCTTACTATTCCGAGTCACTACGGCTATACTTCTCAGACTACTCATCTCCGCAGCATTAATCCTATTTTCAAGCTTCTTCTGCCAAACTAACTTTCACTACCATACATAAGTGTAGAAACCAACATTTTTTTATGCACAGCCAGACGTATCTTTTTGACACTTTCTGGTTGTCCATAAAGCTATGCAATGCCCCATTCATTTGTATTCTTGCCAATAACTCAATGTCACTGTCATACTTTCCATCTTTCGTAAACTTTGAACCCAAGTATACAAACTTATTACTTGTTTCACTCTTTCTCCCTTAATCAGAACTTCACAGTTTGTCATGCCTTCTTCTCTTTTAAAAATCATTACATTCGTTTTGCCTTACATTTATGTTCATCATGCATAACATTAACCATCGCCTGCAACTGCTCTTTAGATGACGCTAATATAATTTGATCATCGGCGTAACTAAAACAAAAAAATTTTTTATGGAAATAAATTTCCTTTAGTAATAATTGTTTTCTGAGACAACCTATATGATGTTCTTTTTATTTGCTCTAATGCTAGTTTGGTTCTTGTTAAATGTAATTATTCTTTTATCTAAAAAAAACTCAAATTACTTGATTTCTATAATTAAGAACAAAGTGAAAGTTAACGGATATTAGGCAACAATAATCAAATGTTGATAGCTTTGATTGCATAATTTTGGTAAATAATTTTCTTTAGATTAGTACCTTGCACAAATATTGACCAATATACTTATTAACTATATTCATACATAAATTTAGAATGTAACTTATCTAATAACTAAGAAAAAAATGTTGAAAGCCTACAATGATAAAGTGAAATAGCAGGAGCATCTTTAATTAATTTTCATAATGGGCAAAACACATGGAAACAAATGGCGATTCTAAGTTTTAAGTACGTTGTAAGATTTAGCTTTAAGAGTGGATATGCAGAGTAAAATACAACACAGATTTTAGAATTAGTAGCTGATACAGTAGCAGTTTGTTGTTTATGAACAACTCTGAGTTGCGTGTAAGAAGCCAATTAATTTGTGTGAATTTATTGCTCACGTTTTTTTCACATATGTTTTTCGATCTGGCGTTAAAAAGGAAAAAAGATCCTACACAGAGGTAACACGGTAAAATACGGGTATTATAAGCTCATGTATATAAGCTGGTTCTAAAACGTCTTGCGACGTTTTCCGACGCCTAATCTCCATATCCTTCGGTCTTCCCAGTCGTCCGCTGTTAAATTCTTTTCACTCATGGCTTTGTGGATTGTCTTCTGCCATTCTATTTTGGGCCTGTTTCTTCTCTGTCGACCCATCGGTTGCCATTCTAAAATTTGTTTAGGTAGTCTTGATGCCGGAAGAAACAATAAAGAGGAAAACATGGATGAAAGACAGTATTCTTAAATTGATGGAACAAAGAAGAAAGGAAAAGACGAACACAAGAAAATACAACGTACTTGACAAAGAAGTCAAAAAAGTGTCAAGAAGAGCTCAAGATGAATGGTTGAACAGTAAGTGTAAAGAAATTGAGGAATTGCAGTAAAAACACGACCACTTTAATCTCCACAGAAAGGTAAAAGAGGCAGCTGGACTATAGAGAACGAGAACTTATGGAAAGTTAGTAGATGAGAAAGGGCAAACCATCACAGATATAAAGGGAAAACTACAAACATGGCAAAATTACATAAAAGAACTTTTCGAAGATGAACGGCCAGAAGTGGAAATATTTAAAGATCACACAGGTCCTTCCATATCAACAAAAGAAGTTCGTAAATCCATCTCTCTAAATAAAGACGGGAAAACTCCTGGTCCTGATGAAATACAAGGAGAACTTCTCAAACTCCTAGACGACAAAAGTATTGATAAATTAACTAAAATATTCAATAAAATATATATTACTGGAAAGATTCCCAGAGAATGGCTCAAATCTACCTTCATTGCTATACCAAAGAAATCCACTTCAAGACGATGCAATGACTATCGTACCATAAATCTCATGAGTCATCTTCTTAAAACCTTCTTAAAAATTCTACATATGAAATTATACTCAAAATGTGAAAAGTCCAAGGGTAACACTCAATTTGGATTCCGAAAGGCAACGGGAACAAGAGAGGCATTGTTTTGCATACAAGTTCTATTTCAGAGATGCAGAGATATGGACTGTGATATACATGCATGCTTTGTGGACTATCAGAAAGCTCTTGATAGGGTAAAACATAACAAGTTAATAGAAGTGTTGAAGAAAATAGGTATTGACAACAATGACCTCCGGATAATAAAAAATCTCTACTGGAATCAAACAGCACAAGTTAAAAACAAAAGTCAGATGACTGATGAAATAAAATTTCAACGGGGCGTGCGACAAGGGTGTGTGTTTTATTTAACATATATACAGAAGAAATATTTAATAATGCACTGTGTGATTCATCAGCAGGAATTCTTATAAATCGTAAACGAATCAACAACATCCGATTCGCGAATGATACAGTAAAATTCGCCGACAAACTAGAGGACCTACAAAATATGATGAGCCAGCTTTCAAAGCACAGTCAGGAATATGAAATAGATATAAATATGAATAAAACCAAATACATAGTGATAAGCAAAAATCCACCACCACCCAGACTGCTTATTATAAATAATACATTTATTAAAAAGGTAGAGACTACAACATATTTGGGAACTACAATTTACGAGAGTTGGGATCATTCTCTCGAAATACGTTGTCGAATAAAGAGGGCTAGTGCTGCATTCTTTAAAATGTCGAAATTGTTTAAATGCCATTTTCTGAACTTAACAACTAAAATACGACTTCTTCAATGCTATGTGTTTTCTGTGCTCCTATATGGAGTTGAGTCATGGACTGTAACAGATGCAGCCAATAAAAGGTTGGACGCATTTGAGATGTGGCTGTATCGACGTATACTAAGAATCCCTTGGACAGCCCATGTTACAAACAAAAAAATACTCGACATTTTAAACAAGGAAATGGAGATCATGAGTACAGTAAAAAGTCGTAAATTATAATACTTGGGACACATCATGAGAAACAGCGAAAGATACGGTCTGTTGCAGCTTATCCTACGGGGAAAGGTGCTTGAAAAGAGGGAACCAGACAGAAGAAGGATATTATGGCTTAAAAACCTGAGAACTTGGTTTGCAACCTCCACCACGGGTCTATTTAGGGCCGCAGTTGATAAAATAATTATTGCCAGAATGATCGCCAATGTCCGGTAACGGACAGGCACTGGAAGAAGAAGAAGATTCGTTATACATGCCCATACCATGTTAGTTGTTCGGCATTTACGTCTTGAATTATAGATCCTTCCACACCCATCCGTTGTTTTACTATCTCAATCCTAATTCGGTCCTTCTGGATATACATAAAGATCTTCTCATTATTATAAGCTCATGCCACCAAAAAATAACTACAACACAGCAATCATTTAACCTGTGAAATTATTCTCTTTTGAAACTAAAAATCCTGAAATTAACTATTATTTTGTGCTATAAGTGAACCTGCAATGGATAAATGATCTGGGTTGACGGAATGCCAAACAAGAAGCTAATAAAAATGCAAAAACAAAAAAAAATATCGAACATAAAATAAAAAGTTGCAATATCTTGGTAAAGTAATGAAAGGGATGTTCATTGTTAAAATCATAAGTATTAAACACATTTAAAAACAAATAAGTAAAAATAGTAATATTTGTAAGTGAAAAAATGTCATGCATAATATAGTTTGTCAGATATCTTTAAAAAAATAAAAATATTAAAAAAAATTTAATTTTTAATTGTATTAACTTTTTAATTCTTCAAATCCTGTTATACAAGACGAAAGTAACCAGCACACAAATTTATCATTAACATCGCAACAGAAAAAACACAGTCAATGGTTATCTCTAAGGAACCCATAAGGTGCATTTGGCAGTCGACAACAAGATAATCCAGCAGGTGAGAAGATTCAACTACCTAGGAGTGGAGGTATCAAGCGAAATAAACCTAAGAAGAACGAACACAAGCCATAAAAGCAATAAGAGTTAGCGGATACCTGGAAGATATCATATAGCGAAATAAAATGATGAGTACAGAAAGCAAGCTGAGGATTTACAAAACATGTGTAAGACCTATTTTAACGTACGCCACAGAAACCAGAGCTGAAACATCAACAACGAAAAGAATAATGAGAACGACCGAAATGAAAATACTAAGAACCACCTACCCTCAGGGATAAAATAAGAAGCCAGGATATCAGAGAAGAACTAGAATTACAGGATGTGGTAAAATGGACCAGAACACGCAAAAGGTGCTGGAGAGACCATGTGGAAAGGATGCCACAGCAAAGATGGGCAAAGTGGGCCATGTCGCAAAAACCAAACTCGCGAAGACCGGTATGCAGACCACCCAAGAGATGGTACGAAAGCTGGAGCTCAGCGTCACAGGAAGAGCTCCGAAGGGGGTAAACGCAACGGTTGAAACAGGGCCAGGTCCTATTATAAGAAGAAGAAGAAATCCTTTTTAATGCTACCTTTTATGGGTGTTTAGCATTTATTCTTAAAGCTTGTATGGCGTCTGTTGATGATTTCTGTGCAATGAATCCAAATTAGTTTTCCGTAATGGATTTAATTTTTGCTAGCCGATTGCTAATTGGTTTATTCCCAAAATAATGTATTGTTTAAAATAGATTGTTATTTTGCCTACATAAAAACCCAAAAAAATGCGGCAAAGACTTTATCTCAAAGGAAGTGTAAAATAAATGGCAAAACATGTAGAATTATCATCTTCTTTCTTTGCCATTTTTCTATATGGGGTCGACCCTTCTCGTCATGTTGCACCAGGAATTTCTATCCTGTGTTGTCACATTTTCAAGATTGTTGTCACTTATTCTTCTTCTTTCATGTGCCTTATTCAGTCTCCCGAACGTTGGCTATCACTCTGGCTAGAGCATTTCGATCTTCTGCTAAGTGTATGAGTTCTCCTACTGAACGTATATTTGTCCATTCACGAATGTTCTTTAACCATGACTGTTGCCTTCTTCCAGGTCCACGGCGCCCCTCTATTTTACCCTTCATTATAATTTGGAGTAGTTGATATTTATCTCCTCTTAGTATGTGACCAAGGTATGCAATTTTGCGGCATTACATGGTCCGTCCAAGGTATGCGCAGCATCCTCCTTTGCAGCCACATCTCAAATGCCTCTAGTCGGTTCATTGTACTGATCTTGAGTGTCCACGTCACCGTACCATACAACAGTTTTGACCATTTATAACATTGTTGTTGTCACTTATATTTCCTTTAAATGTGCTTAACCAGATAGCAGGTGATTTCTGCGCATTACATGCCTGTACCAACTTTTGATGCTTTTTTTTAAGTTTCTCTGCAATAGGAGCTACTTTCATGCTTCTACGTATAAATGTGTTTTTAATTTTATCAGAACGCGTTACAGTAGTGTAACGGCCCATCTTGGCTTTTTTATTTCAAATAAAACTTTTAATTTTGAAAATTTACAAACTTTGTAATACTTATTGCATTTGGCCTAAACTAAAATTTTTAAACTCATTTGGCATCAATAAGAACATTCGACATTTTAATTGCGATAATATTTTAAACAAATTTTTAGCTAATAATTCCGAAGTTGATTGTCTATTTTAATTGGATTATTTAAAATAAATATTAATCCAAATTTCCATAAATATCAATATCTATATATTATTAAAAAAAAACCGGTTTATCTGTCTGTAATACTTATCTTTATCGATCTAAATCATTAAAGGCAAGTAGAACTTGGGGACCACTTCGAGATACTGAGTGAAACAAAAAACCACCAAATTCTTGGGATGGTTCCTGACATGCTAGTCACAAAAATACACGTAAAAAAGTCCTCTTTCCGAAGAAAGATGAATGGGTAAGGGAAGAAATCGTCTTCCCAGAGACTAAATAATTAAAGTACACAGATGGCTCAAAAACCCTAGATAAAGTTGGGGCCAGTGTTTTTAACAGGAAACCAAAAATTGAAATATCTACCGGTCTTGGCAGGTATGCTACAATCTTTCAGGCTAAAGTCTTCGCTATTAAATTGTGTGCAAAAGGGCTTACTAACATACATCTAGCAAACAAAGACATAAGTATAATATCAGACAGCCAGGCTGCTTTAAAAGCACTGAGCTCCAACAAGATAAATTTTAAACTTGTATGGAATTGCATCGAATCTCTGGAGTACCTTGGTGCCTGGTCACCAGGGGGTGAAGAAAAACGAAACCAAACCCTCTCAAAACAGGGAGGCAAATCTGCGTTCACTGGATCAGAACCGGTCTTTGGAGTTACTACAAGTACCGCCAAAACAATTATTTTGGACTGGGTGGAGAGAAAAATACTCACGCACTGGTCCGATATACCAGGATTGACTTACTCGATGGCGTTCTTACCTAAACCCTCTAGAAACACAACTAAGCAGATCCTAGAATGGAGTAGGAATGACCTGCGAATTCTAACGGGACTAAAATAATAAGTTTCAACTTATTTGGTTATACCAACCTAGAACCTACCGATTTCAAGAAAATTCTCACCCCATACAACCATGAAATTCGTTAGAAGGGCTGGATTGTGCGGTGAACTGTAACCTCTAGGGTTGAGCCACAATAGACCTACTAAAGGTCGCAATGGAGAGGCGACCTACGCCCCACTCACATGATAACTAACCTAACCTAAGATCAATTCTTTGTCATCTGACGATTCTATAAAAATTTTAGGACGCGCGGTGGGTACGCCACTGTGTTTGATGCTAAATAATTACCGACGCAACACCAATCCATCAATCAATCATTTACAATAAGTAAATTAATAAATGTTGTTGCCTACTAAACATTCCTTTGTTAAATTTATTTAAAATTATGCCGTTTTTTGCAGTTATAACTGCGATCAGGGTTAAAATGTGGAAAGAAAAGTGTTTATCGCATAATGTTTTTTATTAGTCAACATGTAAGATTTCAGGTTAAGTTTACAGGAACTAGAATAAATTACAATTAATTTAAGAACTACTTATCAATGTTTGTATTTTTAATCAATGCTTTAGAATTAGTAGTATAAATAAAAAGTTAAAAACGTTTCCCGATACTTTTTATGTCCATTGATAATCAGTATCATAATTTTAATGATTAAGAACTTATTCGAAAACCATCATTAAACAATGACAATGATATTTTAAAGACTCATAAACAAAAAAAATGTTTTTGATATCACACAAGACCTTGTTTTGGATAATTTGTTTGCTTGACTGCTTTGGGAATATCACTATTAAACTCAGCGACCCCGATAACTATGAATTTGACACTAAATCGGACTTTTTAATAGTTCATATATTTTATACCCTTTACACCCCTTTTGTATAGGTACTTACATAATTGGGAATATCATAATGCATTTCGAAGTCGTACTTAACTGGCATAATATCTGTCGGCTTAGACATGGATTCTAGGGAAATATTTTCCAAAATCTTCAAATGTCCAATCCGTTTTCCTGCTTTAAGTTTTGTTGTCTGGCTCAGTCTGAAGGCACTGATTGTTGCTGCTTTTATTACACATAAGTGCAATGATAGAAGGTTCAGCATAACCTCTACGGCTGCAGTAGGGCACGTGAATGTTGCCACTGTGATTCCCAGACAAGCTAGCCGCTGCACTTTCTGCAGCTTGACTTGTACCGAAATTTGTTGCATTTTTGGCCACCATATCAATAAGGCATAGGTGACCATGGGTTTTATGATCGTTTGGTATGACCAGTAGATCATTTTTGGTTTCAGATCCAATGTCTTGCCAAAGACTCTGTTGAATTGGCTGTTCCATATCAGGGTTTTGATCGATTATTACGCCCAAATATTTAACTTCTTTGAAAAAAGAGTAAGCTGGATTCCATTCAAAGTTGGGGCTTTAAGTTCGTACTTTCGCCTCCTAGTGAATGGAACCAGACTTTCTAACTGTAAATATAAAAACTTTTGTTCAGGAAAAAAACATATTTAATGTAACGAAGAAACAGCGTATGTGTAGAAATGAATACAAACAACTCAAGGACTCAGTGGAAAGTGAAGATTTTTTTTAATTGCATAACTAAAAATTGTTGATGAAAAGTAATTAAAGAACATTTATAAAAATTCTTTTGTTTTTCAAAAACATACATACATATAGTCACGCTTTTTTCCCGTAGGGGTAGGCAGATACCACTTCCTTCTACTTGCTATCGTTCTTACACACATCTTTTGCTTTTTCTACTTTTATCAATGCTTTTATACATGCTCGTCGGTTGTTTGTACTATTAACCTGTCCTTTTTTCAAAACAATGTTGATCTGATCGAGATATGTTCGCCAAGGTCAACCTCTACCGACTTCCGTCCATTCACACTCGTCTTATAAATTTGTTTCGTAAATCTTCCTTCATCCATTCTTTCCACGTGCCCAAACTTTTAAACATTCCTTTATCTATCTTTGTAACCACATCTTTTTTTACACCACAGCGTTCTCTTATCTCACTATTTTTTACTTTATCCAAACGTGTCACTCCAGCTATACTTGTCTCCGCAGTATTAATCCTATTTTTATGCTTCTTCTGTCAAACCCAACATTCACTACCTTACATAAGTGTAGGAACCAACACAACTCTATGCACAGCCAGACGTGCCTTTTTTGACACTTTCTGGCTGTTCATAAAGCTATGCAGTGCCCCATTGCTAAATTCATTTCTTCCTTAATTAGAACTTCATAGTTTGTCATGTTTTCTTCTCTTTCAAAAACCATTACTTTCGTTTCGCTTACATTTATTTTCACCCCTTTGATTGTCAGGGCATCATGCATAACATTAACCATCGACTGCAACTCCTCTTCAGATGACTCTAATATGACTTGATCATCGGCGTAAAGAAGGCATTTGACGATCAAATCATTCATTTTCAATCCATACGCACTCTCTTTCAAATCTTTTAAGGAATCGTCTATGTATAAGTTAAGCAGCCCTGGTGAAGCCACACATTCCTGTCTCACACCCTTTTCGATGTTAATTCCGTGCAAGCTCCGTTTATCCTGACACAAGCAGTGGAATCGTCGTAAAGTTATTTCAGTGCTCGTATTAACCTACCGCTCACCCCATACATAGACATTGTCAACCACAAGTCGCTCCTCACCACTCCGTCATAGTCTATATAAGCACAATAAACCTTCTGACTTCTAGGCAATAATTTTTCGACTATACCTCGTAATAAAAAGACCTGATCCATACATCTTCTTTCTCTTTTAAATCCAAAAAATATAATATTAGTTTTCACTACAATGGCAAAGTAACACAATAACACAACACAATAAAAAATTTTGCGTTTTAGTATCAAAAATATTTTGGATAACTTTGAAAACACTCAACATTACCTTAGATTCAAGGTTATGTGTGGTAATACAGGTGTGAGAATTATTGAATAATTAAAACATTTTTTTAATTTGCAAAATTGTAATCAACTAACAATGCTAAAAGCATTATTCAAGTTATTTATTCATTATACATTCCTTTAAAGGAAGTAGTTATGAAATATTTATTTATTAAATTTCTTGCTAGTTAATATTTTTAACCGTCAATGCAAAAATTACTATATAGATATATTTTAACTTTCTTAATGATAAACCAAAATTATTTATTTTTTAAAATTTCTGTAATGTATTTAGAATTATATAATAATAATCTTTTGGCACTAGCTCGTACCAAATTAGGTTGTCACGGAAGAATAATGGTAAGAAGAGAAAAAAGAACTTTACAGTAAAAAGAACTGGTATGTATTTAAAACTACATTTTGTAATGGTGGAGTAAAGTAAATTAATTTTAATAGTATGATTTAAATGCTTTCTCGTGAGTGTTGAATGTCTTGCACCATAAACAGAAACACTCTCTGAGGTAGAGCTTGTCGGTTTTATCCATGTAGACATCGAACTTGTTTCTTTTTCTTTTTTTTCTCTCTTTTTTGAAAACCACTCTTGTAAGTTCTCTTCATTGTTTTTGTTCCGTTCGTAAAATTAATTAATCAAACAATGTACCGGAACTCAACTCTCAACGACTCAACATTTAACCAAACAAAACTGCGCCTTAAAATTAAAAAAAAAATTAAATATACTTAATAAAACTAAAACAAATTACTGTACATTTCAGTCATAGATGAAATAAAAACTCACTGGAATAAAATGTCAAAGACAAGCGAAAAGGCCAGTAAGCCTTTTGCCAAGGAAAGCTAAACAGCTTCTCGAGTTGGACAAGAAAGACTTGAAACTGGTGACGGGACTCCTCACTAGACACTGCCCCCTGAGATATAACCTGAAAAAGATGGGCAAAACAGAGAGAGTGACAGTTAGCGCTACTACGAGAACTTTGCTGAAACTGCAGAACATTTGATTTGTGAATACCCAGCGCTGAGAGGCTCCAGTTTCTGGAAGGGGCGTTCTTAAAGCCGTCCGATGTCAGGAGCTTAGCTTCCAGGAAGCTGTTAAACTTTGTACAAAGTCTCTGAATTCCGGGCCTCGAATAGATTAAGGGTTATGCACAAAAGATGCTTGAGAGGCAGCATAGCCTTCACGACCCCGTTACGCTGTAAATTCAGCAAACCGCATCACATAAAATCGACTTGTAGTGACATGAAAACAATAGTGTGGTGTGGATGTTATAATATGTAGGAGAGGGGGGAAGAAAAGGACGATATGCGCTTTCGCAGCCCTACTGAGTGATTAACTGATCTGATAGAGCATCAGGGTTGGGATTGCTGTTACAATTGTAATATGTCTATTACATTCGCGTCAAACCTATTACGCTATTACTATACTGACGAAAACAGCCAAAATATATTGCACTTTTGCAACTTTTGCTTTACTTTAATGCAATTTGTGACTTGATGATGACTTCAGAGAGGTCTGTTTGTGCCATTAAAATCATGAAATCAAAAACTGCCGTGGTCATATAACTCATACTACAGCCGTTGTCGAGTATTGATTTCTGTGATGTGATTTGTCGTTTGTCAAAAATATAAATACGTAGCAACACAGACGTTGTCTAAGTCTAACCACTAATCTTTGTAACAGTTATAACTAATTAGTCATACAGAGTTATTGTATTTTAATTTTTAATAAAACCACAGCCGTAATAGCCATATCACAGCATAGACCTGACTATGATAAAATGGACAAGTAAGAATATTCATAAAATCGTACTGACTTTATCTATGCTTGCATACTTTTCTTTTTGAAGGTTTGTGTGGATTCAAATTTACCGCGCATTTTTAGAATCTATTACATTTTTCTTTTAAGATTTAGTACAAACTGACAGTTCAATAATCCCAACCCTGTAGAGCATCGCTGTGCAGCTGTCTGCTGGACACACGTCACCGCGCAGACGATGCATTACACCACAACAACGTAACAACTCACAACACAGTTGCTCGTATAAAGCTTTTGTATAAACGGCGAGATATAAACATTTGTTGGACGTGTCTACGTTTGGAAATGTAATATTTTTTTGGAAAAAGTAAACAAAATTTATCTATTTATTTTTATTTAGCGTATGGCTCATCACAATATTGATAAAAAATACAAATAAGACATGATATGATAAAATGCAGAGGCAAGGTTTTCTGTGGAAAGCCAGAAAGTTTTTTACTCCTGATCAACTGTTGACGACGTACAAGGCTCAAACCCGACCTCTACTGGAGTATTGCTCGCACATTTGGGGTTCAGCACCAAGGCATTCTCTTCGTCTTCTAGATTCCATTCAGAAAAGAGCCATTCGCTTGATAAACAGCTCAACTCTCACAGATACCTTTCACCCTCTAGAACATAGAAGAAGAGTTGCAGACCAGTCATTGCTCTACAGATATTTCCATGGCAGATGCTCCAGAGAAATAAAAACTCTTGTACCACCATTGGCCACCTTCGGCGGAAGAACTCGGCACGCTGATCAGTCTCACCCATTTACTCTCAAGATTGAAACTACTAGGACCAATCTTCATCAAGAATCCTTCTTTTACAGGGCTGCTACGGAATCGAATAAGCTTCCAAAATCAGTTTTTCCAGAGAACTATGACCTACAACTTTTTAAAAAGCGTGTCCACAATAATTTCCTTTCTATAATCCCTTCCCCTTCTAATAGTCGCAGTGCGGGCCGTCCGCGGCCCACACGATAGGTCTACCCTTTTTGCGACTATTTTCATAAAAAAAAAATGATACAAGTGCACTATTACATCCAGAGTCACAAACAAACATCTAATCTAGATATATATTCAATTGCATAGTCGGTCGCGTTCAGGAGATCATAAAAGTGTCCCCGGTAGGACCTCAGGGGGCATTCCTGGGTTATGTGTCTCAGCTCCACAGTCGCATATCGGAGAAGGCATCTGTCCCCATTTAAAGATCATGTCGCACATCTACCATGGCTCGTGCGGACTCTATTTATTGTGGTCCAGTGGCTGCGAGGCAGATCGTAGCCAAGCGGCTTTTCATCTATGCATTGGAGTTTTCTGCAGTCGGCAGGTGCTTCGGTCTCCCACTTCTCTCTTCACTTGTCTGTCAGGTCAAACTTTAAGTCACTTAGGGATAGTGATTTTGTTAACAAAACATTACCAAGAACACAAAAATAAATTTATGCAAGACAAAAACTTTTTTTTTTGTACGTTCGGGGCCCCCTCGAGCCGGGGTCCCTCCGCGATCGTGGACCTGGCCAGTCCGAGCCTTCTTCTTCTTCACGTGCCGTCTCCTCTTAGAATGTTGGCTATCATCATGGCGATTCTTGCTTTGGATGCGGCTGCTCGGAACAATTCTATTGAAGTACAGTGATACCACTACCTTAAGTTCTTTAGCCATGAAGTGCGTCTTTTTCCCACACTTCGTTTACCCTGAATTTTTCCTTGTATTATTAGCTGTAACATGCGGTACTTTTTTCCGCGCATAACATGACCCAGATAGTTATTGTGTTCACTATTTCTGCCTCTTTACCTACTCGCCTCAATATCTGGTCGTTTGTTACCCGTTCTGTCCAAGAAACCCTGAGTATCCGTCTGTAGACCCACATTTCGAAAGCTTGGAGTCTATTTAAGTCATCTTTGTTCGTTGTCCACGACTCCATTCCATAGCAAAGTATCGAAAAAACATAACATTTGGCTAGTCTGATTTTAAGTTTGACACTCAGGTCTCTAGTGCAGAATATTTTCCCCATGTTTGTAAACGCAGCTCTAGCCTGACCTATTCTGCATCTTATTTCTCGCGAGTGTCCTCCAGTCTCGTCAACATAGTACCCAGGCATTTGTACTTTCTCACTCTCTCAACCTCCTCATTGCGAATATAAAGACTTCCCTGTACAAGTGCTTTGCTGATGATCATGTGTTTTGTCTTCTTGATATTAAGACTTTCTCAATGTTGTTGACGATTTTATCCATCATTCTTTGTAGGTCCGCGCTACTCTGGGCTATAACCAGGGTATCGTCGGCAAAACGGATATTGTTTATGAGTTCGCCGTTTATCCTTATTCCCGCTGTTTCTTCAGATATAGCCTCTTGCATAATTTTCTACGAGTAGAGATTAAAGGGTATAGGAGAGAGAACACATCCTTGTCTTACTCCTCTTTCGTTTAACATCTCGCTCTCTCTAGAAACAGCTCTTTGATTGTAATATAGATTGCTAATTATTCGCATGTCGTTGAAGTCTATATGCTTCTCACTTAGTACTTTCATGAGTATGTCGTGTGTTACACAATCGAATGCTTTATTGTAATCAGGAAAACAGACAAATATATCTTGGTTCACATCTAGGCACCTCTGTATTAGAACATTTAGGGCAAATAATGCTTCTCGTATCCTCATTGCATTTCTAGATCCAAATTAACTTTCACTGATGTCTTCTTCGAGCTTGTTATATACACGTTTATAAATTGTTTTTAAAAAAATCTTTAAAATGTGACACTTGATACTTATGGTTCTATGATCGCTGTATTCTTATGCATTTGGCTTTTTCGGGATGGCTTAAATGTTGACATAAGCCATTCTTTTGGGACTATGTCTTTTTCTATATGGCATTAAGTATATTTGTTATGGGCCAGATGTGGTTTTGGTCTATAAGTTTAAAAATTTCTGCTGGGATCTGATCCGGTCCGGGTGATTTTTGAATTGCATCCCAAAAATGAGTTACCATAACAGTGATGCCAAAAACTGTGTGAGATCCAGTTATAAATAGTTGAAAGAAAAACATCTTGTGCTACTTTACATCATGGCAAATTATTGCTCTACCTTTGATAAACAATATTTAATAAAACAATTAACGCTCTTATAGCTAATATTCTAATGCATTACTATCTCATTCCCTCATTCTAGAGACAACGAAAACCGTTAAGATTGTGTAACGTTTGTTTTCTACAATTGTTCAATATTCACAAAATAAGATATTGTTTATAAAAAATATTGCACAACTTAGCATTAACTTTACATGGTAAACGTTATTGTTTATTGTTATAGCGAGGCAGTTTTTATCAATATTTCACAATGTTTATTAACTAGGTTATATACTATCTTAAAAAATCTGTATAAACAAACCATCATAATATTTTTTAAAAACATCTCTTACTTTTGTACCAATCTACAAACTTTTAGTTTAATTAAATTTGAGTTATTTCAAGTATATCTTTATAAATTTTTTTAAATGCGTCTTACTCAGATCACTAATAAATATTGATTGTTTTTAATGGATTAATCTACAGACATGGGAAAATAATTGCGGGACAGAAATTTCAACGCAAAACTTCGAGGTGCACTAAAACCAATCGCCCAGCACGAAATATAATAAATTTCAAGTAATTTTCAATCAAGTAATTAATAACACGACTCCAATTTGAACTTTCCCCACATGTGTCTGCGATGCTAAAAATCAGTATGAAACTTTTAGCGACGGTGTGCACGTCTGACCTATCGGGAAAGAGACTACGACGCATGCAAGAGATCAAACAATTTCTTTTCACCTTTACCACAAACGGCCTTATAAATAAATAAATACAAATCCAACGCGCAATAAAGGTTCATACAAAACGTTCAAAACGATGACTCGTCTGTAAATAAATTGTTCCACAAAAGTTAGGGTAGTTCACTAATACTAGATTTATGTTAAAAATTATTAAAAATTTACCAAGGTTTTCTGTAATATATCTGTAATATATTGAATGTTTACTTGCTTATCTGACTAGTTTTTAAGTTTTCTTTTGTATTTTCAAGAATTTTACATCAGTTATTGTTTCCACTTTATTCAGTGAACTTTGATTTAAAATTTAGAATTTTGTTTTGAATAATTTTTGTTTTCCAAATGGCTTAGGCATAATAATACGAAGCTCCTCGATCTTTTTCTATCCTGTGGGCCTTCGTCGGGAAATTCTATTGAATGGCAAAGACTTTTCGATGATCGCGGATTGTTGCTAAACTATACCTCGCAGATTAATAAATCTTACACGATTCTCTTGGGGTTTGGCTCCTGTACATAATATAAGAGTTTCAAACCGATATGTTGATAAGCACCCGATTGCGGTTGCAAAAACGAAATGTAGGATTTAATTAACAATGTTAGCACTTTTTTGTTTAGGATCTTTTTTACAGAGGACGTTATGACGAACACATTTTATTGAAAATTCCACACCTGCAATTTTGAACCAATCAAAATACGTTATTTTGATAGATCACCACGGCAACGGAGGTATTTTAGTGGAAATTTTTTTCTCGTGGGATACCCAACAGCGAATTATACTGAAAATTTTTTGACGTTTACAATAACAGACCATTTTTGACAGACTGGTTTTTATTTGTTCACATAATATTTAGCTTTGATACATTTTATATTCTTCGGACACCTCCTTCCTTCTTAATGGCGAAAATGCAGGACTTTGAATGTTTTCAATTAAGTGTCTATGTCTAATAAAAAATATATATATATAAGTAAAATAATAATTTTGAGGTTAGGGTCTCACTTGGTTACCACGGCAACTCAACAATAAAGTCGACCACACATTTTATGTTTCGCTGGTGACTTGATGAAGAAAATAATTTGTATTGTTGAGAATCGAAAAATAAATTTTAAGAATATTTGATTTTCCACCACAATTCGGTGTGGAATTTTCTTACCGAATACCACGCGAGGTCAAATTAATATCCGAAATTTTTTTCTCGCTCATGAATATTTTTAGCAAATTTCCGGAAATGATTTGACCTCTAGTGGTATTACTAGTGAAAACTTTTTTCAATAGGAGGCGTTCAAAAAAAAATTATCTTAAAAATATCCATTTTTTAATTTTCAATAATTTTTCATTGATATAATATACCCTGACAATAGTCGAAAACTCATGACTATTTTCTTGTAGGTCTAAACAACCTATAAAAAAATTGGCCAAAAGGTGCGCCCCTTGAATAGAACTTCGTAAAATATGGCCTAAGGTGACTGGACTAATATGTCTCAAACGAAAGGTGTTTGACTAATGATTCTTCCCGGTATTGACGTATGGCTAGAAAACACTAACGTTATCACAAAAAACTGTCAATAAAATAAGAATAACTCTAAGAGCAATGGAGAGGTCCATGTTAGGAGTGACATTAAATCCGAAACAAAGAACTATGTACGTAGAACAAAAGTTACGGATGCAACTGAAAGAGTCACGTCGCAAGAACGTCAGATAATAGATGGACGAAGAGAATACTAGAATGGCACCGCAGAGACGAAGCACACAGAAACAGGGGACGACCGTCGAATCGATGGACAGATGATTTGAAAAGGATATCTTCAAACTGGATTCAAGATGCTCAACACCGAGCAAAATGGTCTAGATTAAGAGGCTTATGTTTAGCATTGGACGAGATAAGCTGCTATATGATGATAATGATAATTAAAGTTTCGCGATAAACCGACCAACAAAAATATGCAAGTATTGCTTCTGCAATATATTCTGCAATATATATTCTATGTTCAATATACACTCTGTTCATTTGAAAAGAACCCACCCTTAATATTTCTGAAATGCGACATATTAGAATTAAATGCCAAAACACGTCAAATTTTAACTTGAGGGGTACACTTTTTAGTGCTATTGTCATAAACGTCAGATACACCCCCTCCCTACTGAAGATACCCCTTAAATTTTTTCAAATGGCTTTATGTGTTAAGACTTACCTCATTTCAAAGGTCTGGTAAATCTCTATTCAATCATACATTTTTGGCTTTGATACCAGCCTTTTATTGTTATTTAATCGTTGTTTAATTACAGAAAATAATGACCAAACAACAGAAATAAGAACCAGAATAGAAGCAGCAAGAAATGCGTTTATAAAACGGAAATAATCCTCTTTTCCAGAGACCTAACAATAGAACTAAGAGTGAGATTATTAAGGTGCTATGTGTTTTCAATACTATAATATGGAATGGAAAGCTGGACACTTAAACAAGCACACATAAACAAACTGCAGTCGATCGAAATGCGGTGTTATTGAAGAATGCTCAGGATATCATGGACAGAAAGAAAAACAAACATAAAAATACTTCGAGAAATGGGTAAAAAATATGAAGTAAATAACACCATGAAATCAAGAAAGGACATATAATGAGAGGACTCTCTCTCTTGTCCTTTTACTCTCGATAGATTATGGTGACATCATGTCTCAATTTCTCGGATCGTAGTTCTCCATCCTTTTCTGTCCTGAACTGCAAGAGAAGTGTCCTGCAGACCGTGACCAATAATTTCTTTGGTTTGATCCACCCAGCGCGACCTTCCTCTTGGTAGTTTATCATTGATTTTTTCCGTTACAATAAGTTTTTCCAGCCCATTAGTTCTTCTTGCAATGTGTCCAAAATACCGTAGGTATGATTGGTTTATCCCGATTGATAGCCTTGTGGTGATTTTTAGTTTCTTAAGAATTGACACGTTAGTACGAAAAGACAGTGGTATAAAATGCTTAGACTAATTATGCAAGGAAAGATGAAGGAAAAAAGAAGCATTGGTAGAAGGAGAATTTCACGGTTGAAAAATTTAGGGGATTGGTTTAACTGTAGCTCAATAGAACTTGTCAGAGTGGCGGCAAATAAAGTAAGACTAGCAATGATGATCTCCCACCTCCAATAGGAGATGGCATCCAAAGAAGAAGAAACTTTTCATATTCCCCACAAAACTAAATCATGTTTTTGTCACTGTTACTTTGACTTTTTGAATTGTCAACATAATGCATACATATTAATTATTAACAAGATGTGCTGCTCTAAACTAATAAATAACCCGGTATTTTTATTAACATTGATCAGATCTTGAACCAAAGTGTTTGAGATCTGATATATCTTATGAAATGTGAATTATTTTAACATTTACCCAATATTCGCAATATTCGTAGTAAAGTTTTCTGTATTTGGCCCAAAGTGATAACTCAAACGACAAAAGTTCCATACGAACGCAGTGCCAGAGTTTGTAGGTGGTGAATAGTTTTACAAGAAACAGTCTTTTAGTTCATCATCATTCAGCCTTATTCTCTTGTCCATTGCTGAACGTAGGCCTCCTCGAAATATTTCCATCTTTCCCTATTTTGCGCCTCTGCGATCCAGTTCGTGGTTATCCTTTAGAGGTCATCTGTCCATCGTGTCGGTGGTCTACCCCTGCTTCGCTTATCCGATCTCGGTCGCCACTCCAGAACTTTCTTTGTCCACCTTCCGTCCTTCATTCTAGCCACGTGTCCTGCCCATCTCCATTTCTGCTTTGTAATTCTCTCTATTATGTCCTCTACCCCCGTTTTTCTCCTTATATCCTCGTTCCTGACTCGGTCGTTAAGGGAAAGTCCTAACATGGATCTCTCCATTTTCCGTTGCGCTACTTGTAGTTTTTTAACTATTGTTTTTGTTAAGGTTAGAGTTTCAGCCCCGTATGTCATAACTGGGAGAACACACTGATTGAAGGTCTTCCTTTTCATACTTACAGGAATTTCTGATTTAAATATGTCCCTAAGCTTTCCGTACGCTGCCCATCCCAGAGATATTCGTCTGGACAGTTCGCACGTCTGGTTGTCCCTGCCGATCCGGATTTCATGGCCAAGGTAGGTGTATTTTTCTGTGATTTCGATGATTTTGTTTTCTATTTCTACAGGTTCGCTTGGTATTAGGTTGGTTAACATTTTTGTTTTGTTATAATTTATTTCCAAACCTGCTCTTTGTGTTGCCCGTTGTAGATCTTTTAGCATGTCCCTGGCTTCCTGCATGTCATCTGCCATTAGAACTATGTCATCCGCAAATCTTAGATGGCTCAGTCTTTCCCCATCTATCATAATTCCCTTATTTTCCCAATTCAGAGTTTTGAAAACATGTTCCAGGACCGCAGTGAATAGTTTTGGAGATAACGTATCGCCCTGCCTGATTCCTCTTTTTATTTTTATTTCCCTAGACGATGTATGCAGGTCAATTGTTGTTGTTGCGTTTTTGTAGATATTGTATATAATGTTAGAGTATCTTCCATCTATTCTGCATTCTTTTATTGCTCGTAATATTGAAACTAATTCAACGGTGTCAAAGGCTTTGTAAAAGTCCACAAAGATTAGGGTAAGCGGTTTGTTGTATTCTACTGTTTTCTCGATGAGGGTTTTTATGCATTGCAGATGATCGTTAGTCCCGTAGCCAGAGCGGAACCCTGCTTGTTCTCTAGGTTGGTAGAAATCCAGTTTATTCTCTAGCCTGTTGGTGATTATACGGGTGTAGAGTTTGTACAGGTGGTTGAGAAGGCTGATGGGTCTATAGTTATCCAGGTCTGTCATATCGCCCTTTTTATGAATTAGGATAGTAACAGAATTGTTCCATTTGTTCGGAGTGGTTTGATTCTGAAGGCATAAATTGAACAATTTTTCTATTGCCTCAATAAGGGCATTTTTTATGGATTCTATCACTATTCCATCATTGCCAGGTGCTCTATTGTTTTTCATTTTGTCTTTTAGTTACCACGTTACTATTCAAAAAATCCATGTACAGTTTGTAAAATTAAAAAAAAAATCCGCTCACAAAAACGTTCTTGAACGCTAAATAGACAAGCACTCATTTGACAATGCAAATTTTGTACTTTCTATACATATATTTATAAGGTTATTCGATCTACGACCTTCTTGATTATTATCATTAGAATATAATTTATTGTCCTCTATTATGTTATAAATATCCAATAATTAAGCTGCATAGATGGCGTTCAATGTTGCTCTAATTTCCTTTTCATAGTTAGAATATTTTAGGTCAAGATCATTGAGAGGAAATTGAAGGTTCATTGCAAAAGCGTTAAAATGCAATACATGATCATTCAGACGTGACAGTGTTTGTGTACCGGCAGAAAAACAAAACTATGTAAGTAATCTAAGAGGTAATGATCTGTTTTCGTGTCAATAAGTTGCCAAAATTATTAATTGACAAACATTTGGAGAGAGCGAGAGCGCCAAAGGGAATCGAAAGGAAAACAAAATTTGTCGAGAGTACGTTCACCTTTCAAATAATATTTGTAGTTGTAGTATACGGTGTGGAACAACCAAATTGAATAAATTTGATATTTTAAATATTGTGCATGGGTGTAAAAATGTCAAAACATGTCAATTTTTAATCGTAAAATGAAATCCTGCAACAACAAAATTTCATCTCTACATTAACCCCCTTCAAGTGGCAGTTATAATTTTTTGAATGGAAAGTTGGTGCTTGTTACACATCATTTAAAATGTCTCTTTATTGTCTTTTTAAAACTGTTAATGCTTTTAAATTTATTGCCAACATTAATATCAGAAAAAATGAAATCATCTGATTAACGAAATTTGCCAAATTATACCAAATCGGATGTAATGCTTATAGTCCATTTAGTAGCAGTAAAAATGGGATATTTATTACCTTCGAATTCTTTCAAACAGAACCGATTTTGATGAAAATTTGTACACAAGCTCATTTTTTCCTCCTAATTAAAAGTTATATTGTGCCAAGGTGTTTGTTTTTTACGGGTAAAAACTACCCCTTGGGTTAAAAATGGAAAAATCATTGATTTAGGTGTTACATCGATCAAAATCATGTTCAAATATGTAGAATAAACATTCTTTCATGTTTTCGAGTATAATTTATAATCTTTTACAATGATTTAACCCTCCAAAACCACCCACTTATGGAGTAATTTAAGTAAAAATCTGTTTTCAGCGGCTTAAAACGTTGTCATGGTGAATTTATAATGAATTAAAATCCTGCTATCCTCTGTAATATAATTTATGAATTATTGGAATCTTTTAACCCTTTCAAACAACCCTCTTAAGACATAATATAAGAATATACTTACTACAGGCATTGTATATGTTTTATAAATGCTTCAACATTGTCTGGATTATACCATTTCGGAGTATTTTACGCGCTCCGAAAATTTCACAGGAAAAAACGCGGTTGGTTTTGTAAACGATAACTTCTGTATTTTTAAAGATATTGGAACGAGCAAAAAAAGGAATTGCAGATTATTTTAAGAACTATAAGATCCGGTATGATAAAACTTCTTTAAACTTTTTGTTTTTGACATTTTTAAGTTTAAAGGGCTCGGGGTGGGTAGTCTTTACACTGAAATGCAAACAAAAAAACAAAAAAAAAGCAAAATATTTAGTAAATAATTTTTGCACTCTTACATTTTTTATGTATATATTTAAGTTTTTAAATTATTGTCAAAAAATTATTCATTTTTAAAAAAAATTTAAAATAATTTGGGTCGTTTGTGGTTTTTCCTCCTCTACCATAGAAAACCTTAGCATTGTCAAACCTTCGCAGTAACACAGAATGTGTGCTGAGGTTTCATCTTCTTGGCAGAACCTATAAATGTGTTTGTTAAGTCTACAATGTCTTGTCAGAAGATCAACCATGATCCTGGTTGATCGCGTAAATTTGGGCGATGGTTCTTTAATGAACTCTCTAGCTCGTCTCATTCCTAGCGCCTTGTTCCACCATTCTCAAAGCTGCTTTAAGATTCAGGTACTGTTATATGTTTTTCGCAGTGCTTTCGCAATACCACAGAAAGGTTCTGGTCCTATTGGGACACATCGTGCTCCTTCTCAGGTTAGTGAATAAGCTTCTTCATGGCCCTTGCAACCTGTGTGGCCTAGTAGCAAGGCTAAAGACAGTCTTTTTTGACTGCTCAACTCTTGTAGGGATTCTTAGCAAGCTTATACAAGTTTGGAGTTAACTTGCATGGAGCTAATTGCTTTTATAACCGCTAAGCTGTCAGAGTATATGTGACTTCTTAAACTCTTGCCTTAGTAATTCTTCTGCACAGTGATGTATTGCTGCAACTTCTGCCTGGAATAATGTTACATGTTTACCTAAACTCAGTGAGACTCTTGTCTTTGTCTTGACCATGTATATTCCAGCTCCTAAGCTTTCCTCGGTTTTTAAGCCATCTGTGTAGTAGGCCATTTTTTATGACTGCTTTGAAATTTTTTCCGAAGCTTTTGCTTTTGGATTGCCCCAACCTGCTTAGTATTTGGCCACCATACCACCGAACCATAGGCTCTCATGCGTGACCCTGTTATATAGCCATATTATCACTTTTTGTTTAGTTAAAACCACTATTGTGGTTTTTATTTTCACGTATTTTTGCATACATATAATCACACCTCTTTCCGGTATGGATAGGCAGAGACCACTTCTTTTCACTTGTTACGGTTCTTTCCTTTCTTTTACTATCATCAGCACTTTTATACATGCTCGTCGGTTGCTGGTACTCTTGACCTAGCCTTTCTACAAAACAATTTCGATCTGATCGAGACACGTTCGTCTAGATCGACCTCTACCAACAGGCACACTTACATTATAAATTTATTTAGTCAATCTTTTTTTATCCATTTTCTTTACGTGTCCGAACCATTTAAGCTTTCCTTTATCTACAGCATTTTCTTATCACACCATTTTCTGGTATTTATATAACAAAAATTTGTTTGCTCAACATTTTATTAACAATTGATATATTAAATTAAAAAAATTAAGTAATATTTGCCATTTCATTAACACTTCACACTTCAATTAACGCATTCGTCATTTTTATAACAAAGATCTTGTGAAGGCAATGCTCCGTAACTGGTAAAGAGTAAAAGTAATTTAAGATAAAAAATTAAATGGGCTAACTAAGTGTATAAATAAAATCTACACATAACAAATTCGTTTTATTTAACAAACAGACACTTTCTTAGCCTACAAATACTCGTTTTAATTGGGAATATCAGAAATTTCTTTTACCTACATTAAATTAAGAGATAAAAAAATAAAATCAAAAATTAATTGTAAACTTTTAACTTTGTTGGCCAAAACGTTGGTTATTTTCACTCAAGACACAAGCTGATTTTTTGTCAATTATTTTAGAAACACCCTGTAAAAATGTATCTATTTTCATCCAGCATAAAATATATATGCGGGTGACAGGTTATTAGAGTTTGTATTACACAATTTTCTTTAACTTAAATACTTCATAATATAATATGGCTATTAATTTAAGATATTGAAATGGTATAGCATATTTTACAAATATACTGTGGTAAGGAATTTACGTTAGAAACTAAATATTCAACTGTACATTTAAAAAGTACGAAAGTAAATTCCCCTAATATTTTTAAACAAATTTCATGGGTAACGAATTTTATTTTATACGGGACTTCTTGTATGAAAATTAAGGGTCAATATTTTTATTTGTTAGCACGGTTAATTTAGCAGCCGAATCTGTTCTTAATGACTTTATTTATTGTACATAATAAGAAAAGCTTACAAATTTAAAATTCGCGACATTATGTACAAAATGCGTGAAGAAAAAGAACATGTCTCTTTAGATTTAATATAAGAAAAAGTTAAAAAAGAAAATGTATTTGAAATTTCTAAAACGAGTCTTTGAAGAATTTTGAAACATATAAGGTTTAACTTTAAAAAGACAACCGAAAGGATATTAGTGAAAAAGCTAGAGTTGTGCACAAAAGAATTGAATTTTTAAGAAATTATACCCATTGTAAACAAAAATGCTCTTCATTTGTTTATCTGGACCAAATTTAGATTTTTGCTAGAGGTAAAACAAAAAGAATCTGGTAGGACGATAACATAAAGTCTATAAAACACACCGACGGAGATGGAAAAAGACACATTATTGTGCATGCAGGTGGAAAGCATGGTTTTGTTGATGGGGCGAATCTTTTATTTTGGTCAAAATCAAAATCGGCCGATTATCATAAAAATATGGATACAGAGATGTTTGTGAAATGGTTAAAAGATACAATCGTTACATGAATCATCTGTCATTGTATGCTCCGTACCATTCGGAAATTTTAAATAAGCAACCAACAAACTCCTGGACGGTACAGAAAATAAAAGAATGGTTAACGACAGTATTGCTTCAAGCCGGAATTATTATCGATAGCTAAAAGGAACGAAAGAGAAAAAAGGGATCGAATTATACTCAGTTATGGACATCGTGTGCTAAGACTTCCGCCTTATCATTGCCAATTTAATCCCATTGAGTATATTTAGGGAATATGTAAAACTTATTATAACAATCACTTTAGATCTAATGGTTACAGTGATGGTGCTGTTTTGGAAACCTGCCAACGAGCACTTAATACTGCCACTCCTGAAATTTGGAAAAAAAGTGTCACAAAATGTGAAAATTTATTAGTGGAATGGTGGGTTCGTGAAAACCGCATCGAAGCAATTAATCCTGTTATCATTTACAATCCGAATGAGGATAGCGACGACAGTGATTCCGATTATGATGACTATTAATCTGATGCTTGATAATACTGTAAGTACTACATGATTAAACATATTTATTAAATTTGTGCCGATAATTAATTTTTGTTGCATTCCCTTTTAACATAATTAAATATGTGCCTTTTTCTAACCAAAAAACTCATCGATTGCAATTTTTTTTTAAATTGTTTGTTAGATGGTTCAAGAATTTTTCAGATATATTTGTTAATTGTTAATAAGCAAAAATCTAAAATCACCAAAAAACAGTATCTATTTTCAACAATTTTCGCTTGTGCATGATGATACGAAGCTCCTTGATTTTTTTTCACCCTGTGGGATTTCGTCGGGAAATTCTATAAAAGGGCAAAGATTTTTCGATGATCGCAAATTGTTGCTAAACTATATCTCGCAGATCGATAAATCTTACACGATCCTCTTGGGGTTAGGCTCCTGTACATAATGTGCGAGTTTTCAACCGATATGTTGATAAACACCCGATTGCGGTTGCAAAAACGAAATGTAGGATTTTCATTTTCATTTTTTTATGTTCTGGTTCCCACGAAAAGGGATATCCTGTAATGTTCAGAGAACATCGTGGGAACCAAGGGAAAGAAGGTGGGAGTTGGTGTTCTTCTTAAATTTCTGGAGGTTGTATGCCTCGGGAAACACCTCCCTAGGTAATGAGTTCCAAAGCCTCGCAATTCGTTGGATGAATGAGTCTTTGGAAAGTGATGTTCTGCAGGTCTCCAAAGTGACCACGAAGGGGTGTGAAGACTGAACATGACGGGTTAATCGCCAAAGGAGGAATGATTGTTGATATTTCAGAAGAGCATCGCCCATGAAAATATCTATAAAATAGAGACAAATCGCCAACTTTTCTACGGTGTTCCAGACAAGTGAGCGAGTTTGTAAGCGAGGCATCAACGACGAGACGAATTGCCCTTTTTTGGACAGAATCCAATAGCTTCAGGATATGTTTAGGTGCCGCACTCCAAATATGGGAACAGTATTCCAGTACAGGTCGGATCTGTGCCTTATAGATCATAAGCAGCTGACTGGAGGTGAAATAGCTCTTGGCACGAAACAAAAAACCAAGTTTTTGGGATGCACTTTTGGCAATGGACTCACGTGATTTACCATTAACCACTTAATTAACAATGTTGGCATTTTTTTGGACCTTTTTTACAGAGGACACATTTTATTGGAAACTTTTTTCGATAGAACGCGTTCCAAAAAAATTATGTCAATAATATCCATTTTTTAATTTTCAATAATTTTTTATTGCTAAAATATACCCCGGCAATGGCCGAAAACTCAGGACTATATTATTTTATAATGTTGTCTTTGTACAATGACTATATTCTTGTAGATTCAAACAACCTACTAAAAAATTGGCCAGTGGCCATAGGCGTAGCAACGGTTTTTTGGTTTCCTGCGGCCACAAGAGGTTTGAAAGTTTTAGTACTATAAATTAATTGCCCTGCTGTAGTACCATTGACGCAAACAATTTTGTCACTGTATTATTTTTTGTTTTAATTCCAAACAACAAAAAATTTACGTAAAATTAATTTATTTTTGATAAAAATCTGTACTTATTGTTATTTATCAATATTTGTAAATATTTAATCTCTTTCAATATTTGAAAGCGTAACGTTTTATTCAGATGTTATTTGATATTATTATTTAATTGTTTTTTACATTTGTCTCGAGGTTATCAGCTTCGAGGTTATCAACCCATTTGCTTATTATATCGTTAGTAAATATTTTGTGAACAATTTATTGTACCAAAAGTCTGCAGATTGGCAGTTCTTCTCTGAAGATAGGTACCTAGTGCAACAGAAGTAGCTTGGTGGGCGACTAGCCTCTAAAATAACAAATATTCGGCTGAATATACTTCACATTCGTAAACTTCTTCCTCCGATTGTACTCGAGACTCACGATTATTGAAAATTTCGTCGTCGCCGATCGGATCGTTATTCGAATGTTTTCGTTGTGCGCAGATTTTGTGATCTCTCGCCCGCCAAGCTACTTCTGTTGCACTGTACCTCGAATCTTTTAATATTGGAATGAAGTTCCTTAACACGGCTTACGGGTAGTGCGATTTAGTAGAAGGGCGGCCTGGGTTCGATTCCCGGCTGATGCATTCTTTTTGTGCTTTTACCATTTAATACATAATTTTTTTAGTGAGTAAAATAAATCGAACAAAAAGCGAAAAATAAATTATAGTTTAAATAAACTAAAAAACACGCTTTTAGAGTTAATCAAACTAAAAAGTAAAAAATTAATTCTTAGAATTGGATTAAAATTAAAATTTAAATTTAAATTTAAAATTTGTCACTGTCAAAAAAAAATTAATGTCAATCAAGTCACTGCTTTGTATGACATTTTTAAACTAACTCTGCGTTTCGGAATGAAAGCACTCCACGCTTTTAAAACAGTGACATTATTTTCTCGTCAGTAATTTTATTCCTATGTTAAGAATTATTTTTTACTTTTTAGTTTGATTAACTCTAAAAGCGTTTTTTTAGTTTTCTTAAACTATAATTTATTGTGTTAGATAATACTTGAATATTTTTTTATTATAGCCATTAAGTTTTGAAAAAGAAAACGGCAGCAAATGTGTGTAATACAGATTTAGAAAAGTAAGATGATAAAATTGTATTTACTGTTTAAATTCGTTTATTGAAAGAGAAGAAAGTATGACAGTGACATTGAGCGAAAAGTGTTGGCAGGAGAAGTAATAAATGGGGCAGTGCATAGCTTTATGAACAGCCAGAAAGTGTCCAAAAAGGCACGTCTGGCTGTGCATAGAGGTGTGTTGATTCATACACTTATGTATGGTAGTGAATGTTGGGTTTGGGAGAAGAGCATAAAAATAGTATTAATGCTGCGGAGATAAGTAGTCTGAAAGGTATAGGCGGAGTGAATCGGTTAGATAAAATAGAATAGTGAGATAAGAGAACGCTGTAGTGTAAAAGAAGATGTGGTTACAAAGATAGATAAAGAAATGCTTAGACGGTCACATAGAAAGAATGGATGAAAGAAGATTAACGAAACAAATTTATAAGGCGAGTGTGAATGGACAAGTCGGTAGAGGTCGACCTAGGCGAACATATCTCGATCATATCAACATTGTTTTAAAGAAAGGCCAGCTCAAGAGTACTAACAACCGACGAGCATGTATGAAAGCACCGATGAAAGTAGAGGAAGATAAATATGTGTGTAAGAACCGTATTAAGTGGAAGGAAGTGGTCTCTGCCCACCCCTACGGGAAAAAAGCGTGACTATATGTATGTATGTATTTCAAAATATTTTAAACTAATTACATTTATTAAACAAAATAGGAAATATTACATGCCCATGAAAGCTGCGATTTTCCCGGAAAAAAAAGTAATTTTATGTAAAGTGATATGTTGTTACCTGTCAACAGAGATAAAATGTCAAACATTTTTCCCGTCACAGAAAAAACAGTTTTGTCCCTAGCTTAATGTTTGGTTAGTTATAGAATGACCTTTCAACTCTTGATATTCCACGCGATCCAGGTGCTGGATAGTAAAATCATCACAGACGGTCGAAAAAGCAAACGTCAATGTCAAGAAACACGTGAAATTGTCATTCAAGAATTAACCTCGAAGCCAACGAATCGAAGAGAAAACTTATTTATCCCATAGTTTGTTTTAAGTTTATTCAATTTTTTTTTAGATTTTCATGTGTTATATTTATTGTTACGTTAGAGTTTCAATTAAATCAGTGTAGTTTTCGCTAAAATTGAGATGAATTTATTGCTAACTAATCAGGTATCAAAACGGTATTTTACAATGTACATACCTAATATTTTTTAAATCATCTCTAGATAATACACGCGGCATTTACTTTGTTGTCTGTATTGATAATAATATTTATTATTTTTTACATTGTTCATTAAATTGGAATATGGAATGGTAATTTATACGGGATTATAGGGGATACGTTCCTAGGTGACAAAATAAAAAATCATATAAAAAAATCAATTTAATTGAAGTTTGATATTGATTAATTATTATCTTCAGGCTTAGGCAATGGTTTAAAGAATTTTTTCCTGCTTGGCACTTTTTAAAAACTCCTTCAATTCAGACTGACATTCAGCAGTGGCATTAGCAATTTGCCTCTTAAAAATAAGACTTCGTTCCATAGACGGATCAATTTTCATAAAGAAATTTTTTTTCCTAATTTAATGGCGCTGGCAGAGCCAAAAGGCCATAAAGAAATCACAAAGCTCATTTGCCATTCTTTAACCTTCACTAAGATTTTTCAAATGTCACGTTTCCAGTGCTTGTTAAAGCCTCTTCTTCAATGGGCTGTGAATTTAACATTTCCTTCAAGTCGGTTTCAGTCAAATCTTCATCTTGCGACTCAAGCAATTCCTAAATGTAACTTGATTCTATCTGATCGAACCCATCTCATCCTATTCCATTCGCAATTTCTGCTATGTTTACAGTCAAAGTTTAAATTTGCACAGATTCTTCGTCATTTTCTACAGTCAGAGCAGGCCAACAGGATTTTAATGTGTATGGCTTCAGTTCTTCCAATGATTTTTTCATGTTTACGATGAATTTTGCCATGACAAATTTCTTCCAGCATTCCATAACATTCATATCAGGATCACATTCCATATTATCCAATATGATTTTGAAGGTTTGTCTAATGTAATAGAGCTGAAAGGCCTGGATTATTCGTTGGTCCATAGGTTAAAGCAAAGCCGTGGTTTTGGGATGTAAAAACGTCACTTTTATATTTGGATTCATAGTTTTAAGTTCGCGAGGAGGACCTGGTGCATTGTCTAAAATTAGAACTGCTTTAAAGTCTTATTCTTTTTTTAAAATAAGTTTCAAAGGGATACTTTTTATTAATACGTATGTACCGATGTATGCACCGATTAGATCCGTGAATAAAAAAAACTTTAGCGGAATTGGGTCGCATTTTTTTAATCCACGAATAGTGAAAACGCGAATGAAGGAAGCTAAAGTCCAACCGATTCCGAAAAGAGGAAAGAAGACTATTTCTGCGAATTATCGCCCTATTGCATTGCTCTCAGTCATCCAAAGTTATGGAAAAAGCGATTAACACAGAACTCATCAAATATCTGGAGAAATTTGAGATAATTCATGACAGGCAATATGGATTTCGACAACTTCGGTGTACTGGAGATTTGCTGGATTATGTCACTCAGCTCTGGACAAACAATATTAAAAAGTTTGGTGAATCCCGTGCCATAGCCTTGGATATATCTAAAGCCTTTGACCGCGTTTGGCACCAGGCATTGTTAAGTAAATTATCTGCCTACGGTCTCTCAACCAAACTGCGCCAATGGCTCTTAAGCTTCATGCAAGATCGCTCGTTACATGTGACAGTTGACGGTATTTCTTCTGATGCGTTTAAAACCAATGCCGGGGTCCCCCAGGGTTCCATCCTGTCCCCCATCTTATTTCTTTTACACATCAACGACCTCTTGAAAACCATTACGAACCCCATTTACAGTCACATTCACATCCTATCGATCACTTTCGGTGAATGATACAAATAGACTCATACAGGAACAGGTTGATTCCATCAATAGAGATCTTAAAGCAATCGTCGAGTGGGGAACCAACAATCTTGTTCAGTTCAACGCCCAAAAAACACAAAGTGCCATGTTTTCCAAGAAAGTGAATTCCTCAAATCATTCCATCACAATGTCCGGAAATACCCTTGAACAAAGTCCCTCCATCTCGATTTTGGGAGTCACGGTGTCCAATAATATGTCCTGGCATGACCATGTTGCTAACATCGCAAAGTCGGCAAGCCAGAGGCTAGGTTTTCTGTGGAAAGCCAGAAAGTTTTTTACTCCTGATCAACTGTTGACGATGTACAAGGCTCAAATCCGACCTCTACTGGAGTATTGCTCGCATATTTGGGATTCAGCACTAAGGCATTCTCTTCGTCTTCTAGATTCCATTCAGAAAAGAGCCATTCGCTTGATAAACAGCTCAACTCTCACAGATACCCTTCACCACCTAGAACATAGAAGAAGAGTTGCAGACCAGTCATTGCTCTACAGATATTTTCATGGCAGATACTCCAGAAAAATAAAAACTCTTGTACCACCATTGGCCACATTCGGCCGAAGAACTCGGCACGCTGATCAGTCTCACACATTTACTCTCAAGCTTGACACTACAAGTACCAATCTTCATCAAGAATCCTTTTTTTACAGTCTGCTACGGAATGTAATAAGCTTCCAAAATCAGTTTTTCCAGAGAACTATGACCTGCAACTTTTTAAAAAGCGTGTCCACAATCATTTCCTTTCTATAATCCCTTCCCCTTCTAATAGTCGCAGTGCGGGCCGTCCGCGGCCCACACGATAGGTCTACCCTTTTTGCGACTATTTTCATAAAAAAAAGGGCGAATAAGGAGCTTTTACTGTATATGTATAAAAAATTACCTACATTAATTTTAGTTACTTGGCAGTAAAACTTTTAAATGCATTATTTAAAATTGTATATTTTATCTCGTTCGTCTTTTGTTATAATAGGTTTGTTTCAAGAACTCGAAAAATCTCAAAGTAAACGGTATTGAGCTTGTGAGATATGCGTTTGTTTATTGGACAATTCGTTCCAACCAAATTTGGTATCGTTCGTAAACCAGTTTATGAACGATATCTTCGGAGCACTGTCAAATGTAGAAACTGATTGAACTGACATATGCATTATGTATTTCATCAGCTGTTGCCGTCACCTGTTTTTTAATAAAGTACCAATACTGGGGACACAATACTGTTTCAACATTTGGATTTTCTAGTATTATATTTGACTGAATGTTGGCAGAAACTATATAAATAAATATTTACTGTTGATAATAAGTCTCAATAAAATGCAGATCATTAATAAAAAATTCAAGTAAGTAATAATAAATAATTATTCGAATAAAATATTTCAGTATTTAGCCATGTTAAATTTTGAGGTTAATTTCGGTCACTGTTAGTGTCAATTAAATAAAATACAATTTTCATTAAAGAGATTTATTGTTTGTTATGAAAAATCATTTCAAATGATACCTGACCCAAAATTGTTGATTACTAAGGTGAGATGTCAAATGTTACACATCACATGCGACTATTGTAAGGCTCGCTCATTTTTACTATTTTTCTTTTTTTGTTAATACTTTTATTATAATTTAATATACCAAGTGGGCCACAGAAAACTGTCCACCCCGATAATTGGCAGTATTCATTAGAATTTAAAAAAATCCTTGTTTCAAGAGGGCCATATATGACAGTATGACAGAAAAAATTGATACATTATCATTGTTTAGGCGTTGCGTTTTATTTTAAGAGATGTTGGACTTTAAATTAAGACTTTTTTTTGAAAAACAGCGTAAATATCTAAAAGAAATCATGGATGGTCATATGTCCAAATACTTCATTTAAATGACTTTCTTATGATGTGCCGCTTATGGTAAATTCCCTATTTTAAATTAAGGGGTTGGGGAAGTGGAAGGCGGGGGTCGACAAATGACAGATATATGTCCCCCTTGTTACAAAAATCAACGTATTAAATTCTTATAAATACTGGGTTGGCTTATAAATAAAACCATATACCAAACCAGTTTTTAAATATCTATTTCTAATCTATTTTTTTTGTCCCTTTATTATTCTCAAATTAAAACGGGTTACCTGTTAAAAATCTTTTACTTTCTCTTTTCACGCTATTAATTGTCCCACGTCGTTGGTTTGCCTGCCTAGTCATTCCTGAATCGTTCGAGCCAAGTCGATATAACCAAGCTGAAATTAAAAAAAAAAGACCAAATATAAAGTATCTGTTAATACACTAGTCTTGTAAAATTTTTTTTTTTTAATTTATAAGATGCTCTAAATAAAAATCTTTCCTTATTAGCGCCCTAAAATAGTAGTTAATTTTTATTTTTTGCAAATACTTCAGTAAACTGAATTATTTCGTTAAAACTTTTGTTATATCATATAACTAACATGTTGCACGTAATTTGTGAAGTGATAACTTCTTATGGCACGCTGTGAACTTTTTTTGTAATGGGTTAAAAATGTTAAACTCGCGTCAGGACACGTGGCCTGATCGAAAATTCATAAGACGGATAAAAATGTTAAACTCGCGTCAGGACACGAGACCTGATCGAAAATTCGTAAGACGGATACAAATTTTAAACTCGCGTCAGGACACGTGACCTGATCGAAAATTCGTGAGACGGATGGAGAGTAGACAGCTGGCGTGGCGTAGGAGAGGGAGTATCCCCCTCTCTTTCTACGGCGCGGCGAAGATGTATGCCTGCGCCGGCTGTTTCGTTTAGGCGGCGCAGGGCGCACAACGATAATACTTAAGTTTTCACTTCTGCCGGCACTCCCAGAGTGCAACCCGTAAATTTTTTTTTTATTGTGGAAGGCTCATTATTAAATAGGTACGTGCAATATGGTTTTTATGGATTTAGAAGAGAAAGTAGATGTATGGATCAGGTCTTTTCATTACGAGGTATAGTCGAAAAATTCTTGGCTAGTCAGAAGGTCTATTGCGCTTTTATAGACTTGGAAAAGGCCTATGACAGAGTGGTATGGAGTGAATTGTGGTCGACATTGTCTATGTATGGGGTGAGTGGTAGTTTAATACGAACACTGAAATCACTTTACGAGGTTTCCACTGCTTGTGTCAGGATAAACGGAGCTTGCACGGACTGGTTTAACATCGAAAAAGGTGTGAGACAGGGATGTGTGGCTTCGCCATGGCTGTTTAACTTATAGATACACGATTGTTTAAAAGATTTGAAAAAGATTGCGTATGGATTGAAAATGAATGATTCGATCGTCCAATGCCTTCTTTACGTCGATAATCAAGTCATATTAGCGTCATCTGAAGAGAAGTTGCAGGCGATGGTTAATGTTATGCATGATAACCTGAAAATCAAAGGGATGAAAATAAATGTAAGCAAAACGAAAGTAATGGTTTTAAAAAAAGAAGAAAGCATGACAAACTGTGAAGTTTTGAGTAAGGGAGAAAGAGTGTAACAAGTAAATGAATTAGTGTACTTGGGTTCAAAGTTTACGAGAGATGGAGAGAATGACAGTGACATAGAGCGAAGGGTATTGGCAGAAAAACAAATGAATGGGGCACTGCATAGCTTTATGAACAGCCAGAAAGTGTCAAAAAAGGCACGTCTGGCTGTGCATAGAGGTGTGTTGGTTCCTACACTTATGTATGGTAGTGAATGTTGGGTTTGGCAGAAGAAGCATGAAAATAGGAATAATGCTGTGGAGATGAGTAGTCTAAGTAGTATAGCCGGAGAGACTCGGTTGAATAAAGTAAAGAATAGTGAGATAAGAGAACGCTGTGGTGTAAAAAAAGATGTGGTAACAAAGATAGATAAAGGAATGCTTAGATGGTTTGGACAAGTAGAAAGGATGGATGAGGGAAGATTGACGAAAATTGACAAGTCGGTAGAGGTCGACCTCGGCGAACATCGATCTCGATCAGATCAACATTGTTTTGAAGAAAAACCAGGTCAAGAGTACCAACAACCGACGAGCATGTATGAGAGCACTGATGAAAGTAGAGGAAGCAAACGATGTGTGTAAGAACCGTAGCAAGTGAAAAAAAGTGGTCTCTGACTACCCCTAAGGAAAAAAGGCGTGACTATATGAATGTATGTAATATGGTTTCTGGTTGAGCTCCACGCGCTTTGCAGGTGATGTTAACATTCTTATAAAAGTAATGTTTGTTTTAAACGGCATTCCACATTTTGTTGAATTTTACACTAAAAAAATTGGAGGCAAATGGGGTGTTGATTCCCTCTGAAAATCCATAATAAATGAAAATTATTAACTACGACTATTTCCAATCCATTGGGTTATCGTATACTAGTATTTTGTATAAATTTTTATAAATTAACGTTAAAGCGATTTAGAGCAATACAAAAAAAAATAATTTAATTTCTTAACTAAATCACCCTGTTACTTTTTTCGTGTGCACTTTTGTATACAGGTAAGTGAGGTTTAATCAACCTATTTTTGACCCCAAAATATGTGATATAATATATGACCAATCTTTTCGTAACACCCTGTATAAAATGTTTAATCGTTTAATAATTATCTAATTCGTGCAGTTTTTGTGACACGTTCTTTTTGAATAATAATTAAACCGTACGGTATTGGCATTTATCAATAAATTTAGAGAAAAAAATGTATTCGCGATACAAAAAATTTTTTTTGTTTAATTCTTTCAATCGTATTTTAATTTATACATTTTTTAAATATTACAATTCGGTGTTCACGAATACACATTTTCGTTTAAATGTTTATCACTCTCGTACTCTATTCGTAGAAACCGTCAGCGATTGTTTATTACTAGGATTTATCAGCCTTGTTATAGGCTGCGAGCATCGTAAAAGGATTACAATTGCTGAAATGCTGTCGAGTGGTCGGTCGGGAGTTTTAGCGAATTGATTGATTTGTGATTCATATCAGGATATCCTAAAATGTGAGTTATGATTTTTATTTTGTATAATTTTAACGGCATATATTTTAATTTTAAATAACCTTCATGGCTTTCATGATCAATCATATTTTTTTGATAATACATTAATTTTTATTTATTATTAAATGCGTGTGAACAATTCGCCACGATTATTCGTTAACCTAAGCACATTTTTATATTTTTTAAAAGAATTTTCCGTAATCTTAGATAAGACTCAATACCACCTTAATATGCTGGTTGATAAGTTATATTTTACGTTTAAAATTTCAGCTATACTTGCATCTATTAAAAAACTGGAAAAATTATAATATTTTTACTTTAAATAGGTTTAAAACCAAATTTGTGTAAAATTCAAATTTGCTGAATTAGAATAAAAATATAATGACAATATTAATAAGAATTTATGTTGCAATAAATCAAAATAATTATTAATAATATTAAAATCGGTTTTGAAATGATATAAAAAAATTTTAGGTTTTATTTTTTTTTGTTTTAAGGATAGTTTTGAAAACTACTGTTCTGAATTTGTCGTTATCAATTAATAAACTATAATACGTAAGAGAAAAAGGCATTGAATCAGAACATCAAAATTTTATTTTTACACCCAACCAAAGTAAAATGTAAAAAAATATTTTGTGAAATAATTTGAAAGATTTTAGATGTTCAATCGTAAAAATGTTAGGATGGGGGTTTTACAATAGGAGAAATCATAATATGATATCAGTTTCAGAGTATTCTTTAGAAGGCACCACATAAGCTATGTTGTTAATTTTTACCCTTAGCTTCGAACTTGTGGTTTGTACAAATATATTTTTTACACTTTTTGTTGAGTAGTTTTACAGTGCTTAGTGTTCTTATTTCTAGGGGCAGTATATTAAAAACTTTTGGTGCCAAATATGTTAAAAATCTTTGAAAGGAGTTTTTGTTTGAATAGTGGAATTGATACTTGTATTTATTATTCTTTTCTCGACTGTTATAAAAATGAAATATTTGTTAAAGATAACGACTATTTTTACAGTAGAATCTTAAAATTGTATTGCATTTAAAATGTTTTCATTTTACAAAAAACTGATTGGAAAATTCTTATTTCCATTAAACGTAACTTTTAGTTTGTAATTTTGGACTACGTTTATATGATGTAGGGTGTTATCATATATTCCACTCCATACAAGTATGCCATATTTTATAAGCGACCCTACAAGTGCTCTATATACAATCAACAATTGTTCATTAATTAAAATAATGGTGAATATGGTACATTTTGTATATAAGCCTACGGATTTTTTTAACTAGTTTAATGGCATGCTGATCCCAACTAAGATGTTTATTAATAGTAAAACCCAAATCATTGAAATTGTCACCTTCTGTTATTTGTTCGGTAGAGTTCTCACAATTCAGATTGTTGTAATCTGTTATAATTTGTAATAAAAAACGTTTTTTTTTACATTAAGTAAGAGTTTATTTAAATCAAGCCAATCTTTAACATTTTGAATATCTTCAACAATTTTTTTTAACACCTTCACAAGAGTCGTCTTCAAAGATGATGACAGTGTCATCTCCATTTGAGATTATAGATTTCTTCTTCTTCTTAACGTGCCGTCTTCACTGAAGGTTGGCTACAATTTCGGCAAATCTCTCTCTGTCCTGTGCTGCTCTTAGTAGTGACTCTGAATTCAGGCCAGTCCAATCGCTAACATTCTTTAACCACGAATTCTGTCTCCTGCCCGGTCCTGTTTTACCTTCAATTTTGCCCTCCATTATCAGTTGTAGGAACTCGTATCTCTTGCCTCTGTATATGTGTCCCAGATAGCTTGTCTTGCGTCTTTTGACCATTCCCAAGATTTCTTTGTCCACTTTCATCCTTTCTAGAACGGTTTCATTGGAGACATGCTCTGTCCATGATAGTTTGAGCATTCTAAGCATTACTCACATTTCGAAGGCTTCTATTCTACGCATCGATCGTATTCCCATCGTCCATGATTCGCTACCATATAAGAGGATTGAGTAGATATAAGCTTTTACGAATCTGTATCTGGTGTTTAGCGATAATGTAGGATTTGTTAAGAGTCTCTTCATTTTAAGGAATGCGCTTCTTGCGTTTTCTATACGGCATTTGATTTCTGTTTCCGGGTTTAAATCTCGTGTTATCCAGCATCCCAGATATTTGAACTTGTCGACCTGCTTTATTTGTTTGTTATATATGTTTATATAGGTGTTCACATTTGCTGTTTTGGAGATAGTCATTGTTTTTCTTTTTTCTGTATTTATTTTGAGTCCGAAAGTGTCACCTTCCCTTACTACTGCGTCAATAAGGTTTTAAAGTCCTTCTTGACTATTGGCTATTATTAATGTGTCGTCTGCATACGAGTTAAATTTGCACTTAAAATACGACAACACCTTAACAGATATTGATGTATGTGAATATACTATTAATAATAATTATTAAATTTTGTTGGTATTTTGTAATGTAGTATTATTTTTTAATTTTTCCTCTCATTTTTTATTAAAATTAAAGTTATTTGGTTCATAATGGTTGTTTTTTGAAAACGTCAAAGTAAAAATTAATAAAACTAAAACTATGTAGGTGATTCTTAATATACGATTACCTCAAAAACTAGCAATTTTTGAGACTAATAATAGGTATTAATTTTTTTTTAAAACATAATGAAGTTTTAATATATTTTAATAAAAAGAGCTATAGAGATAAGGGTATGCTTTAGTATGGTAGACTGATTAATCCAAGATGGATGAAATGGTTGGAGTGGGCGTAACATGGCCGAATTTTAGGCTCTCAAATCCATTTGGTAACACCCCAATCATCTTTCAAGCAGAATCATATGCCATTGATATATGTGCTCAGGAGAGCATCGAAAGAAACACCTGAAGGACAGATATTTTATCAAATAGCTAAGCAGCACTTAAAGTTTTGAAGTCATACACTTGTGAGTCTAAGCTGACTTGGGACTGTAAACAATCCCTGAGACAACTGGCAGCAAACAATCAGGTTACTCTGATGTGAGTTCCAGGTCACAAGCGAGTTAAAGGCAACGAGAAAGCAGACTGCTTTGCCAAGGACGGGGGCAAATACACAATTTTCCGGTCCAGAACCCTTCTGTTGACTCTCCAAAGCTAACTTGAAAAAAGAGGTTCGACGCTGGGAAACAGATGAAATGAAATCTCACTGAAATAAAGTGCCAGGACAAAGACAAGCGAGAAGGCTAGTAAGCCTTTTGCCAAGGAAAGCTAAACAGATTCTTGAGTTGTACAAGAAAGACTTGAAACTGGTGACGGAACTCCTCACTGGACACTGCCATCTAAGGTACCACCTGAAAAAGATGGGCAAAACAGAGAGTGATAGTTGCCGCTACTGCGAGAACTTCGCTGAAACTGCAGAACATTTGCTTTGCGAATGCCCAGCGCTTTTCTGTAAGAGGCTCAATTTTCTGGAAGGGTCCTTCCTAAAGCTCTCCGTTGTCAAGAACTAAGCCCACAGGAAACTGATAAACTTTGTACAATGTCTCGGAATATTGGGCCTCGAATAGATTAAGGGTTATACACAAAAGATCTGATAGGTTGAAGTGCTTGAGTGGCAGCATAGCCTTCATGACCCCCCCCCCCACAATCTACAAGGTTAAAATATTAAGTGCACCCTTACAACAACAACATGGCTCATGTGGCGCCCTCTAGAAAATACACCTAAACCGATATTATATTATGATTTCTTATGTTGTAAAACCCCTATCCCTAAATTTTTCCGATTCTATATCTAAAATATAAGTTATTGCAAAAAATATTTTTTTACATTTTAACTTTGCGACCCTGTATGTTTTTTATTATCAATATTTTATTAACGCAAATTGCGTCAGATCGTAATATTTAGAGACCGACAATCTTCCATTTCACTTTGGACATTTACCTACGGACCGCTTTGTATGAAATGTCGTGTAAAAAATACCAAGTGAAAACTATCAATCAAATAATAAGCACTAAATTTTACAAAATTGAAAATAAATAAAAAAAGGCATTTTACAAATCGAGTTTTCTCTGTGTTAGGTGTATATTGAAAAACAAACAAAGTAATTCTTGTGCCAACATTAAGGATTCGTATCAAGGATAAGAACAATGTTAATTGTTTGATATAAACCTTGTTAAATGTTATGAATGGAATACATTCACTTGTTTGATTCTTGTCTGCGGCCGCTTTGATTGTGATATACGTATTATTGTGTGTAATAGAAGCAGCTTCAAACGTAAACGTGAGTGCTTTAAATATAAAATTAATAATGTAACTGTAACGTAACTAATAATTTTATTTTTTGAATATTAAAATGTTTCACTCCATTGTACATTATTTAAAATGTGGTAAATGCGCAAGATAGTACCCTATTGTAAATGGTTTTAATGAAGTTACCCATTTCATGTAATCAAAACATAATTTTTGTAACAAAATTAATTTATATTATACATTTAACATATGGAAAAGATATTTTAAGGAAAATAGTATATTCAAAATGATTACTAATTATTATTAATCGAGACACGATTAATAATAAATGGTACCATAAGAAAATTCATTGAATCTCTCAATTATTGTCAAATTTATTTTTCCATTTGTATTTTGCAATGTTTCATTTGTATTTTGCCATTTTTCCTACTAATCAAATGATTTGTTAAAATTATTCACATGACTATTATTTAATTACCCAAAACCACTAGACAACGACCGCCAGCCAGGAAAAACTTTCTACAATGATGCGGTAAAGTTCTTGTATTACGATATTATAATGGATATTTTATAATTGAACTTGGCTTCTTTTTACGAGATATGATATTTACTTGTAATATACCGAGGATTTCAAAGTAATGGTAACTTTAAGATTAAAATCTTCATGACTTCAGGACCCTGTTTTTTTTTCAAATGTAATCAGTTATTTAAATTTTATAAAAAAGATTGTAGGTAAACAAAGTTTACCAAGTCAATTATGTTTAGCGATTTTGTACGATGTATACACAGCATAGACAAGCGAAAAGGCTATTGAACCTTGCACCAAGGAATGCTAAACAGCTTCTCAATTTGCACAGGAAAGACTTAAAACAGGTGACGGAACTCCTTACTGGACACTGCCCTCTGAGGTTTCACCTGGAAAAGATGGGCAAAACAGAGAGTGAAACTGCAGAACATTTGCTTTGCGAATGCCCAGCGCTTTTTTGCAAGAGGTTCAAGTTCCTGGAAAGGTGCCTTTGATGTCAGGAACTTAGCTCTCAGGAAATTAATAAACTTTGTACGAGGTCTCGGAATCCCAGGCCTCAAATAGATTAAGGGTTATGCTATGTTCACGACCTCCCCTACAATCTACAATTTACGCTGTATACAAGGTGAGTCAAAACGCAAAAATTTTTCACTGATAAATATAATCCGCATACTTAAACTAAATATACAGGGCAATTTTTATTTTAATAATTCACAATTATTTTGTATAAATAGTCTTTTATTAATCGTCAGTCTTATCAGTCAGTCAGTTATTTAAGAAAACCCGAGTTATGAAGGATTGACGTCAAAAAGGCTTTTTCTCTGCCTCTCTTACGAAAATCGCATAAAAAACGAGATTAATTTTATCGTAAAATAAATGCAATCGATTCCAGAATCTTACATGTGTAAAAATAAAAAACAAATATTTATTTAATCGTTTAATATCTACATATTTATTTTGTTACTTATACACAACTCTTCAATGTTTTATTGCAATAATTAAATTTCTTAAAAAGCTGATCTTTATATTTACGTCCTTTATCTAAAAGTTTTGCATATGAATAAACATTAAGTAGTCACGAATAAATTGCCAAGGTGACACCAGCCTACTATCGCATTGTAATTAAAACAAGGTATCACACAGGACATTCTATTTTATTTCTTATCGCCGAATCTATTTGTTCTAGGATGTCTTAAAAAAATATTATTTTTATTTATTTATATATATATATATATATATATATATATATATATATATATATATATATATATATATATATATATTCATCGGTTTACAGCATTCTCCGTCGCTTTCCGACACCTAACCGCCACAGATCTCTGTCACCACACATATTATCTGTTAGCTCTCTCTTTTCCATTTCTTTATTAATGCCTTCTCTCAAGACTTTTCTGGGTCTTCCCCTTTTTCTTCTTCCCCGTGGTGCCCATTTTAGAATCTGTTTTGGTAATCTTTCCTCGGTAATGCGTTGTACGTGGCCATACCAAATTAACTGTTTTGTTCTGATATTATCTACTAAGGTGTGTTTTACATACATTATTTGTCTAATTCTTTCATTTGTCACCATCTCCACTTTCGATCTTCCAGCTTACCTTCTCCAAAATCCATCTTTGTAGCTGTAAGTATTTATACTTCACTACCATATGTTACTACGCTTTTGACGATGGAATTACAGATTCCTTTTTTGTTTTCTTTTGAAATGCGCTGGTACCAAAAAATACCATTAGGCATAGAGATTGCTTGTCTGCCCTGCATATTTCGTTCTTTTATGGCATCGTCCAGTGTTCAGTCCTTAGTTATCTTTGGACCTAGGTACTTACATTCTGAGCAACATTCAATTTCTCTTCCATCTTCCAGCACTATGTTTTGGTCATTTTCTCCTATACACATTTTTTTAGTCTTTCCTATGTTGACTTCCAGACCTTATTTTCAGTATTTTTCTATTAATTTTTGGGTCATATATTCCAGGTCATCGTGGTCCTGTGCCAATACTACCTGATCATCTGCATAACATAGTGTATATAGAGTGTTGTCATTGTTTAAGGGTATCCCCATTCCACTGCATTTCTTCTTTCACGTTTTAAGGGCTTGTTCCAAGTATATCTTAAAAAGGGTTGGCGATAGACAACATCCTTGAGTCCTTTGTTTACTGTAAATCCTTGAGACAGTGTTCCTTCGTAGAGTTTTTTGACAGCTTTTATTATACCATTATTTATATTTGTCTTCTCTAACGTTTCCCATTTCATCGCTAACAGTTCTGCCGTCCTTTTATGGCACGGTCCTTTAATGTATTCTTTCCCGTATTTGTTTCCTGAGATACTTGCCCGGTAGTTTTTGTGTTTTCCCTAATTCATTCTTTTAAAGACACTCTTACTGTACGCTTCGGTACCCCTAGCATCTGCACTTGGTTTGGGGGAGTTTCTGATCCTCTTTTTGCAAATTCGTCTGCTTTCTCATTACCTGCAATTTCCTGGTGTCCTGAAACCCATATCAGTTTGAAGTGATTACGGTCTGCCAGCGTTATTAGTTATTCTTTGCAGTCCCATACCAGTTTGGACGTCACTCCCTTGCTGTACAAGGCCAAGTACTGTCTGATAGGATGTTAATATGCGCAACATTCCTTCTATTGTTCTCCTTCGCGCATTGGAGGATGAGATACACCACTGCCTGAAATACGGAGGTGTTGGTGCCCAAAGAGTAGCTAATGCCAGTGCTTGGGATACTGGAAACCACTCCTGCGTCCGCCCCATTCTTAGTCTTGGATTCATCTGTGTACTAGATTTTCCCCTGTAAAATTAACTGGGAGCCGTCCCACTTAGTTCTGTCTGGTACCTCGAATTGGTCATTTAAGCAGTACTGTTTCGATTTCCGTCCTCGTTTCCAACGCGTTCTAGATCACAATTCTAACGATACTCATATGACCTTTCCCACGTTTAGGATGTTGTGTGTGTGTGTTCTGCAGTCTGGAGGCAACGAGCCTCGCCTCATCCTGCACCACCAATAGATGGTTCTCTCTGCCCAGATATGGTATAGCTTTTTTTACTTCCCTCAGGACAACGTTACAGTCTAGTCTTAAATTGAATGTTAAATTTTTTACTTATTTTATAACTTGTAGGTCTTTAAAATCAATAAAGATTATTAATATTATTAAGTTTGTCAACCATTGGGTTAGGTTAGGTAGGTATTATGTGAGTGGGGCGTGGTCGCCCCTCCACTGCGGTCTATCGTGGCTCACCCCTAGAGGTTACAGTTCACCGCACATTCCAGAAATTCTCACGAACTTCATGGTTGTACAGGGTGAGATTTTTTTGAAATCGGTAGATTCTGGGTTGGTGTATCTAAATATGTTGGACCTTATTCTTCCTAGGCCGGGGCATGAACTTAGTATATGTTCAGCAGTTTCGTCTTTCACGCAGCAAAACCGACAGTCCGTTTGTTGGATCAGACCTATCTTTCTGAGATGGTATCTTAGACGACAGTGTCCTGTAAGCAGTCCCGTTAGAATACGCAGGTCATTTCTGCTCCATTCTAGGATCTGCTTAGTTGTGTTTTTCGAGGGTTTAGGTAGAAACGCCTTCAAGTGAGTTAACCCTGGTATATCAGACCAGTAAGTGAGTATTTTCCTCTTCGCCCAGTCCAAAATAATTGTTTTGGCGGCACTTTTGGTGACTCCATAAACCGGTTCTGGTCCAGTAAACGCAGATTCGGTCCCCTATTTTGCAAGGGTGTCGGCTTTTTTGTTTTCCTCCACCCCCTGGTGCCCGGGTACCCACAGTAGGGTCACCCTGTTGTTCGCACCAATGTATTCTAAGGATTCGATGCAATTACATACAAGTTAAGAATTTATCTTGTTGAAGCTCAGAGCTTTTAAAGCAGCCTGGCTGTCTGATATTATACTTATGTCTTTTTTTGCTAGAGGTCTGTTGGTCAATTCTCTTGTACACAATTCGATAGCGAAGACTTCAGCTTAAAAATCTTTGGTTTCCTGCTAAATACACCGGCCCCAACTCCATCTGGGGTTTTTGACCATCTGTGTACATTACGTATTCAGTCTCTGGGAAGGGGATTTCTCCCTTCACCCATTCGTCTCTCTTCGGAAAGGGGACTTTGAACGACTTATCTACGTGTATTTTTGTGGCTAGCAAGTCAGAAACCATCCCGAAAATTTGGTGATTTTTTGTTTCACTCAGTATCCCGGAGTGATCCCCGAGTTGCTATTCATTAATTTGCCTTTCCAAAGACAGGAATCTGCAGGAGACTATCCCGGCCTCCCTCTCTAATGTCAACCATTAGTTTAATTATCAAAAGATGCGAAGTTGCTTTTTTCCAAAGGCTACTTTTTTAAATCGTGACGATTGCGAATTTTTGATAATACTCTTTTTTTACAACAGATTTGCTTATAATTTTATAATGGAAGAAGATAACAAATTTTTTTTTTCACAAAATTTGCTTGAAAAAATTAACCCTTTTTAAACATGCCAAAATATAGGGAAAAATAATCGATGAGGTGTCATTACTTCAGTTTCGAAGTATAATAAAATATGATAATTAGGCTTAAAATGGACCTTAATCAATCCCATTTAAGAACATCTCTTTGGATTTTTTCTATCGTTTTTCTTTTTCTTATAATAGAGCTGAGACATCGAGTTTCGCTTACCCTGTACATGATCTATCCGGTGTTATATTTTTATGTATTTAGAATGAAATTTACATTTTTTACACAAATAAATCTCAAAATTGTTACTTTCGATACCCCACCACCATCTCCTACTATACTGGGTAAAAATGAATGAGACTAATTTAATAAAACACACAGAAAATATTTTATTTACCCAAATTTATTGGTATTTTTTCAAAGTAATCCCCTCCTACTAGACTACACTTTGTCAAACGTTTTTTTTAGGCTTCGGAACAGTTATTATAATCAGTATCCGGTATATCATTCAAAGCGGCCAGCGTATTCTCTTGTATGGCTTCTATTAGCTCAAAACGATGCCCATAAAGTGTTAATTTCAATTAAAAAAATTAAAAAAGATCACAAAGAGCCATATGTGGCGAATATAGTGCTTGCGGAACGACATATACTTGATTTTTTTATGAAATACCGACGAATAATAATGGCAGGATGCGATGGTGCACAAAAACCATAATTTTTTTCGCCATAATTGACTCAGGTAAACGAATCAAAAGACCTAAATATTATTCTTTATTGACTGTTTGGCCACTTTGAGTGAATTCTTTGTAGACAACGCCAAGGTAGTCGAAAAAAATAGTCAATATTATTTTGATTTTGGACTTGCTTTGACGTGGTTTGTTTGGTAATGTTTACTACTTAAAAACGTGTTATTTCAATAAAAAGTCATTGGCTTAGAACTTTTGTAACATTTTCCAAACCGAAGGGTAAAAAAGGAAAAGAATTGGTTTACCCCAAAAAATTAAAATGTCATTTACAGTTAACCACAACGTCAAAAAATCGCTTACATTTTACTGCCTCGTCAATTAATCGCTAGCAGTTTACCCATTTAAAGCACGCCTCAGCGTGTTTACATCGAACTTTCAAAAGACGCGCGTTTTTTAAAGTTGTCATGGCAACATCAACAACAAGAGAAACGTATCTAAATGCCAGGAGTACCTTGTACTGAAGGACATGGTTTACAATGATACAATTAATTCCATCAAAGAATTACGACAGAAAATTCAAGAAGCTGCTAAAATTATTAAAAAAAAAACTCATTAGACAAAAAAGATATGTTGTAATTTACCTAAGTAACAGGGTGTAACTAACGCCTTGTATTAATAGTGCTAAATTCAGCATAAAGTTCGTAATTTTCATGCCAAAAAACATAAAATTGCCAATTTTCAAGACGATGCTGCTTAAAATCACAAAATTATTAAGAAATTTTAAATTAAAATTCCAATTTTAAATACCCTCTATCTCGTAAACCTGCAACATTTGTATGAGACATGTTAAGCTCAATCGCCATATTTTGCTGTGTAGTATCTCTAGTTCAGGGATTGCCCATTCTTAATGAATCACCCTGTATAGTTTTCTTTGTTTATCCTCAACAAACATTGTTATTGCGAATTTTTGTTTTTCTCATTTCCGTGACAACCAAAGGTATGCTGATGTCATAACAAGAATTCAATAAATTACAATATTACTTCAAATTTCCATTTTTTAAGTAAAACTTCTTTACGCACACCGCTCAATAAATAAATACAGAGAGAGAATCGGCAAAAACGTCATTACTTTGGAATCTTACGAGGATGCGTGCCGTTTCTCCTTCGCTCCTACTCCGTTCTTTTTCCTCTTCTGCTTCACCTCCTCCACACTACTCCAAATACAATGCTACGCGCGCACTCTCTTTCACTACAGGCGTTGCCACGTCTTTTAGTTCTCTAAAAGTACTTTGCCAGTGGTCTCTCTACTGGCAAATTATGCCTGAGCTCAGCCGTAGAGGGTAGAAGAAAAAATATAAAAGTGAGCCGCGCCACCGACGTAGACGGTACAAGCCGGAAACCCCTAGGTCTAGTAGGCACTAGCAGAGCCACACGATAAACAACAAACAATTATGGTGAACTAGATAAATAAAACTATATTTACAATTCCTGCAATATATTAATTAAGTAAAAATGATGTTCTGATTTTTTACAACAAATTCTGTATTTTTGTAAAGTGGATTAAACGAATTTAATACACTTTTCTTAAAATAATATTTAAATTAATTATAACAATCTTTCAGACAATAATAAAAACCTAATGATGTACAAAAGAGAATTAAAAACAACAACAAAAATGTTCACAATATTTAAAATTTCAAAAATAATTAGTTTTATATAGAATTCCTGATAGCAAAAGATTAACAAAAAAAATACAAAAAAAATACAAAATAAATGGACTTGCAACAAAAATAATAATTTGAAACCCTCACAATAACTACATAAAGTATATTCAGTAATGTATAAATTCAGATTCAACTTGGAGCAGGTACAAATTTAATGAAAATAATTTGTTACTTTTAAACTATTGAAAACACTTAGATCAAGCACATAATAACTGATAAGTTGATAAAATTAAACTCAATACTATGTAACCAATTGAAAACTTCATTGAGACGCCACTGTTACATCGATGATCCAAGAAACAGAAACACCAAGTAGTATTTTTAAAGATTTACACTGTTAAAACAATCGAGCTTATTTTAAAAATAATTCTTTTTACGATGGCTGTCCTTCAAAATAGCAATATTGTGGGATATTTACAAATAAGTATGAATAAACGTTTTTACTTGGACACAAAGAACTATTGAGAATATTACTTTATTCAAAGTTCAGACTCGGCATATTATCCAATGCAATGAATAGTTTTCAACAGTCTACCATATTAATAAATTAAAACAAAACTTAATCGCGGTGTCAAAAACAAATCACGTCGTTTAAATATTCTAAAATAAATCACTTGTAACCTGTGGATACACGAATTCACTAATCCTGTGGCCTACTCCTGGGCCGGTTTGAATTATGGAACAGCACCTGCTACTTAACAATGGCTTCACTCCATCAGATCTCGCACGCGGTCATTTTAACTCGACTCCAATATCCAAAATATCCACCACAAAGGCACAACAGAATGGTCAAGTTAAAAATTAAATGGTTTTTCTTCAAAATCCAATTAAGATGGCCCAAATACAGCCAGATATGAAAGAAAAAACCGTAGAGGTTCTGCTCACGTGTTAATATCAAATCGTTCCAAAACTCTCACCCGACTTCCACCACTGACACCAAACGACTCACATCAACTCCTCACTCCCAGGCCGGATATCAGAAAAATGACACGGGACACGCGTCAGCTAACCTTTGCAAAACTATGTTCCCAACGCTCGTCCGTGTTGATAGCCAGCCCATCCGCACAGAAAAGCAAACCAAACAATAATATAGCTGATAACACACGACAATCGAGGCCAAAAATCAAGGCGAAATCTAATAGCAAAGACTCCCACTCCAATTAACAAAAATGTCACAGCCATTAATAATTAAATCCTAACACTACTAGGTATGCAACACTATTTACAACGAGTGACAAACCCAGATCACAACAAAACACGGTAAGCGAAACCATTTACGAGCACCAGACTATCAGAGATACAATTAATAATGAAACGGTAGGTGGGAAAAAATAGGCACGTGACAGCGTATAAGATACATCGTTCTCTTGGCCCCCCCCCCTAGGTTTTTTTTGTATTATTTATTGTCATTTATAATCCTGCAATAGGCAGTAATAGATGGAAACTGAAAATCAATGTCAAAATAATTAAATTTATGGTTGTTAGCAAAATGAATGTTGGCCCGGAAAGAATAACACTTGATGGCGAGAATATAGAAAGAGTTCAGCACTTTAAATATCTTGGAAGCTGGATCAATTAGTCGATGGATCCAGACATAGAAATCGAGGCTAGAATAGAAATAGTTAGAAGAGCATTTCTGAAACTCAAGCCGCTACTCTGTGCCAAGCAACTTACATTCATCTGCAGGAAAGGTTTACCAAGTGCTATGTATGGTCTATTTTGTTGTACTCTTGCGAAACATGGACGCTTCACCAAAAAATTATTGACCGCATTAGTGCATTCGAGATGTGGCTGTACAGAAGGATGCTCAAAATTCCGTGGACAAGCCGAACTACCAACGAGAATGTACTCATCAGAATAGGGCACGATAGAGAGCTCTTAACTACCATCAAGCGCCGCAAACTGGAATACTTGGGACATGTGATGCGTTATAGTCTGCTTCGGCTTATTCTGAATGGCAAGATCGAGGGGAAAAATGGATAGGCCGCAAAAAGCTATCCTGGCTTCGAAATCTCCAACAATGGACAGGTTTAACTGCTGAGGAATTTCTCCACGCAGCTCAAGATAGAGATAGATACAAAGAAGTAGTCAATATGAGAGTCGTCAACGCTTGAAAAGTAGTAGTAATAATACCAGTATTTATGATTTCAAAATGCACCATTAAAAAAAATACCGTTAAGTATTCTATTATGCATGTGTTTTAAAGACCTTTTTATCCAATTATAATTTAATTTGATACTTAAATTAACCTGCTTTTTTAAAATTGATGTAATCGTATCGTAAAAAAAAAGTTTCTTCTGTTATTATATCTAACTTTTCAATTTTAAACACTAAGAATGAATTGGTGAAAAAAAAGTACATGATTATAATTTTCTCAACCGAATTTAACTTAATCCAGTTTAATTATTATATATTTTTTAAAATTTATTGTATTATTTTATATTTATTACTTTTTTAACAATTAAAAAATATACTATAAATATTTAGTAACATTTCTCATCGTTAAAATTCGAGTTATAAAATATAAAACATATTTGTCATACATTTCCTTTACCTTTATTCAGAAACATTTATAAACGATAATGTAATAAATTCTTTATTTTTATGAATTTCAAATATTTGCACATTCTTGTTAAAATCAGTAGATAATGAAATAATTTAAAACATTTTTGTTAAAACAAAACCTTTATTTTATACCTAATGTCCCAATAGTGCGGTAAAGTTCTTGCATTCCATTATTATAATAAACACGAAACATTTATAAAAAAAAATTATTTATTTTTACTATAAAATGTTAAAATAAAGCAACTCTTTCTAGTCGTGACTTTTGATCGATCCTGTATACTTTATTATTTTTGCTAGCCATCTTACTTTAGGAGATAATCCACCATTTTCATACATAGCAGCGACACAGTATTAACTTACGGCACTATTGGGATACCCTGTATTTATTTTATTTAATTATATGCAGGATTCTCAGCTTTAGTCGCCGAGTTTAAAAATAAAAAAATTTTAGGAGAAAATGTTTTGACAGTTCTAACAACTATTCAAATGTTGTCATTTTGTGTCATATGAAACAATTTCACCGAATCAACATTATCAATCAATATGACAACACGATTGAGTTTGACAACTTCATTCCAAATAACTTTCAAAATGTCACATTTTGGCAATGCGAATGTTCAAAGTATAAATGCGCTAATAAAAAAAAAATTCCCAGAAATACAACCTACAGTCACAAATATATTTATGGAATATTTATGAAATTTTGCAGCGAACGTGAATATGAATTAAATGAACATAAAAGCTTAAAAGAATTGGCGTTGATACTAAAAGATTGGGCGGTCAATATGAGAAAGGAAGACAGGACCGAATTTAAAGAAGCAACGGTAAAGACGTGTGAAACGTTTTGTGCAAACTTTTGCAAGAAAAGTACTATAATGACTATAATATGATTGACCGGTTTAACAATATAGTATTGTTACACATCCGGTCCTGTCAGTAACCGCGCCGAGGGTCCGGAAAGGTCGAGCAACCATCTCAAAGCCACGTCGATTTTTGGAGAAACAGGTGGAATTATCTAGAATTGTGATATGGAGATATAAAAGAGGAAACGATCATAACAAGAACAGTACCGGCTTATGTGTTTATGAAATAATAAATGTAAATAGTTATATAGAGAGTTGTAAAAGTTTTATAGCTAAGTGAATATCTAAGTGGTTAGTGAAAATAGAATTTATTGTATTAAAATAAACATTATTTTGTTACTGGATCGGGAGTTTTAATCGCCGAACCCACAGAAGAACAGAAAAGTCGTATCAGTATTTAAACCAGCCCGAGATGCCCGATATGCAATCAGGAAAAAACTACAAGCAGATCTATGTAAATGTTAGTCCAGTTCAGTTTCGTTAAATTTGTCCGAAATTAACAAAATAATATTGCTATAAGATGAAAATACTCCTAAAGGTCTTATTCGTAAATAACGATGACTCTCCAACAAATCGCATTGAATACAATCCGGTGTTCAGTAAAACGTGCCAAGGTGGTTCTAAAAAATGGAAAAGTAGTAATTGGTTGGTTTCCAATAGTGAAACACAAAACTTCCATGTACGTCTTTATCATAAACTGATATCAAAACGAGGCGACAATATTACCTCACCTAAAACCAAATCGACACTAGAAAAATAAAACTGATAAATGGTAAGATAATGTACCTGTTGAAAGAAATACAATAAATGGATGGACTAAATCTGCTGCTGAGGCAATTGGCTTAAATGTAAAGGACAAAAAGATAACAAATTACTCGAATAGATTAACTGCTGTTAGAGAATTGGCAAAAAGTGGTGTAGAAGAACAACAATTGCTGAAAATTACTGGTCAAAGCAATCAAAATTTTATACAATCGTACTTAAATCTCGATCAAGAACACCACAACAAGATCATAATTATTATGCGTGGTAATAGATCTTCTATAGTAGAAAACAGCAACGAATCTAATGTTAAATTAAATTTTAATAATTGTTCATTCACTAACTGTACTTTTAAAAAATAAATATTTGTTTCGTTGTGTTGAGTTATAAATCTTTTTGTCAAAAAATTCCGCCGAATATCTCTCGGACATTGACAAATGCCTCATAATTTTATGACAAATTTTTAAAGCTCGTTGCTTGATAACAGCCCGAAGCCAAGGAACGAGCTTTTGATTATCATAAATTTCTCTCGTCTATTACCAATGTCCTAGGTATATTACCACTGATAATCGACCATTTTCATACATAGCAGCGACCCAATATTAACTTACCGCACTATTGGGATACCCTGTATTTATTTTATTTCATTAAATGCAGGATTTGTCAGCTTTAGTCGCAGATCTCCAAAATAAAAAAAATGAAATTATTGTTTCGTAACAATATTTAAACTAAATTTATTAAATTTTCATGACCGATTTTTTAATCTTTATCTAAATTTGAATTAATTTTAAGCTACCCATAAAATATGAATCGTTTTTTACAAAGGATTACAAAAAAATTAAATAGGATGGATTTTTTTTTAATTATTTATTTTGAGGGAGTAAACTATCCCTGTAAAAATTCTTACTTCCTACGAAAAAAAATAATTAATATCAAATACTTTGCAATGTCTAAACTTTGGAAACAGGGTTCTTAATACATAATATTTTTAAGCCAATAAATAGTAAATTTAAATTTGTTTCAGATTAATAATGACGAAAAAACAATTGGACGTTTCCTCGACATCTAGTTTTAATTCTACGTAAGTAATTTATTCAATAAGAACATAACAGTTAAAAAAAAAAAAGATTATTTTTTGACGTTTATCGAAACCATAAGAAATTTTCAATTTCAGTAATTCATATACGTTCTAACCAATCAAAACATTATTTTAGTGGGAATAATCTACTTACATTATTCCAGCGAGAATTATTGATGTACGTTGTTTTTATTGTTAATATTGTTTGGGATATACCATATTATTCAGGACGGTACAAAAATATGCCGATTGGGGTGAACATGATGTCTTAGTGGATAAAAGAATATGCAGAGATGATTGGACTCGATATTAAAAAAAATTAAAATTACCAACCATTCCGCACGATAGACTACAGTGTCTCACCTAGCCACAGCAGGTATAAATGAGCAGGAAATTATAAAAATCACAGGACCCAGCTCATCTAATTCATTGAAACCTTACCTGCGATTGGATAATGAAAATTATTAAAATTTAATAACCTGAGAGAGAGTGGGAAAGTATCATTAACTTTTAACACATCAGAACAAAAAAATGTTGAAAAATCCTCCACCCAAGGGCACAACATTTATAATAATTGTATTTTTCATGTTTTAAACTTCAAGGCATCCTAATTTAAATAACTCATACCGTTTATATTGAGTCGAGTGATATAAATTTGTTGAAATAAAAATATAAAATCTTAAAAGTGATTTTTATTGTAACGTCAAAAAATAATCTATCGAATACCACACGAGAGTTCAATAAGTTAGATAATATTTCTCCAGGCCTTTTTTCAAAATTGTTGCCCTCCGGGCTCTCATATCTATCGCCTAGCAACAAGTTTTCTAAAATCTGTTAAATTATTTTCAATTTATTCTTACTCTCTTGTGATATTACTACAGAAAAGATGACATGAAAATAACTGTTTTGTTATAATTTATCCAGAGAGAAGTTATTTTCAATAACAGAAATAATTTCTGGGTCAAGTATTAAAGTTTCGGTGCTCCTTTTGACCACCTACAGGTAGTCCCTCTAATTAAATATATTTAACAAGTGAAAAATGATTAAACAACAATTTTTTAAAAATCCGGTGTAAAGATAAAAAGCAAAAGGAGAAGCTTGCGACAGGTAAAAAGTCCTGGGGCGCTATGCTTAGCACCCTTCGCAAACACACGCATATAAATACGTAAACTTGCGAACATTCGTGTATAAGTAGTGAAAAACGAGTCGAGCAATGACTTTGAAAATAGTTGCGCTGAGCTAACCGATAAGGAAGCACAGGATTATTTAAATGAGACCTGAAAAATCCGCTCGATGGTACCTTAAAAAGGCCAAGGCGAAGTAGGTTAAAAATTAGATTATAATTTTATTTTCAAAAAGAATTTAAAAATTAGTCTTATTATTATGTAGTTGCATATTATTATTTTCAACATTTTAAATATATATATATATATATATATATATATATATATATATATATATATATATATATATATATTTTATATACTTTACGCAAGTAACATTTGGGCTATTTCATGAGAAGCGGACAACAAAAAAATGCTAGGTTCTGAAACCCCTTTATATGTACTTCTAAATGGGATGAACATAAACAAGTTTCCAAGTTATAGGCTTCTAAAAAATTGACATTTTTAATGAAAGAATTTTTTTGCAATAAAATATTAAACTTAGTGATTTGTATGAAAAATTAACTGTTCTTTTTAATTTTCAAATTAGATTTAAAATTTATTGTTTATTCCTGTACAAAACCGGAAGTAAACATTTCAAATCTAAATTTTAATACCTTCAAAACTTAAAACTTTAAAACAGTGCTGGTTCTATTCACCAGAAGGCGAAAGCACAAACTTAAAGCCACATCTCTAAATGAAATCCAGCTTACTTTTTCCATAAAAGTTAAATATTTGGGCGTAATAATCGACCAAAAACTGACATGGAACAGCTAACTCAACCACATTCTCTCCAGAACTATAGCGGCAAGCTGGACATGCCGCAGAGTCTTTAGCAAGACATGGAGTCTAAACCAAAAATGATCTACTGGTCATACCAAACGATCATTAAACCCATGAACACCTACGCCTCATTGATATGGTGGCCAAAATGCAACCAATTTTGACACAAATCAAGCTGCAGAAAATGCAGCGGCTAGCTTGTCTGGGAATCACAGCGGCAACATTCACGTGCCCTACTGCAGCCGTAGAGGTAATGCTGAACCTTACACCATTGCACTTATGTGTAATAAGAGAGGCAGCAATTAGTGCCTTCAGACTGAGCCAGACAATAAATCTTAAAACAGGAAATCGGATTGGACATTTGAAGATTTTGGAAAATATTTTCATAGAATCCATGTCTAAGCCGACAGATATTATGCCAGTTAGGTACGACTTGAAAATGCAGCTTGAAGTGGTCGTAAACAACCACCAAGTTTGCACAGAGAACGAATTAAATAAAGTTTATTATCCTTTCCACTTCAAAATAATTTTAAACAAGAATTATAATTTTTGAATAAATGGTCCCTTTAAGTATTAATTTTTTTTATTAACAAAAAATCCAAATTTAATGTTTCGTTTTAAGAGTTTTTCTATAAAACAAAGTTGTATAAAATTAATGTTTTGACAACATTGAATTTAATTGCATTTAGGAAAATAAATTGATAAATAATTCATCCATATTTACCTTAATTTTTTAATTTTTAGGATTACTCTGACCAATAATGACATAATGGCAACGCAAATCAGTGTGGATAGTACTACAAGTTTAGACAAAATATACAGCCCTTATGAACATAGAACATTACTTCATCCGAATACGTAAGTATTTTCAATGAAAAAATTCGAACACCTGCATTGACAATTATCTGGCCGTATAATATACAGATATGGAGAAATATATTAAAGGAACATAGAAATTTACATACAAAACGCTGAGGTGCACGAAAACCAGTCTACCAGCACAGAATAATAAAAATATTAACGACAAACAATCAAGTAATTAACTACACGACTTAGGTTAGGTTACATTAGGTTAAAACGGTGGTTCGGAGGGAATCCACCTAGGCCTTTTGGCCCGTTGTGATACCCTGATGGACGGCGGTGCCTTGCCCTCTACCGTAAGAACCAGTTGGAACTTTTAATAAAAAGTGTGAGGTTTTTAAAGCTAACTGAGCTAAGATCAGATAAGTCATCAAAGTTCGGTTGCACTAGTATAGAAAGCTGTTTTTTGCCTAGGGCAGGGCAGCGGCAGGGAAGATGTACCATTGTTTCCTCTTCTTCCTCATCGTGACAGCTTTGACAGAAGTCGTGTCGTAGCTCTGCGATTCCCATGCGCCGTGCATGGGATCCACCTGCCCAGTATCCTGTTATGGCCGCGATCGCATTTCCAATGGAATCACTGGCTAGAGTTATAACATCATTAGTTCGACGTAGATCTAGTTCAAGCCAAGTCTGTTTCGATGATGTGCATGTGGGTTCATTTTGCCACCTTAAGTTGGCTTTTTAAACTTTTATTTCGTTTGATTTTTAATGTTTTCTTATTTTGGAGTTTAAATTTTTAGTTTTTTTTTCAGAATTATTGGGCCAAACCCACCAACTCGATCCTCTCATTAATAAGCTCACTTATAAATAAATAAAAACAGCAATTAATGCTTAAGATCCAAATAAAGCTCCTGGTTACGACCCCTTATAACAGGAAAAATCATAAGTAAACTGCCAAAGGGATTAAATTTCTTATTTTCCTGTATAACGCTATCCTACGAAGAGGAATAGTCCCTCCTCAATGGCAAAAAGCCCAAGTTTTAATGGTTTCCAAGCCTGGAAAAAATCCGGTTGAGGCGCAATCATACAGACCTATTAGCCTGTTACCCATACCCTCAAAAATCATGGAGATAGATATTTTGCTTGGATTTTCCCCGATTATTGCCGCAAACTAATTTTTACCTAACCATCAGTTTGGTTTTCGTCGAAAGCATGGTACTATTGAACAAGTACACAGACTAGTGGAACATATAAACAAAGCTCTTGAATCAAAACAATACAGTGTCGCAGCGTTCCTGGATATATCTCAGGCATTTGATCGAGTGTGGCATGACGGATTTCTTTTCAAAATAAAAAAAGACCTACCTATAAACTTCTACAACCTAATAAAGTTGTATCTAAGCGACAGACAATTTTTTGTAAAATAACGTCTTTATAAGCTGGAGTTCCGCAAGGCAGCATTATGGGTCCCACGTTGTATCTGCTTTTTATGGCTGATCTCCCTACGACCGATGGAGAAGTTACTGGAACATTTGCTGATGACACAGCAATTTATCAATGGACAATTTACCAGACATTGCAACACAAAAGCTTCAAGACAGTCTCGATCAAGTATCAACGAAACCAAATCTGTCCACTTTCACAAACAGGAAAGAAACATGTCCACCCGTCACTCTCAACGGCATACCTCCACCGCAAGAGGATCACGCAAGTATCTTGTAATATACTTGAATAGAAGCCTAACCCGGAAGAAGCATATTTTCACAAAGCGATTAGCTATGGGCCAACAGTTGCGCACTATGTACTGGCTACTAAATAAAAAATCACGATTCTCACTTCAAAACCAATTATTGCTTTATAAATGCATAATAAAACCCATATGGGCATATGGCCTACAACTCTGGGGAACAGCAGCAAAATCAAACATTAAAATAATACAGAGATTCTAGTCAAAAATACTAAGAATAATAACGAACGCACCTTGGTATGTCTCAAACATTAGACTTTATCACGACCTCTACGTCAAACGTGTTATAGAAGAAATCTCTGAAAGGACAAAAGCGTACAAAAAGCGAACCAAGCATCCAATTATGTTGGCAGTCAACCTAATGAACACCCAAACAGTTGCTCGTAGACTAAAAAGAAAGATTGTAATAAAGATAAACACATTTTTAGAAGAGATTTGATCTCTTGCATGCGTCGTAGACTCTTTTCTGATAGGTCAAACGTGCAGACCATCGCTAACAGTTTCATACTAATTGCTCTAGCGTCGCAGACACATGTCGACGAGGTGGGGACATTTTAAATTGAAGTAATGTAGTTAATTACTTGATTGTTCGTCGCAAATATTTATTATATTTTGTGCAGGTCGACTGGTTTCCGTGCACCTCAGCGTTATGCATCGAATTTTCTATGTTCCTTAAATATTTTTTTATATCTGTACACAGAAGAGAAACTAATATAACCTATTATTTGCCAACAATCTGTAACATAATTAGCTGTTTTTACTTTATTTACTTTTCATTTTTCGCTCAGACCCCCTCGTTATCTTAATACAGGGTGTGTACGAGTTTTGGTTAGAAGTAATTAATGCTGCTGCTTTATTAATGTTGACGTACTTATAATAGTCTGTACTTAAGGAGGAGTCAATGCTTCCAGTACAGATTTGCGTGCAAATTTAAATAACAATCTGTACTAGAAGCATCGACTCTCCCTTGAGTAAAAACTATGAATACGGGGATGGTTGTCGTTATTTTTTAAGTAAAATAATGGGATGTTTCAAAACTGGTTAGATTTAGGTATGGAAAATAATAGTATATACGGTGTGTTAGTAAAAAGTGCGACAAACTTCAGGGGGTGATTCTGCATGAAAAAATAATGAGAGTTTGCTATATAAACTTATGTCCGCAAATGCTTCGTTTTTAGAGATAAGGGGTCTGGTTAAATGTTATTAAATTAGATAGTTCTTGATAATGTATTAAAGAAATAAAAAATACGCGTTAAGGTGTTTTATTTTTTTTTGCATAAAAACGGTGCTCTATACGAAAAAAGGCAGGGAATATTTTTTGTTAACCGAGGAATTCAAATATGATTTTTAATTGAAAATATCTCAGTGGCGTACCATTTTTTTCTTTAAAAAAATTGAGATCATTACTCGTATGCGCACCAATGCTGGAAATAAAATTCTTAATTGTATGTCAAAAAATGCACAATAACTACCTCCTAAAACCCACCAAATTTCATTTGTATATCTCGACCGGTTTCAGAGCAATAAATAAATCGTCAGTTTTTAAAAAAACTTTAACACCTCGTATCTCTGAAACGAGTATTAGCGGACAAACGTTTATATAGGCAAACTGTCATTATTTTTTTATGCAGAATCACCCCCTAAAGTTTGTTGCACTGATTTACTAACACCCTGTATAAAAAAAACTGTAAAAAGTGTTTTTTTTTTATATTTATATCATTTTTTAGATTCACTGGTGCTCTAATTCATATTCTCAAAGGATCTCTAGGAAGTGGATTACTGGCTGTCCCGAGGGCATTTATGAATGCAGGACTACTAGTGGGAACCATAGGAACAATTTTGATTGGTTTTATCTGTACATATACTGTTCATCTTTTGGTATGTATTTGGATTTATCATTTTTTTTAAGTTGGTTTTAACCTATTAAGTTGAGTTAGTATTGATTTCGCTGGTAATCCTTTCACTGCTCTTTTTTATATCTATTGTTCTCATCGTAATATATTCTAAGTGCGGCTTTCTTTCACTTGGAACTTATCATAAAACCCCTAAAATTTAAATTAAGATTTTTCATACAGGTTGTTCCAACGAAAACTGACTCCCCCAGAAACTCAGAAACCAAAAGTTTCTTTAAAATTTAAAACAGTACGTCAAATTTAAATGGGAGGGAAACGAATTTTCATACAAAATTTATACCCAAAAATGCAATCCCCTACAGCCCCGCATCAACCCTCAATTTTTTTTAAATAGAAAGTTTAGTCGGGTGACACATCCCTAGTAGAACCGAATGTTGGAAAAACATCGGCGCAACCTCGCGCCAATATTGGAATATTGGGGCTATATTGGTGCACCATATCAATACTTAGCCAATATTGGCCCAATATTGATTCTCAATATACCGCCAAGATTCGGTTGCGAATGTTGGCCAGACATTGACGCAATATTGATCAATATTGCCAATATTGGACGTATATTGGAAAGTGTTATCATTTTTTTCTATTTCCAATATTGTCGAATATTGGCATCAACGTCTAGCCAATATTGCGCCAAGATAAATTTCTACTAGGGATCATTTGAAGGGTAATTTAATTCTTTGCACAACATTGTATTTTTTTTTTAATTTTTCAACAGGACGCCCTCTCATTATGATAGACGCGTAAGAACCAACAGTTTTCAGGTCGTTGGATTGGCAGAAGGGGTCCAATAGAGTGGACGGCCAGATCACCGGATCTCTCGCCATTGGATTTATTTTTTTGGGGACTCCTAAAATCAAAAATATACAGGGTGTTAGTAAATAAGTGCGACAACTTTGGGGGGTGATTCTGCATGAAAAAATAATGACAGTTTGCTGTATAAACGTATGTCAGCTAATGCTTCGTTTTCAGAGATACGGGTTCTGGTTTAATGTTATTGTATTAGATATTTCTTAATAATGTATTAAAGAAATGAAAAAAAGGCGTTAAGATGTTTTATTTTTTTGCATAAAAACCTGCGCCCTATACGAAAAAAAACAAAAGATTTTTGTCACAAATTAACCGAAAAATTAAATTATAATGTTTAATTTAAAATATCTGTGGCGAACAATTTTTTTCTTTATCAAAATTGGGTCATTACAAGTATGCGCGCCAATAATAAACATAAAATTCTTTATTGCATGTTATAAAATGCGCAATAACTACCTCTTGAAACCCACCAAATTTGATTAGCATATCTCGACCGGTTTCAGAGCAATAAATAAATCGTCAGTTTTTAATAAATACTTTAACACCCCGTATCTCTAAAACGAAGTATTTGCGAACATACGTTTATAAAGCAAACTGTCATTATTTTTTCATGCATAATTACCATCTTAAGTTTGTCGCACTTATTTACTAACACCCTGTACGTCATTCCGCCTGCAGATCTTGCAGAGTTGCGACAGACAATTGTGACAGAATACCGATTACTGACATTGGAGGTATTTGCAAATGTTAAAAAAGTCTTTGAAAATAGATTGTATCATTGTGTGGGGGTCAGCAGAGATCATTTCGAACATTTAAATCGTTAATTTGGTGAAATTTTAAGTTTTGTGTTATTACTGATATTCTTTAAATAAGTAAGTTAAATCCAAAAAAAAATTTAAATTTTTTATAAATAAATAAAAATTTACGATGTTGTTTAGACAACTAAATGTGTCACTCGACTACACTTGCAATCTAAAAAAAATTGGGGGTTGGTGCGGGACTGCGGGGGGTTGCATTTTTGGGTATAAATTTTGTATGAAAACTCGTCCTTCCAATAAAATTTGACGTGTTTTTTTTAATTATAAAGAAACTCTTGGTTTCTGAGTTTTCGGGGGGGGGGTCAAGTTTTAGTTGAAACACCCTGTTTATTGATTGACCAATTGATGATGGGGTATCAAAACACTGCGACCCAAAAGATTTATCGTGTCCTTTTTTGCTGTCCGGCCATTAAGGATGTCTTAACGAGCATTTCTAGTCCTAAGACTATAAGGCAATCGAATGGCCCGAGGGCACGTACATCTCCATATTTTTCTAATGTGCTTTCAAGCGTAACGGTTTTACAGGGTAATGCATTCTAAGAGAATATGCTTAGAAGTTTCGTTTTCTTCCATCCTCCATTTGTGGAAATAATTAGTTTTTTTTTCTCGTAGGACTTATTAATTGAGAAGTCCGTGCAGTAATAAAATTGATTATAAATTTTATTTATTGTTACCATAGACCTATTATTCAAAGGAGACGCAACATTTCATTCATAAAACGAGAGTGGCCATGAGTATGACAAAGAATACCAATCGATTCGCTTTGTCCCGTCCTCGAGCTGGCAACACTGTAACATTATTGTCGACTTATGGCCACTCTTGCAATCAGTGGCCTACTGTTTGTTTAAAATGAAAATATATCTATCGGGTAATATTTAGTTTTTAATGAGAATATATTTATGAATAGGTAATACTCAGTTTTTTATTAAATTGTAGCCTACCAAAAGTATTTTTCTAAACCCCAAAAGTTGGGCGCCAAATTGTTTTTCTAAAGTTACAAAAGTGGGGTGCCAATTTTGTGTAACTTTAAAAACTTACTAATTTCCCAAATGTTGGGCGGCAATTTTGTGTTACGTTTAAGTTTTCTTTCTAAAGTTAATTGCCTAAAGCCTAAAGAAAAAGATTAAAATATTATACTCGGGGTTCCGTGACTTCTAGATTTCTCGATTGGATTAAATTTAAGGGGATGTATAGTTTTCTTTTGAAATACTACTGTAAAATGGATCAGGAAGGTATATAGTTCTTCAAATAACAACGAAAGAAGGATAATACCACTAAATAAGTGTTGCTGAATAACAGGAAAATAATGACCTTTCTTGAGAATATCTCGAAGAGTATTAATTTCCCCATTGTGTGGTTTTCAGATTCGTGTTTAGCGACTCAAAATATTACCTGTTTATTTTGATATTGAAATCGTCATCGCTACACCACTGGATGAAAATAAAGCAAACAAAGAGATATTTTAACTTACTTGAGAAAAGAAACACTGGGGCTTAAATAGTCCGGTTTTTTACACACTTGGCAATGAACCATTTCTTTCACTAAATTTCACTTATGTCGCTTATTTTTTATGATTTAACGGAATGAAATAGTTCAATGGTTAAACATTTCATAAAATCTGTTGTATTATTCATGTTGTTATAATTCATAAAATATCAATAAGATATATCAATAAGATGGTCACAATATTGTTGCAAATGTAATCAACAAATACTATGGACAATTCAATAACAAATGACAAATATTTTTCCATAACTGGAGAGCAGGCAACATCTCAGCACAATACATTCCAGTCGGCCGCATAAAGACAATACTGTCGACCAGAAACTGGGGATGTATGATCATGTTTAAAAGTAAATAGTTCCGTCTCCTCTGATAATAGGTCTATGATTGTTACATTAAAATCATTTCATTCGTCTTATGGGTTTAAAATAAATGTATTAAAATAAAATTAAAGGTTTCAGCGTCAAAGAGAGTATGCATGGATACAAAAATAGCAAGTCTTGGATTCGCAGAAACGGCAGAAGCAATTTTCTAGGTGGGGCCTCCATATATCAAGAGGTTTTCGAAAGTTGCAAAGTAAGAATATTTAACTCATATTTATTTCATGTTATTACTATTAAAAGGGAACAATCAAGGGAACATCGAAAATTTACAAAACACATCCAATGACTCTACTTGACGATTATAAAGAAGTATGAGCGAAAATTTTAGCAAGCTGTAATGAATCGGTTAGCATTTAGTGTGGTTGTGTGGGTGTTTTTGCTGCTCCTATATTTTTTTATACAAATTTAAATAGGACAGACCAAAGTAAGAAGAACTCTACGAAAGAGGTAATTGCTAACATAATTAACTTTGTTTCAAACAAGGTGAAACATTGTTTGCAAATTCCAATGAGAAGTTATCACCGAGTATCAGCTGCGACAAAAATATTAAAAAAGGTGTTTTGTTGCGTTTGCGAGGAGGCAGGTAGAAGAGGTCACTTACTTAGAAAGGGTTGAGACGTAATAAATGTTTCCGTTTACATACATACATACATAAATATAGTCACGCCTTTATTTCGTAGTGGTAGGCAAAAACCACTTTCTTACACTTCCGCTACGGTTCTTACACACATCTTTTGCTTCATCTACTTTCATCAGGGCTCTCATGCATGCTCGTCGGTTGTTGGAACTTTTGACCTGATCTTTCTTTAAAACAATGTTGATCTGATCGAGATATGTTCGCCGAGGTCGACCTCTACCGACTTCCGTCCATTCACAATCGCCTTTTAAATTTGTTTCGTCAATCTTCCTACATCCATTCTTTCTACGTGTCCAAACCATCTAAGCATTCCTTTATCTATCTTTGTAACCACATCTTCTCTTACACCACAGCGTTCTCTTATCTCACCATTTTTTACTTTATCCAACTGAGTCACTCCGGCTATACTTCTTAAGCTACTCATCTCCGCAGCATTAATCCTATTTTCATGCTTTCCATTTATATTAACTAATATCGTTCCATACTCCTTTATTACTAAAAAGTATTGATTTTACCCATTAAATATCCACTCCTGGACAACATTAAAGCAACAACATATTAAATATACAAATTACTTTAATAAAGTAATTTTTTATTGACATTGGTTACATTAAAAGTTAGAAAAAACGTATTCGGATAAATTAAAAAAAGTGAATTATGTTCAATATTTCCCTATAAGATTGAAATTAAAATTATTTTCAAGACTTAATAACAAAATTGTAATTTTGAAACAAATAAATTATGATGTAATAGTTATTTATGTACCAAGGGTATAAATAGATGTTTATGCCCTGAGGGCGACGTTTTACAAACCCGAGGGCCTCTGGCCTGAGGGTTTGTAAGTCGCCCGAGGGTATACACATCTGTTTATGCCCGCGTTACATACATAACTTTATGTCATACTAGTTCGTTATTGCAATACAATCTCAATACAAATCAGTATTTTAAAAAATCCGGTTTGAATTAATAACATTGCCATTTTATCATAGTAGACACCAACGTTGCTAGGTGAATGTTGACAAACGTAAATGTCATAAAATCACAATAATTTTTATATGTGTCAAAGTTAGAAGTCAACATGTACGAAGATTTTGGAATTCCTGACGAAATTATTGAAAAAGCAAAGAAAGCAACTGAAAATCTGTTGCCAAAAAAGTCTAAAGAAGCTTACAACATGGAATACGAAAAATTATTAAATTGGATGCAAGAAAACTACGTAAAAGATGATAATGAAACAGTGTTGCTTGGATACTTCGGCGATCTCGCTAAAACATTTTCTCCGATTTCCTTGTGGTCCAAATATTCCATGGTAAAGAAGACTTTAATAGTAAATAAAAATATTAACATTGCTAATTATTATAAGTTAATGGAATATTTGAAGCAAACTTCGAAAGGCTACAAACCAAAGAAGTCTAAAATTCTGTCTAGAGAAGATGTTTTAAAATTTATTCATAAGGCACCGAACGAGACGTTTTTAATGAACAAAGTTGCATTAATATTTGGACTATTTGGTGGATGTCGACGGCAAGAACTTGTGAATATGTTAGTTACTCATGTAAGATATAGAAAATCGGTTTTTTTGGTAAATGTACCAGAGACAAAGACCGATAAAAAAAGCATTTTACCATTATAGATGAGGGTGAAATGAACAGTTAAGAGCTAATAAGAGATTATATTTCACTAAGGCCATGTGGTTGCTCAGAAAAAAGGCTTTTTCTGACCTATAGACAAGGTCGATGTACTGTACAGCCAGTAGGAAAAAACACGTTTGGAAAAATCCCGTCCAATATAGCGGAATATCTGGGTTTGAGTGATCCTGAGAAATATACAGGTCATTGTAAGCATCGAACGTCAGCAACTCTTCTTGTAGAGGCTGGAGCCAGTATGACCACGTTGAAGCGCCATGGTGGATGGAAGAGTATGTCGGTTGCTGAAGGATATTTAGAGGATAGTTTATCTTCAAAAAATTAAGTTTCAAGAATGCCGGCAGGTGTACCTTCCGGGTCTGGCGTTACGGTACAGAAATTTGAAACTCAAACTATGAAACATGAATCGTTTGCTGCAGGCAACTTAACTATCACCGGATCATTTCAGAACTGCCAATTTTATATTAATTCGTCAAAATAATGTTCATCGAATATTTACATATATTACTATATTCCGTTTGTAATTTCATTAATAAAGGTTATTAAATAAGTATTAAAAAAGTATTTCTCTTTATGCCCGCGCGGACCATAAAGTGACCTTTATGCCCGCACGGGCATAAAGTACGACATTAGATAGTTGGTAACTAAGTAATAAAAACACAATAATGAACTAGTATGACATAAATAGAAAACTAGTAGCGAATATAATGGTGTAAGTGCGACACTAGTAGTGTGTGTTGTCTCATCCACTTTAGCATGCTTCTAATTAAATTTTGATGAAATCTTGAGGAATTTGTTTTTTTGCTGTAATAACTGCATTTTTAAGTTTCCTCAGGTTTTTAGGTGTAGGTATTTGATGTTTAACATTTTTCTTGGGGTGATCCCAAGGGCTTTTTGGTTGCCACTGCATAATTGGTATACAAACTTGATTAAGATAATCGAGTATCTCCCCGGCTTTATGAGGTCGAGCGTTGTCTTGCAAAAACAGAAAATTGGTTTCCAATAAAGGACCGAAAATAGTATCGTACGGACATGACCCAATTATGAATAATGTGCATATACCATCTCAGAACATAACAGAGCTACCGCCGAATGGAATCCTTGCAATGAGCAAACCTCTCTCATGGTCTTCGCCAGACTCGTTCACGACCATCTGGAAACATAAGGCTTCATAAGGGTTCATCTGTAAAAAGAACTTTTTTTCCAATTATCCACAGATTAATTTTGATAATTTCGAGTAACTCTGTTCTCTCCAGTGATAGTCCTATTTCTTAAAGCATATTGTCTAATAAAACGTTAATTTCGATCGTTAGTGTATTGTTTGCGCACTTCCCTTGGCTTTCTAGAATAATTACTAAAATAATTCTAGAATAATTGTCCACCTCATTTAACCTTCTTACCATACGACTTATTGCCTAACAAATTGGCAACATAACTTTGACAATATCCCTCATCCAATAAAACTGAGGCCCGCACTACCTCTTGTTCAGTTAACTGAACCACAAAAAATGTTTTACTTTTAAAAAAGAAACAATTTATAAAACAATATTGAAAATTTAATAATATCATAAAATAATCTCACCGTCGTTAACATAATAAACAATTATTTAACGAAATAAATTACACGACAAAATTAATAAAAAAAAGACACTTTATATTTTTACTACCAAAACAACTTTTACATCACTCACTAATGATTTCCATGAAGGGAAGCAAATAGAATCTATTAATTTTGGTAATAATAAATATTTTACTAAAGATTCCGATAAAGGGGAGCAAATTGTGTGATGTAAAAAACATATAATTTTGCTCAAAACGATAAATACTAGATTATCGATAATAAAAATAACAAAGTGTTAGAAGAAAAATCCAACGACAGACAGCAGCACTTTAAAACGACCAATTGCCGCCAAAATTTAAATGTTTGTTTATAATATTCACAACTATTTTGGGCGCTTTTTTTTCAGGAAAATTATAGGATTACCTATATTATTTAAGGTCATGAAATTTTGTAAAATTTGTGACGCATTGTAATGAAACCTCCGGAAAGGAAACTCCCGGAAGGGAAATTTCCCAGAAAGAAAAGGGAGGAAAGGGTAGGAAACAGAAACTACCTAATATGAAAAGCTTGTTTTTTAGAAAAATTGTGCGTATTTCAAATAGTATAATATAGTCCAAGCAATAGGAAAAGTGCAAGCAAAAATTAATATCCAAAAAAAAATATGAGCGTATAGGAAATTAAAATTTAGGGTGAGTTTCTATTTCATGCAACTCGATCTTGATTACCAAACATAACCAAAAAAATTTGCAAAGTTGCGAAAAGCGGTTTTTTACTAATAACTAACAAACTACAGCTCCGATCGAAAAAAGTTAAATTAAGAAATTGTAGGTATTAAAAATATCTATTAAATATTTTATAATTTTTTGATAATTATTGATACTTTTCGAGTTATATCGCAAAAACCGTGAAAAATCGGGTTTTCTATAACTCGTTAACTGTAAATTATTCAAACTTATTACTTACTGTTTAGTGTAGCATATGGCAAGCCAAAAAAGTTTTTTTTTGTAATATTGATTATTTTTCAAGATATGAAGTTTCCTCCAAAAAGATGCTCTTTTAATTTAGCTAGCTCTGTTTGGGGGATGATGCTACAGTAACGATTTAGGGCTTATTCTTTTCTGTAATAGTTGTACTTTTATATTATTGAAAAAGTATTTTGATTTTTTTAATTATAAAGGTCAAAAAATTACTTTAAAACAAATGCACTATTTTTTACATGTTTTTTTAAAATAAATTTTTTAATTTTGTTTTTATAGAAATGACTTTCATGAAAAAAGATTCCTGGCATCATTTCACGCATTTTAAAAAATTGAATTCCTACGATCATTAGGAGCCGAGATAATTTTTTTATTTCAAACAAATCTGGAAGGCGCAATAATCATCGTACAGCAGTCAATTTCATGGATATTAAGGATATTAAGAATACCTATATTTTTAATAAAAAAATACTAGGATATGTCTAGTTCATTTGCAGTATTATTCTTCTCTTCTACTTCTGCACTTCAAGGATTAGGCTTACAGCCTGTTCCGTCTTCATTCTAGCCATCTTCTTCTGGGTCAACCTCTTCTTCCTCGTGGTCTGTAGTTTACCACTTGTTTGACCAATCTGTTTTCGTTCATTCTTTCAATGTGTTGTCTCCATTTTAATGAGTTTTGTTGTATTCTGTCATTCATTGAAAATATGTTTAATTCGGCCCTTTTATCTTCATTTTTTTTTGGTCCCTCAGTGTGCAACCTTTTGTTTTTCTTAGAAGACTGTATTTGTTGTATATCTCGTTTTTGATGTGCCCAGGATTCGCTTCCGTATGTCAATACAGGTGTTGTCATCACTTTATAGAATTACATTTTTGTTTCTTCACTTGTCTTGTTTTGTAGTGTTTTTTGTATGGTGCTACACATCATTTGGAATTTATGTAGTTTGTTTGTAACATCTTTCTCATTTTCGTAGCTTATATCACATCCCAAGAAATTGAAGTGTGATATTTGTTCTATGAGTGTTTCGTTTATAAGTATCTTGAAACGAACGGGTTGTTTTGCTTCAAAAGCCATAAGTTTCGTCTTTTTTTTTGATATTTTTAGGTTATAGTTTGCCACGCCTTTTTCTTGGTTCTCTAATGAGTACTCTGCTAGTGGTCTCTCTACTGGCAAATTATGCCCGAGCTCAGCCGTAGAGGGTAGAAGAAAAAAATCTAAAAGTGAGCCGCGCCACCGACTTAAAACGGTACAAGCCGGAAACCCCTAGGTCTTGTAGGCACCAGCAGAGCCACGCGAAAAACAACAAACAATTATGGTGAACTAAATAAATAAAACTATATTTACAATTACTGCAATATATTAATTAAGTAAAAATGATGTTCTGATTTTTTACAATAAATTCTGTATTTTCGTAAAGTGGTTTAAACGAATTTAATACACTTTCTTAAAATAATATTTAAATTAATTATAACAATCTTCCAGACAGTAATAAAAACCTAATGAGGTACAAAAGAGAATTAAAATAAAAAAAAACAACAAAAAGAAAATGTTCACAATATTTAAAATTTCGAAAATAATTGGTTTTATATAAATTTCCTGATAGCCAAAGATCAACACAACAAAAAAAAGAAATACCAAATAAATGGACTTGCTACAAAAATAATATTTTAAAACCCTTACAATATCCACATAAATTATATTCAGTGATATATAAATTCAGATTCAGCTTGGAGCCGGTACAAATTTAACGAAAAATAATTTGGTTACTTTTAAACTATTGAAAACTTTATTGGGACGTCACTGGGAGCAGGTACAAATTAAATGAGAATAACTTGTTAGTTGATAAAATTAAATTCCATACCATGTAACCAATTGAAAACCTCACTGAGACGTCACGGTAACATCGATGATCCAAGAACCGAAACACCAAATAGTATTATCAATAATTTCTGCTAAAATTACCAGGCAAGTCTTTATAACGCTGAAATTTATCGTCGATGTGGATGGAACGGCACGTGGTACTTCACGATGGCTTCACTTCATCAAATCCCACAAGTGGTGATCTTAACTCGACCCCAATATCCAAAAATATTCACCACATAGGCACGACAGAATGGTCAAGTTAAAAATTAAATGGTTTATCTTCTTAATCCAATAAAGATGGCCCCAAATACAGCCAGATATGGAAGAAGAAACCGTAGAAGTTCCGCTCCCGTGTTAATATCAAACCGTTCCAAAAACTCTCAACCGACTTCCACCACTGCCACCAAACGAATGATGAACCTTCCTCGCTCCCAGACCGGACATCAAAAAATGTTCCGGGACACGCGTCAGCCAACCTTTCCATGTATAAGTCCCTAGTTCATAATCGCGCTCGTCCGCATCAATTGCCAGCCCAAGCAAATCAACCATAATATATCTAACAACACACGACAATCGAGGCCAATAATCAAGGCGAAGTCCAATAAGAGAGACAAAAATGTCACAGCTATTAATAATCGAATTCTATCACTACTATATAGGCAACACTATATACAACGAACCCAAATGCAGACTATTATAATAATGAAACGGCAGATAGGAGAAGAAAAAAAAATAGGCACGTGACAAGTTTTTACATACCTGATTCAAGCGGTAGATTGCGTATTGTAGGTCGTCTTCTGTTTTTTGTAAAATTATTTGGTCATCGGCAAACTGTACTGTGTTTATGCATTTATTGGTAGGTGTCAGTCTTATTCCGTATTATTAATTAATGAATAAAGTGAGGCGTGCAGGCGCAGAGCGTGGCAGCTGTAGAGAATGGCGAAGTGGGGATTGTGGTGAGCGCTCGAACTGAAAATTCATTTCGTGCGTTCAAAGTTGCTTGCGCTCAAAAATTTTTGAGTATCTCGGCTTCTGGACTATGCACAAAAATCCTTTTGTATTTAATTTGGGGTAGCTCGTCGAGATAAACACGAATATCATTCACAAAATGATATAATAACTTTTACAAAACATTTATTAAATAATTACAGTAAAAATAATCGTATATTATATTGAGAAAGATTTACATTAAAAAATAATTCTCCTTTTTTTTTATTGGAGGATTGTGTGCTGAATCATGTAAAAAAATTGCAATATTTTTTGTTATTTTTTGACCCTTAAAATTAAAAAAATCAATATACTTTTTTAGTAATATGAAAGTACAACTCATACAGAAAAAAAATAAGCCCTAAATCGTTACTGTAGCATCATCCTCCGAGTAGAACTAGCTAAATTAAGACAGCATCTTTTTGGAGAAAACTTATATACATATATCTTGAAAAATAATCAATATTTATCAATTTTTCACGGTTTTTCCGATATAACTCAAAAAGTATCAATAATATCAAAAAATTATCAAATATTTAATAGATAGATCTTTTTAATACCTACAATTTCCTAATTTAACTTTTTTTGATCGGAGCTGTAGTTTTTTAGTTATTAAAAAAAACCGCTCTTCGCAACTTTGCCAATTTTTTAGGTTATGTTCGGTAATCAGGATCGAGTCGCTTGATTTAAAAACTCACCCTGAATTTTAATTTCCTATACGCTCATGTTTTTTTTTGGATATTAATTTTTACACATTTAATATTCGGCCGCTTCCTTGTTTCTTGGACCAATAATGACTATAAGCTTGTAGATTGTAGATTGTAGGGTGGCTCGTGAAGACCATGCTGCCCCTCAAGCACTTCGACCTATCAGATCTTTTGTGCATAACCCTTAATCTATTCGAGGCCCGGGATTCCAAGACTTCGAGTAAAGTTTATCAGTTTACTGGGCTAAGTTTCTGATATCGAAGGGCTTTAGGAAGGCCCCTTTCAGAAACTTAAACTTTTTGCAGAAAAGCTCTGGGCATTCGCAAAGCAAATGTTCTGCAGTTTCAGCGAAGTTCTCGCAGTAGCGGCAACTATAAATCTCTGTTTTACCCATCTTTTTCAGGTGGTACCTTAGAGGGCAGTGTCCAGTGAGGAGTCCCGTCACCAGTTTCAAGTCTTTCTTGTCCAGCTTTCTTTACTAGCCTTTTCGCTTGCCTTTATCCTGGCACTTTATAAGCTTCTTACGGTATCTCTTTTGCATTCTCCTTATACTGGGGCATATTTTTTCTAGGATATTATGTCGAGAAATATTTAACCCTGGGGATATTTTGTTCTTAAAATATTTTGTCCTTGGGATATTTTGACAAGGGATGTTTTGTCGGGGATATCTTGTCGGGGATATTTTGTCCGGGGATCAAAACGCGTGTCACGTGTATATCCTTCTATTTAAAAAATCGATAAACTTTAAAAACAGACATTTACTTTTAAATATAATGGTTCTTCTGATAAATAAATATTGGATAGCCGTTAAAAAATATTTAAAATATGCCACTGGCAACCAATTCGGATAAAAGTGCATTTCTGTTTAAGGTGAAGTAGGGACGCTGTAACTGTGCCTTTCATAAATAATTTATCTCAAAAATAAGTGATGCAAAGCATTGAAACGTTTTTTACCAGAGTATTATCTAAATGAACATTAATTAATTACCACATTACTTTCATTTAAAAAATAAAAAATAAACGTTATTGCAAAAAAATTTCTATTTACGCAACAATAACATATTTCTGTTTTACTTTTTTGTGATAAATCAAACATTTATTGTTTGTAACAAATAAATTTAAATTGTTTTTGCGGTAATTTTTTACCTTTACGGTTTAAGAAAACAATAACTATTTAAATATAACTGTTATTGGACATCGTTACGAAATCGTGTAGTTTTTATTATGTGGTTAATTAGATGTTGTTTATATACAATTATAGGTTATGGTAATATATTTGTTAAAAATATATTTTGATTAATTTTTTTTAAGCAAATAATCTTGCTGAAATGGATCGTCGTATCTAAAAGAATATGGTAATATTTACCAATCTTAATACACGTTAAATTGATTGTAATAGAAGTTGCATACAATTGAATAATATGTATACCGAAAAAATATTAAAAAAAAGATTTTTTAAATTACTTAATTTCAAAAAAATTATTTTTAAAATGTTTAAAATGCCAAAAAAATTAAAAATTAATATTGGGAAAATTTTAAATAACTTTTGTTAAGATATTTAAAAAAAATTTTAAAAATTAAACAAAAATGAACATTTTTAAATAATGTAAAATTTAATAAAAAAAAATATTCAGGGTGATTCATTAACAATGTCCAATCTTTGAATTGTAGACTCTAGACAATATTGCTAGTTTCCGATATACCGGGTTTAAAGTTTAAGGAATACTTCGAAAGTTTATTTGAAAAAAAAAATACACAAGTACAGGCCCCATTCGGAGACATGAGTGAAAGTTGCAATGAAAGTGAAATTAGTACGACAGAAACTTTGAAAGCGTTGAACAGTATGAAATTGGGTAAAGCTGCTGGGTACGACAGAATAACAGTTGAAATGCTAAAGATTGGACAAAGTGTGGTAGCCAGTCTGCTGTACCACCTTTTTAACCTTTGTTGGAAAAGTGGTAGCGTACCAGACGACTGGTGTAAGGCCGTTATCGTGCCGCTTTACAAAAAGAAAAGGTTCGCAGCAGGACTGTTAGAACTACCGAGGTATTAGTTTACTCAGCATATTCGGCAAACTTTATGCAAAGATATTGATTAAAAGAGTAACGAATGAAACTAAAAAGATTATATGGGATGTGCAAGCAGGATTTAAAAAAAGAATGTATATGTATGGGGTAAGCGGTAGTTTAATACGAGCACTGAAATTACTTTACGAGGATTCCACTGCTTGTGTCAGAATAAACGGAGCTTGCACGGACTGGTTTGACATCGAAAAAGGTGTGAGACAGGGATATGTAGCTTGGCCATGGCTGTTTAACTTATACATAGACGATTGTTTAAAATATTTGAAAGGGAGTGCGTATGGATTGAAAATGAATGATTTGATCGTCAAATGCCTTCTTTACGCCGATGATCAAGTCATATTAGCGTCATCTGAAGAGGAGTTGCAGACAATGGTTAATGTTATGCATGATGTCCTGAAAATCAAAGGGATAAAAAAAATGTAAGCAAAACGAAAGTAATGGTTTTTAAAAGAGAAGAAAGCATGACAAACTGTGAAGTTTCGATTGAGCGAAAAAGAGTGGAACAAGTAAATGAATTTGTGTACTTGGGTTCAAAGTTAACGAGAGATGGAAAGTATGACAGTGACATTGAGCGAAGGGTGTTGGCAGGAAAACAAATGAATGAGGCACTGCACTGCATAGCTTTATAAACATTGAGAAATAAAATAAAATAAAATAAAATAGGCACATCTGTCTGTGCATAGACGATTGTTGGTTCCCACACTTATATATGGTGGTGAATGTTGGGTTTTGCAGAAGAAGCATGGAAATACGGTTAAAGCTGTGGAGATGAGTAGTCTGAAAAGTACAGCCGGGGTAAGTTGGTTGGATAAAATAAAGAATAGTAAGATAAGAGAACGCTATGGTGTAAAAGAAGATGTGGTTACAAATAAAGATAAAGGAATGCTTAGATGGTTTGGACTCGTATAAAGGATGTATAAAGGAAGACTAACGAAACAAATTTATAAGGCGAGTGTGAAAAATTCCTGTTGCAAGCTGATTGGAAAAAATTAAATAAAAACAATAAGTTTTTCTATTTTATTTACCAGTTTGCTGAACTTTTATTTTTTTCTAAAAATACAACATCTGTGATGATATTTGAGATTTTTTTTTTATTATTTTTTATTTATTTTTTCAGAATTTTTGTGGAAACATCACTTACAATGACGCATTTTGTTGGTAATGCAGTTTATGTTGTTTTTATTTCTGAATCAATAGCTAAGGTAGGTAATAGACATTTTTTAAATTGTACAAACCTAGTCTATTTGTAGCAATTAGTCAATAGTAATATATATATATATATATATATATATATATATATATATATATATATATATAACCGAACTCTCTAGGCTTCTTTATATGCTTACCTGTAATTTTTTGTGAAGGAAGAAACCAAAAATTTGAAAATGTATAATGATATACGAAAACTAAAATATACCTACTGTTGAATTGTAAACTTAACAATATATAAATACGATTCAATGTATATAACCTCTTCAATTATTAACAACCTCCCGACGTCGTCTGCGCATGCTCAGAATTAAGTGATTAATGTTCTGTTACTGTATCTCATTCCAAGCGCTAAAAGAAGGGTTATTCTATTGTCTCTTAATCTTTCCATACAAAGAACTCTTTCTTAAAACACATACCACATGTGATCAATTAGGTTAAGGTCTGGGAACTGTGGTGGCCAATTGACATTATTGCTAGACAACGCGTGGTAGCTAGTCTGCTGTACCGCTTTTTTAACCTTTGTTGTTATCGTGTCGCTTTACAAGCGAAAATGTTCGCAGAAGGACTGTAAGAACTACCGAGGTATTAGTTTACCCAGAATAGTCGGCAAACTATGCAAAAATATTGATTAAAAGAGTAACGAATGAAACTAAAAGATGATATGGAATGTGCAAGCAGGATTTAGAAGAGGAAGGAGATGTCTTTTCATTACAAGGTATAGTTGAAAAATTCTTGGCTAGTAGTCAGATGGTCTATTGCGCTTTTATAGGCATGGAAAAGGCCTATGACAGTGTGGTGAAAAGTAAATTGTAGTCGACATTGTCTATGTATGGGGTAAGTGGTAGTTTAATACGGGCACTAAAATCACTTTACGAAGATTCCACTGCTTGTGTCAGGATAAACGGAGCTTGCACGGACTGGTTTAACATCAAAAAGGTGTGTAAAAAAAGTTATGATTGAGGAAGAAAGTCCATAAATTTGTGTACTTGGGTTCAAAGTTTACGAGAGATGGAAAGTTTGACAGTGACATTGAGCGAAGGGTGTTGGCAGGAAAACAAATAAATAAGGCACTGCATAGCTTTATGAACAGCCAAAAAGTGTCAAAAAAGGCACGTCTGGCTGTGTATAGAGGTGTGTTGGTTCCTACACTTATGTATGGTAGTGAATGATGGGTTTGGCAGAAGAAGCATGAAAATTGGATTAATGCTGCTGAGAAGTATAGCCGGAGTGACTCGGGTGGATAAAGTAAAGAATAGTGCGATAAGAGAACGCTATGGTGTAAAAGAAGATGTGGTTACAAAGATAAATAAGGGAATGCTTATATGGTTTGGACACGTAGAAAGGATGGATAAAGGAAGATTGATGAAAAAAATTTATAAGGCGAGTGTAAATGGACAAATCGGTAGAGGTCGACCTCGGCGAACATATCTCGATCAGATCAACATTGTTTTGAAGAAAGGCCAGGTCAAGAGTACCAACAACCGACGAGCATGTATGAGAGCACTGATGAAAGTAGAGGAAGCAAAATATGTGTGTAAGAACCGTAGCAAGTGGAAGGAAGTGGTCTCTGCCTACCCTTACGGGAAAGAGGCGTAACTATATGTATGTATGTATATAATATTGTCAATTCCATTGCAGTTCATTACGTTTGTTGTCTGGCATTTTCAAGCATGTAAACAAAGTTGAGAGCATATGGAACAACAACTGGGGCCAATACCTAACCTACGTAAAAAAGTTCTTCAACACAATAAGATCGGGTTTTGCCACCGAAACTGATTTTTCTAGTCAGACCATAATTATTTTTTCTCGAAAAGAATGCACCAACTGGACTCTCTCCATACAAACACATGGCATCTAAAAAAGTCATTATTTCATAAAACCTTAAAGAATACCTCTTACTGACTGGTTTGCAAAATTGCAAAATACTTTAAGGAAGACAATGTCAAGAAGTTTAAGTTAATCAAACATCATTTTTATGTTCAAACTCCACCAAAATTCTCTACGTAGGATTTGTAGATTGTAGATTGTAGGGGGGGTCGTAAAGGCAACGCCAGCCTCTCAAGCACCTCGACCAATCAGATCTTTTGTGCATAACCCTTAATCTATTCGAGGCCCGGGATTCCAAAACTTCGAGCAAATTTTATCAGTTTCCTGGGGGCTAAGTTTTTGATATCAATTGGCTTTAGGAAGGCTTCTTCCAAAAACTTTATCCTCGTGCAGAAAAACGCTGGGTATTCGCAAATGTTCTGCAGTTTCAGCGAAGTTATCGCAGTAGCGGCAACTATCACTCTCTGTTTTGCCCATCTTTTTAAGATGATACCTCAGAGGGCAGTGTCCAGTGAGGAGCCCCGTCACCACTTTCAAGTCTTTTATGCTCAACTCGAGAAGCTGTTTAGTTTTCGTTGGCGAAAGGCTTGCAAGCTTTTTCGCTTGTCTTTGTCCTGGCACTTTATGCAAGTGAGATTTCATTTCATTTGTTTCCCAGCGTCGAACCTGTTTTTTCAAGTGGGCTTTGGAAAGTCCACAGAAGGGTTCTGGCCCGGAAAATTGTGTATTTGCCTCTTCTTTGGCAATACAATCTGCTTCTTCGTTGTCTTTAACTCCCTTGTGATCTGAAACCCACATCAGAGTAGCCTGATTGTTCGCTGCCAGTTGTCCAAGGGACTGTTTACAGTCCCAAGTCAGCTTAGACTAACAAGTGTATGATTTTAGAGCTTTTAGTGCTGCTTGGCTATCTGATAAAATATAGATTTCTGCCTTTCGGGAGTTTCTTTCTTTTGGTAGGAAGAAGAAAGTCCAATTAAACTATCTTGCATCAACTATCCGAAATAAAAATTTGCTTATTCCGATTTAGATGTTTAGGATATCAATTAAAAATGAATATCCAACTCCCAACGCTGGGTTAAAAATTTGTAAAAATTTTAATCAAATTAAATTTACGATTAAATTTACATTGCAAGAATTATCTTAAATTTTGTTTATATTTTTGTGGGTAATTTATGTGAAGATACACTAATTTAGACAAGGGAACCACGTCGGGACATAATACTGAACCTGTAAGTGCACCTCGTACTGATTTAGTTTAGAGACCTCTGGACTATTTCGAAAAAAAAATCTGAACCTATAGAAAAAAAAATAAAAATTGTCTTACCAATAAAATCCAACCAAAACTAAATAAATTCCAATTTATCCGAAACTGATTTTAACCTTTTTATTTTTTTAGTTAATTGGAAATTATCACGAACCGGCACAATATTGGGGTCAATATTTTAAAATCATGATTCTGATTCTGTTGTTGTTTTTTTGTCAGATACGAGAATTAAAACACTTAGTTCCATTTTCGTTCATAGCTAACATGACGATGATTTTGGCTTTGAGCATCACCGCTTATTACATGGTCAGCGAGATGGCGCACGTAAAGATAACTGAAAGAAAATTGGCGACCAGCATATCAGGTAATATATTCTATTAAGACAAAAAACATTTTTTTTTACAAATATAAGTACAATGGACAACAAAAGTTAATAATCTTAAATTCACCACTAGAATAAAAACAGGTGTCTAATATGCTAAAAAACTTATTCCGGTTACCTCCCTAAGATTCCCTTCTGTATAGGCAGAAAGGGCAATTCGGGGATGGCTCGAAGACCAGAATTTAATGTACTGGAAAACATAAACTAGAGAGTGCCGATGATACTCTCATATTGGCGACAGATCAACTCGAGCTGGAAATGATCATGTCGATCAGACAAGCGGACAGAAAGAAAATAGATGCATTTGCAATGTGGGTTTACCGACGAATGCTCCTAAAATGGACCGCACCAATGTATCGATCCTAGAAGAACTGAAATTCGAGGACAGGCTGTCTAATAGAATAAACCGGAACAAAGTGCGGTATTTCGGGCACGTCTCCAGAAGACCAAATGCTTTAGAAAAGCTGGTGGTTCAAGGCCAAGTAGACGGAAGAAGGTCATGAGGAAGATCTCCAACCCGATGGGTAGACGGAATCACAAGCTTGACTGGACTCTCTCTGCATGAGGCCACAGAACTAGCTCAGAACAGAGAGGAGTGGAATATTGCTATAAAAATGGTAAAAGCATAGTGCTACCAAACCCTTGTGAGGGTAGTAGAACCGAGGAAAGAGCAGACAGGCAAGGCCCCTCATAGGCATGTCTTCTCGAGAAGGCCTATCCAAAAGCATTACGTTGCTAAGTAGAAAGAATTCCAGACTAGCAGTAGACCTACTGACCGGTCATAGTACCCTTAGATATCACATGCACAATCTGGGGCTGGCCGACAACCCTAATTGTGAATCGTGTTAAAGGGAAAAAACCAGCCTCCATATTCTTGGCCAATGCCCGGCGTACAACGGACTAAGGCTGACTGTGCTGAGCTTAGCTTTACTCGAGCCCAAGCATTTAAGGCAACTATTAATCAAACCTTCTCCTATTTTGAAAGAAGACAGGTAAAGCGGATTACTGATTGCCATCACGGGGAGACACATCGAACATTGTATGAGTGCCGTTGACGGGTTTTGGAGGCAACCACCCAACAGCTTATTATTATTATTATTATTATTATTATTATAATTACCTCCTCAAAATCCATCTATTTTAATTAACAGAATACTGTTAGCTCAATGGCCGGAGAAAAACATTCCATAATTTAAACAAGTCGTAAATTTGCTCAGCATCAATTAATCCTCTGAAAATTGGACTGTATCTGGGAATTGACTCGAGGCTTGCAATTAAAAAAAAATATCACAACCAATTAGTAACCAGAAGATCGACTCACGCGAAGGTGGAGTCTTATAGATTCTGAGGCTTGGAGGTACAATTTAAAGGATTTCTTAGTCTATATTTTTTTAATCGCGAATAAGGTGACGTCGAGTTTAAAATTCAATGCTTGCTCTAACTGATACAAAATTTGGATAAAATATCTTCTTTTTAAAAGTTCACTGTTCACTTAAAGCATTAACGAAAAACAATTGGAAGCTATCCACTTGAAACAAAACATACAAAGGAAAGACAAATGTCAAATATGTAAATTAACATGTAGTGATTACTGATCAAACAAAAAGGAAGACGTAGTGTCTTAAACGAAGGTTGTAGTTCTAATCGGAATGCGCATTTATGCTAATAATACTAGCCATACGTAGTATTCCAAAAGTCCAAGCGTGGTAGTGGGAGCCGAATTTACTGGACGGAAGTGAATGTTCGATTCTAACAAATTAAACTAAATAAAACGTTATGGCGCGAACAAACTTTTTCGATAAATGTTAAAGCAGTCAATAAAATGACTACATACAATTTTGCAATATGACGCAACCACGTGGCGCAGGAGTCTGATTGTTGGTGCATGTTGAGACGTGTTCATACTTACACACTATCCGCTGCGCCAAGCTGGTAGGCTCAGTTGTTTGTCAGCAGTGATAGTGTTAAGTGTGTATGGCATCGGTAACGAAATGAAATTCTGGTGATTTTGAGGTATAACTTCGCTCGTAGTTTAAACATAGACCAGTGCTTAGAACAAATGACTCTTGCACAAGGCGATGAGTGTCCACATCGTACAACAACATTAAAATGGTACAGAGAATTCCAAAGGGGAAATATCAGTCCTAAGGATGCTGACAGGACGGGGAGGCCACCAACGTCCGTTGCGGAGGAAAACGTTACTGCTGTAAGGAAACTGCTTGGCGAAGACAGACAAGTGACTTACCACCAGATTAATGAATCCTTAGGCCTAAATGCAACAGCAATTTGTTTGATTCTCAACGATCATGGTGCCTCATGGTCTCTCTGGGTGCCGCATAGTCTGACAGAAGACCAGATGACACGATGTGTGAAATGGTGCCGGGAGACTATTTTACTGTTGTATTCTTCGGGGATTAACCTAGGTTAACCTAATATTGTCTGACTTTTGCGGTCTCGTGCCTCGCTTGTTAACAGTACAGGTTTGGCCGTTTCTGTCCCTTCACCACATTGTCTGCAGTGAATTCTCCGTTGTATATCCCCATTTTTTGTAGATGTCGTCTCATTGGACTGTGACCAGTAAGAAGACACGTTATAATTCTTACCTGATTCCTACTCATCTTCGGTAGTTTTTCAGTTCTGTGTTTTGTTGGTTTCTTGATGAATTTTTTCCGTGGTGCATGAGAGGGGCTTTTTTCCACCGCTCTCTTTGTTTTCATTTGGCACAGTCCGTATGCATAATCGGATCTCAGATTTAGTAATCCCGAGTGCGGGTTCTCGGCCAATGTATGGGGCTAATCAGCCCTTTCTTGCTAGTTAATTAGCCCTCGATTTTACAGTGTCCTGGAACCAACATCAAAAATATTTTGTTGTGTTCTGAGAGGACACAGAATTCTTGCCGGCATTTCCATACCAGTCTTGATGTCACTTTTTGTTTACAAGTTTTATTACATTTAATTTATTTATTTTTATGTTTTTTTTTATTAAAACGAGGCCATAAGGCTAAACATTTATTCAAAAAAAATATAGCATAAAGTCGCTTTTTCTACTATAAAACAAATGTTTACAGGTATACCAACTTTCTTTACGACCGTAATATTTGCCATGGAAGGCATTGGAACCATCATGCCGGTAGAAAATTCAATGGTAGAAGATAAATTCATCGGCTGTCCTGGTGTATTGAATATTTCTATGTTATTGGTAGTATCTTTTTACACAGTTATTGGTTTTTGTGGATATTACGCTTACGGGGACAGAACAGAGGCTACAATAACTCAGAATTTACCCAATGGAGAAATGTAAGTAAATATAAATTAGTTATACAGTGTGTTTAATTATTCAAAAAGGTTACTGCGCTTTCGTAGACTTCGAAAAGGCCCATGATAGAGTGGTAAGAAGTGAATTGTGGTCAACATTGTCTATCTATGGGGTAAGCGGTAGCTTGTAGATTGTAGAAGGGGTTGTGAAGGCTATGCATGCTCTCAAGCACCTCGACCTATCAGATCTTTTGTGCATTGTAGATTGTAGATTGTAGGGGGGGCACTGAAATCACTTTACGAAAATTCCACTGCTTGTGTCAGGATAAAAAGAGCTTACACGGACTGGTTTAACATCGAAAAGATGTAAGACAGGGATGTGTGGCTTCGCCATGGCTGTTTAACTTATTTATAGACAGTTATTAAAAAGATTTTAAAGAGAGTGTGCATAAATTAAAATTGAATGATTTGATCGTCAAATGCCTCCTTTACGCCGATAATCAGGTCAAATTAGCATCATCTGAAGAGTTGCAGGAGATGGTTAATATTATGCATAATGGCTTAAAAATCAAAGAGATAAATGTGAATGCAAGCAAGATTAAGTAAGGATTTTTTAAAAGAGAAGAAAGCATGACAAACTGCGAGGTGCTGATTGAAGCAGAAAGGGTGGAACAAGTAAAAGAGTTTATATACTTGGGTTCAATGTTTAAAAGAGGCAGAAAGTAAGACTTTAATATTGAGCGAAGGGTGTTGGCAGGCAAACAAATGAATAGGGCCCTGCATAGCTTCATAAGCTGCCCGAACGTGTCAAAAAGGTACGACTGGCTGTGCATAGAAAAGTGCTAGTCCCTACCAGAAGCAGAAAAGGATTAACGCTGCGGAAATAAGTAGTCTGAGAAGTATAGCCGGAGTGACTCTGATGAATAAAGTGAGGAATGATGTGAAAGATGTGGCAACAGATGGATAAACGAATGCTGAGATGGTTTAAACACGTAGAGAGGATGGGTGAAAGAAGATTGACGATTTATGGGGCGAGTGTGAATGGACAAGTCGGTAGAGGTCGACTTTGGCGAACATATCTCGATCAGATCAACATAGTTTTGAAGAAAGGCCAGGTCAAGAGTACCAACAACCGACGAGCATGTATGAAAGCGCTGATGAAAGTAGAAAAAGAATCTCAGCAAGTGGAAAAAAGTGTCCTTTGCCTACCCCTACGGGAAAAAGTCGTGATTATATGTATGTATGTATAGACTATGTATGTATTAAGTATTTTGGAAATCTTAACACAAAATTTAAATAGTTAATTGGATACATATGGTTAAAGTATTTTTTTTTTTTTTAATTTCGAATTTTTATTTAAATATCAGTGGTCTGGGTGCGACCCGAGAGATTCACACGACTAGCTTCACAGTGGAAAAAATGAAAAAATACCATGTTTTGTTGTTATAATTATTATTATTCTTTCAAACTTCTTTTTATCATTTCATAAGCGGGAATTATTTTCAATGAAATTAATTTTTTTTTTTAATTATTATGAACAATAATAATTTTTTAGTAACAATATTCAATTGTTATAAACAATGCTTGATACGCGAATACCTTAATACAATTTAAAAAAATTACGTATTAAATGTTAAAAACACAAAAAGAATACCACTGTACCGCCGATGCAAAGAACTGTGTTAATATTTGTTCTGCGCGCATGCGTAGTTCACGCACTAGTACTATTTTTCTTACTCTCATGCAAAGGATCGCCGGAGAAATTTATGAATCCTGGCGAAACTAATCAGGATAATCGGATATTTTGATCGAATTATTGCATTGTCGTCGGTCTTTGACAAGTGTGTAAAGTTTAATTTAAAACTGATCGCTTAATGTAAGGTAAAATCGAGGCCAAAGAGTCAGTTACAAACATACAAGCAAACAAGATACAGGTGAAACTAATATAAGCGTGTTAATATTAGTTTGGCTTGATAATCAATATTTTTTTTTTTTTAGATTAGCTCAGGTAGTGCAGGCATCCATTTCGATAGCAATATTCTTCACATTCATGCTCCAATACTACGTCCCTATCGACATAACCTGGAGGAGAATTAAACCGTATATACCGAAAGATCAACAAAATGTGGCACAAGTAATATGGAGAATTGTAACGGTGACGTTCATTGTTGGAGTAGCAGCGGCTGCTGGAAACCATCTGGGACCGCTGATAGATCTTTTGGGAGCAGTTTTCTTCTCCACATTGGGATTGTTTATTCCCACATTTTTAGATATTGTAATTAATTGGAACAATTGGGGCAAATTTCAATGGATATTAGTGAAAGACATATTACTAATGATATTTTATTTATTCGGTCTGATTTCCGGTACTTACTTTGCCATTTTTAATTTTATTGGTGATTAGTAGATGTTTTAATGACTTTATTACATCGAAAGTATATTTATAATATGTTTATAAACATGTCTGTTTTTGAGACATGTTACTTCATGTAAATGTTAAAAAAAAATTAGCAGAAATTTACGAAAGAATGTGACTAAATCATTCATAAGTAACTTTATTTATGTATGTATATAGTTTTTAGGCAATTAATGCCAAGTTAAAAAACAAATTACATAAAATAGATCTAATGGTTATCTAGATAACCTCTAAATCTTTTTCTTAAAATATATACATATATTTAGCTTAAACAAACGATTGTTAATTTTTTTACAAATAAAGAATGTGTGTGATATGTAGCTTGTAAAATAAATGTTTTATAAGAAAAAAAATTGTGCGGTCGGTGGACCAAACGAAGTTCCTTTCGTTTTTTTTTAACTCCGAATGTTATTCGAAATGAAATCTGTATATTTTAATTATTACTTTGTATTATTTTTTCTCACATAAAAGATATATATATATATATATATATATATATATATATATATATATAATACCTACTTGGCAAGATTCGAATTCAACGTTTTACTTTTTTGTATCTTTTTTTATTCTGCCGGAATTGTTGTTTGCGTTGAGCATTGTTTTTCGGTATTTTATGTGCACTCTGACGTTTGCGCTTTCCATACTCTTTTGGACTATAAACACATGATTGCACTATTGTCTTCCTATAATTTAAATAGTAAAATAAATAGTAAACACTTAAATCGCATGTACAATAAACGAATGTAAACAGTAAATACTTGTTTTAAGTTTTACAATTTTATCAACTTACTTTTCTAAATTTGTATTGCCGCATTTACTGCATTTACTCCATTTTTCAAAACTTAATTGCAAAAATAAAACAATATTCACGTATGATCTAACACAAATAACAAATCCGTGTCTGTATAACCCTGCGTTGAGGTTATATGATAATAAATTATAGTTTAAAAAAATTAAAAACACGTTTTAAGAGTTAATCAAACTAAAAAGTAAAAAATAATTCTTAACATAAGAATAAAATTACTGACGAGAAAATAAATGTTACTGTTCTGTTTGTCATACAAATCACACCACGCTTTTAGAACAGTGACATTAATTTTCTCGTCAGTATACTATTTCATTTACCATGAAAATTATCCGTCTCCGTTTTGATATACCAAACAATTTTAAAATGTAGTTCGCGAATACTTTAATACAATTTAAAAAAATTATGAATTTAATGGTAAAAGCACAAAAAGAATGCATCGGCCGGGAATCGAAACCAGGCTGTCCGCGTGGAAGGCGACCATTCTACCACTGAACCACCGATGCATTTCGTTACGTGACGATTTCTACTAAATCACACTACCCGCAAGCCACGTTAAGGAACTTCGTTTCGATAAATGGGTATGAGAACTGGAATTATCTTAAAGTGAAAGTGAGTTTTACAATTCAAAGACTAAGAATGGAATGACAGATCTAGATAAACATGTGCTTGTCGTTGGAAGCTGAACGAGAAAAAATACCCTAAGATAGATAATCATTTGTTGGCACTACCGAAGAAGTAAATGAAACAAAATTTTTTAAGATAAAAAATCTGCTAGAAGGAATTTTTAAAAGGCCCGTATTGTTAATTCAAAGAATGGCTTCCTCCTGGAAAAGTCAGCTTGAAAAATAAAAAACAAGAACAGCTTTACATTTATAAACCTACAATATTCCATGCTAATTTTAATTTTTTATTATGTTTGTAGATTTGCAGATTAGAATACAAATTTTTATTTTGAATATGATATTAAAAATCATTTTATTATCGAATTTTGATTCATGGCAGCCCATATTTTTTTTAAGGTAAGGATTTTGGATATTGCATTTAAATAATCCAGTTTTAATTTTACTGGACAATTTCTGCCAGATTTTAATGGTTAAATTTAAGTCAGCACCGATTCCAGGGAGTGCAAACCCTGAAGAGTCAGCTTAGAATAACTGAAGAATGTGGTTTACTTACTAGCGAAACTTTGCAAGAAATTTGAGAAGAATTTGAAAATAGGTTATATTATTGTCTACAGAATAACGGAGCACACTTTGAACAGTTACTGTAAATTCGAGGTTTGGATATTAAATAACGAAAAAAAAACACGTTCGTTTTTAAAATACTACTATAGAGACTAAAACTTGTTTTCGTACTGAAATAGTAGACACTTTCAGCTATCCAACACTCTATTCGTTTCCCCCCTATCCCTCTAGGACGCCTTTTGCGCGCGCAGTCTCGATATTTAAATGCTAGACCTCGTACATTTAAGAAGCTGTTTGTAATTAATTTCATTTTAGTTTTTGTTGCAATTTGGCTATATTTAATGTTATCTGCAAAATAAATTAATAGAATAAATTTTTGTTTATATGGCTGATTTGCATTTTTCTTGGGTTTTTATTTGATGTATTACAAAGTAGGGGTTGCTTTTTGACATTTTAAAGAAAAAGTGGGGAAGGTTAAATTGGTGCCACGTGCCACAGCAGAATAACATTTTTGAACCTCCCTTTTGATATTAAATTATTACATTTACGCAAAATCAAAAGTTATTTGGACTGGCTGGTTTTGAAATGAAAGCACTGTATAACTTTCTTTATAGCTATTTAAAAAATGTAACTTGTTCTACTTGTGTAACGGTCCATCTAAAATGTTTATGGTTTACAAGCCATCTAAGGAACTTTCATAGACCCACGCTTACATTTTACTGCCCGTAAAAAACTTTCACAACGAATACCTACATAGTTTTGTCATTTTTTCCATTTTATCTAAACTCACCAAACGTATTTATGAATTATAATACTTTAAACTATAATTTAAATTTTATTTAAAACATGCCATCATATCAGAAGCATATATTTTAAAGTTAATCTTAATTAAAATTATGTTTTCTTTTAAATCCCTGAGGTATCCTTTAAGTTTGTATGCAGACAAGGTTTATTAAAAACGGTTTATTAAAACGGTTTCCATACAGAATTGTTAACCATCATAAAATAGAAATAATCGTAATTCTTTTGTAAAGTGGAAATGTTCAACTAAACTGAGGTTTTGCAGCGGATAGATTATGACAAGTTAATTTTGACAGGAAGTATTCAAACCACACGAAAATATAGAAAAACTTAAATATAACCTAAAATAGCTTACTATAAAGTCAAAATAAAATAAATTGTTCAGTGGTATTTAACAGCTATACATCGTCTTTACATAGATAAAATCAAGTTATCTATTTCTGCAAAGCCTCAAATAATTGTTAGTAGTTTTAAAAATTACTGCCATTTCTCAAAACTATTCGTTAAAGCAGCGTTTCTCAAACTGTGGGGCGCGACAAAAATCTTTATTGAAATTTTACTTACTTAATAATGACAAAGAAACATTCTAAGGACTAATGGCTAACATGAGCTTGTTTTAAGGCGCACAACTTCTCTAAATTTGGTTCTATGTTAGAGATGGCCACTGAGTTCATTTTCTACTTGAAGTTTATTTCTGTATTTAGATTTCACGACAGCAAGTGCAGAAAATCCAGTTTCACAAAGGTAGGACGTTGGAAAAGGCAACAGAATTCTAAGCGCTTTGGCTTTTATAACGGAGTAGTCGTTCGGAAGTTCAGTCCAGAAGTTTGTTAAAGATTTGTTAAAAAAGTTTGATTTTTGTAAGGGATTTGTTGAAATATTTATCAGTTGTTCTTCTTCTTGCAGTGATAGTCCGACAGGTCTATTTTCGAATGGATTTAAAACCCAGCTCCAGTCTGACAACTTGATATCTTTCTCTGCAAAGAAGTATCGCTTGAAATTCTCAGTTAAAAATGTGGGAAACATTTCCAAACTGTTTTCTTTCAATTTGTTATGCCATAACTGCAATTTCTTACAAAAAGCATCAATCTTTTGACTTAAATCAAATATATTTACGTCTTTTCCTTGCAGCTGAAGATTAAGTATATTAAGTTTTTCGAAAATATCTACTAAATAAGAAAGCTTCAGTAAAAATAATTTGTCGAAAAAATCTGTTGAATGCTTGTGACCTTCCTCGCTTAAAAATATCGCTATTTCCCTTCTTAATTCAAAGACACGCTTAACCGTCTTATCGCGTGACAACCATCTGGATGAGGAATAAAACAACAAAGATTGATGCTCAGCTCCCATATCTTCACACAGAACAGAGAACATCCTTGTTTTTAGTGGTCTGGTTTTTATAAAGTTAACAACTTCAATAACTACTGTCAAAATCATGTTTAGTCCAGGGCTTAGCGATTTTGATGCTAACGCTTTCTGATGTATCATGCAGTGCGTCCAGATAATTTCTGAGGATTCCTTTTTTACTAGCGCTTGTAAACTGTTGTATTTACCAGACATGGCTTGAGCTCCATCGGTGCAAATCGCAACACAATTTTTCCATTGCAAATTCATTTTAGTAATAGAATCATTTGTAATCTTGAACAACTCGGTGGCTGTAGTTCTTCCTTCAATCTGTTTACAAAACAATAAATCTTCACATATTTTAGAACATTGACAGAATCTAATGTAGCAAATCAAATGGGAATCATTACTAGAGTCAGTTGCTTCGTCAAGTTGTATAGCAAACAAGTTTCCAGTAAGCTCAGATTCAAGCTGCTGCTGCATATCAACTGATATATCGTTAATTCGTCGACAGATTGTATCATTTGACAGAGGAATATTGTTAAGTTGTGAAGTAAAATTTTCACCAAACATTATTTCTACAATGTCTTTGCAAGCGGGTAAAATAAGTTGCTCTGCAATAGTGTGCGGTTTTTTGCATTTAGCTACTTTGTATGCCACTTAATATGATGCCAAGAGAGCATTCTCATTTACTGCCAGTACTCTATGGAAGCTGGATTTTTGTTTCTTAAACAATCTGAGTTTATCCACAAAAAAATCTCGCGGTTTATTGACATATTCTCTGTGCAGCGTTTCTAGATGCCTCTGTAATTTATTTGGTTTCATGCTATCTGCAGCCAATACTTTTAAACAGATAACGCATTGTGGTTTTTCTTCGCCACCTACTTCAAGGCTAGTAAAGCCCAAATGTAGGTATGATGGGTCATATTTTCTTTTTTAGATTTCGGACGATTTCCACCTGAACCTGTCGAACAAAAGTTTGAGAACCGCTGCGTTAAAGCATAACTTATACAGGGTGTTTAAAAAAAGGTGACCCCGTCTCTAGAGCAACTCGGGGATCACTCCGGGATACTGAGTGAAACAAAAAACCACCAAATCTCGGGATGGTTCCTGACTTGCTAGCCACAAAAATACACGTAGAAAAGTCGTTCAAAGTCCTCTTTCCGAAGAGAGACGAATGGGTGAGTTGAAAAATCCTCTTTCCAGAGACTGAATACGTAATGTGCACAGATGTCTCAAAAACCCCTGATGGAGTTGGGGCCGGTGTTTTCAGCAGGAAACCAAAGATTGAAATATCTACCAGTCTTGGCAGGTATGCTTCAATCTTTCAGGCTAAAATCTTCGCTATCGAATTTTGTGCAAAAGAGCTGACTAACATACCTCTAGCAAACAAAAACATAAGTATAATATCAGACAGCCAGGCAACTTTAAAAGCACTGAGCTCCAACAAGATAAATTCTAAACTTGTATGTTGCATCGAATCCCTAGAGTACCTTGGTGCGAACAACAGGGTAACCCTACTGTGGGTACCTGTGCATCAGGGGGCGGAGAAAACGAAACAGGGGGCCGAATCTGCGTTCACTGGACCAGAACCGGTTTTTGGAGTCACCACAAGTGCCGCCAAAACAATTATTTCGGTCTGGGCGGAGAGGAAAATACTCACGTACTGGTCCGATATACCAGGGTTAACTCACTCGAAGGCGTTTCTACCTAACCCTCGAGAAACACAACTAAGCAGATCCTAGAATGGAGCAGAAATGACCTGCGTATTCTAACGGGACTGCTTACAGGACACTGTCGTCTAAGATACCACCTCAGAAAGATAGGTCTGAACCAACAAACGGACTGTGGGTTATGCTGCGTGGAAGTCGAAACTGCTGAACATATACTATGTTTATGCTACGGCCTGGGAAGAATAAGGTGTAACATATTTGGTTACACCAACCTAAAACCTACCGATTTCAAAAAAATCTCACCCGATACAACCATGAACTTCGTAAGAAGGGCTGGATTGTGCGGTGAACTGTAGCCTCTAGGGGTGAACCACAATAGCCCCAATAAGGGTCGCGGTGGAGGGGTGACCACGCCCCACTCACATGATACCTTACCTTACCTACTTAAGTACATAAAGTCACGCCTTTTTTCCATGGGGTTCTGTTATTTTAAAACGATTTTTAAAATTATTTTCAACCTTTTTTAATCTCATAATGTTTTTGATTATATTATATGGACCCTTACTTTGTTTTTGTTAGATTGGTCAATAAATTATATTATTATTAAATTATATTATAAGTAATGTTTGTCATTAAGAAAGAAAAATTTTTTCAAAGTTATAACGATTAGAAATTTAATTCAAGGTCAAGTATTTTAAATTTTTGTCGAAAGCATTCAAGTGGTGTCATTAATAACTTTCCATATAGGGAAGTTAGACACAACGAATCATAAAAAGAAGTTCGGGCAGTTTTTCGCACGAGAGACAAACTTGTATAAATGTAATACCAAAGAATACACCAGCACAATGGTGTATACTATGGTAATACTGGTGGTGGTGGTTGTAAGGGTTTAAGGGGGTTAAGTCTTTACGGCGTAATACTGTATGCCCCTTGTTCTTTTAAATAACTGACGAAACTGACCGATTGACGAGACTAATATGATAACGTATTTACGAGACTATAGATATATATTATTAATTCCCCTTTATATGTACAATGCAGTTCAAGTTTACCGATTATTATTTATCACTGATAAAATTTTGTATAAGTGTAATCAGTTAAAACGTAGCAGTATCTAGCAATGTAAATATTTGTAGTTTTTATTTGTTGTGTCCTAAATAAAAGAAATATTTTTTAAAGACAACACTGTAGAAGTACATAATTTTTTCGTAGCGAGATCTTCAGAGTTTAATTATTGTTGTTATTTTCATTTTTATTTATGTAGTTAAATATTTATGCTTCTCTTTTTGTGTACGTGGTCATTGATAAATAAACTATAACGTCATGATTAAGGTAAATGTGATTTTGTCTAAAAATATTTAAAAAAACACTATTTTTGTTTGAAATTTTTCGTTCCGGTGACACGTCTATTATTTTAAAATGCAAGGTTATGTTGATATGATCGCTATTTAAATAAAAATATCAAACAAAACAGCCGGTTACCTTCTGTTCATAAAGACAGCACTCTCGGCAGGAATATTTTGTTTTATGCTTATAAAGTATTAATAGTATTATCTCATAATAAATCACTCAATAAGTAGATAGTCCGTAAGCAAAAACGTAAAAAAAAACGACTTTAAAGACTTCTATGGTTTTCTCATGAATTCCATTGTCAGAACTGGACAAAATTTCAAACAAAAAAGTATTATCAAAATCGGTTTACCCAGTCGAAAGTTCTGAGGTAACAAACATAAAAAAAATACAGTTGAATTGTTTAAAAACAACAACAAACAAAACTTTACCAACTTTTCTATTTTATAAAAAAAAAAACAGATTTATTTTCTAAACATTGTTACAAATATGAGTGAGAGTTTTGGATAATAGCAATGCCAGGTAGATAGTTTGTTTTAGGGAGCCGTAAGTTTGGTAACTGGTGGAGCCTCTGGATTGGGCAAAGCGACAGTGGAGAGATTGGTAAAAGAAGGATCCAAAGTTGTTTTTTGCGATGTACCAAGTTCTAAAGGCACAGAAGTGGCGAAAGGTTTTGACGAAGAAACAGTTTTATATGTACCAGCAAATGTAAGTAAGTTTATTTTAATGCTTCCTCTGCCAAACCCAACATTCACTACCATACATAAGTGTAGCACTCCTCTATGCACAGCCAGATGTGCCTGTTTTGAAACGTTCTGGCTGCTCATAAAATTATACAGCGCCTTATTTTTATTCGTTTCCTTCAAGGTCACAGTTATACTTTCCGTCTCTCGTAAACTTTAAACCCAAGTATACAAACTCATTAATATGTTTTACTATTTCTCCTTTAATCAGCACCTCGCAGTTTGTCATGCTTTTTGTCTTTTAAAAACCATTACTTTCGTCTTGCTTACATTTACTTTCATCCCTTTAATTTTCAGGGCATCATACATTATATTAACCATCACCTACAAGTCCTCTTCAGATGACGCTAATATGACCTGATCATCGGCGTAAAGGAGGCATTTGTCGATCAAATCATTTATATGCACTCTCTTTTAAATCTTTTAAACACGTCCATACATAAGTTAAACAGCCATGTCTAATACCTTTTTTGATGTTAAACCAGTTCGTGTAAGCTGTGCTTATCCTGATACAAGTTGTGGAATCCTCAGAAAGCGATATCGGTGCTTGTATCAAACTACCGCTCACCCCAAACATGGAAAATGTCGACCACAATTTATTTCTCACCACTCTGTCATAGGCCTCTTCCAAGTCTACGAAAGTATAGTAGACCTTTTAACTTCTAGCAACGAATTGTTTGACAATACCTCATAATGAAAAGATCTGATCCATACATCTTCTTCCTCTTCTAAACCCTGCTTGCACTCAGTTTCATTCATCACTCTTTTAATCAATACCTTAGCATACTGTTTGCCGACAATTCTGAGTAAACTTATACCTCGGTAGTTCTTTCAGTCCTGATGTGAATACAGGGTGAGTCAAAAAGCGAATCTATAGTATTCTGACTTTAATTAAAAGACGCTATATGTTTTAAGCTTTGTAGGAAGTAACTATTTCATTTTTATTAACAATTTTCTATACCTAACTTTAAAGATTTCTGAGATAATTTTCTTTTATACTAAAACAAATACCAGTTTTTAATTTTATTTTTAATTATATCCAGTTCGCTTTGACTTAACCAAATGTTAAAAGGATATACTTAGGTCATCATAGATTTTCAATATGTATATGCCAACTGTTTAAAACTGGTGTTTAATATTGTACTAAATAAGGGACAAAGTTTAAACCCAAACCATAACAAGATTATTAAATAAAATTTAATAAAATTTTTTTTTTTAACTTAATAGATGATAGATACCCTGTCGAGAGGTTTTAGAAAAGAAGTAGGAAATGTATGACTGCCATCATTAATATACGAAAAGAAAATTGACTGTATTTTTTTATTATAACTACGATAACTGCCAATATTAGTAATGATCATCTTAGTTTTTAGTAGGTGCTATTTTATATGATCTATACGTTAAAATTTAAAAAAAAAACAAAGTGACGAGATTGTTTATATTTTAGGTTACTTCGGAAGAAGATATCAACAATGTACTTATGGCTACAAAAAAAAAATTCAAAAAATTAAACAATGTTATCAATTGCGCTGGTATATCAATTCCCATGAAAACTTACAATTTTAAAACTAAAAAAGAACACAATTTAGAGCATTTCACTAATACCATGATGGTAAGTTCTATTCATTTTTATTATCTTGAATCTTAATCTATTTATACATATAAAAATGTTAAGTTGGTTTGTGTACGCTTCAAAAACTCAAAAAGTTCCGCATCGATTAAGCTTAAATTTTGACACGATATACAACCCGCTTTAAAGATTGTTTTTATTTAACCACCGACGCAAGTTTATATGGGGGGTGGAAGTGGGGATAAACAATCAAATATTTTCAAATATACCCAAGTGGGGCATTAAATAAAAGGGCATAGGCCCCTTTACCCCTGATTAATTCAATGGGGTTAAATTCACAATGATGGAAGTCTTAAATCTTTTATATACTGAATAGCAGCAATTGCATCCAAAACATGTTGGTGGTATCTATCACGATGCTGCTTAATTATTGCTACCAATTCTGCAATGGAATGATTTGATCGTCAAATGCCGTCTTTACGCCGATGATCAAGTCATATTAGCGTCATCTGAAGAGAAGTTGCAGGCAATGGTTAATGTTAAGCATGATGCCCTGAAAATCAAAGGGATGAAAATAAATGTAAGCAAAACGAAAGTAATGGTTTTAAAAAAAAAGAAACATGACAAACTGTGGAGTTTCGTTCGAGAGAGAAAGAGTGGAACAAGTAAATAAATTTGTGTACTTGGGTTCGATGTTTACGAGAGATGGAAAGTATAACAGTGACTGGGAACTATATAGCTTTATGAATAGCCAGAAAGTGTCGAATAAGGCTGTCTAGCTGTGCATAGAGGTGTGTTGGTTCCTACACTTATATATGGTAGTGAATGTTGGGTTTGGCAGAACAAGCATAAAAATAAGATTAATGCTGCGGAGATAAGTAGTCTAAGAAGTATAGCCAGAGTGACTCGGTTGGATAAAGTAAAGAATAGTAAGATAAGAGAACGCTGTGGTGTAAAAGAAGATGTGGTTACAAAGATAGACAAAGGAATGCTTAGATGGTTTGGACACGTAGAAAAAATGAATAAAGGAAAATTGACGAAACAAATTTATAAGGCAAGTGTGAATGGACAAGTCGGTAGAGGTTGAACTCGGAGAACAAATCTCGATCAGATCAACATTGTTTTAAAAAAAGGCCTGGTCAGGAGTACCAACAACTAACGAGCATGTATAAGAGCATTGATAAAAGTAGAGGAAGCAAAAGATGTGTCTAAGAACAGTAGCAAGTGGAAGGAAGTGGTTTCTGCCTACCCCTATGTGAAAAATGCGTGACTATATGTATGTATGTGTATGTTGTAGTGACTCCAAAAACCGGTTCTGCTTTAGTAAACGCATATTCGGGCCCCTGTTTTGCAAGCGTGTCGGCTTTATCATTTTCCTTCACCACCTGGGGGTTTTTAGGCCATCAGTGTACATTACGTTTTCAGTCTCTGGGAAGAAGATTTCTCTTCTCACCCATTTATCTCTTTCCGAAAAAAAACTTTGAACGATTTTTCTACTTGTATTTTTGTGGCTAGCATGCCAGGAACCATTCCGAGAATTTGGTGGTTTTTTGTTTCACTTAGTATTTTTGAGTGGTCTCCGAGTTTCTCTCCATTTATTTGCCTTTTCAAAGACAGGAATTTGTAGGAGACTATCCTGTCCTTCCTCTCTAAAAGAATTACATAGGGGAGGAAGATTTAGGAGTTGTTCCATCGCTGCCGTTGGTGTGCTGAACATAGCTCCAGTTATGGCCAGGAATGCCAGCCGCTGAAGGCAGGGATACTTTGCTCTAGCTGTCTGTTGTAACCTTTTGGTCCACCAGACTACTGAACCATACGTGACTATAGATATTATTATTGATTGTTTGATAAATCCAGTAAATCTGTTTGGGTTTCATTCCCCAAGATTTGCCGCATACATCTGAGATTCCAGAGAGAAAACCTGGCTTTGTTTATTGTTTTTTTCAGGTGGGCGTTTCAAGTGAGTCTTTTATCCAGAACGACACCCAGATATTTCACTTCCGCCGCAAATGGAATGCTTTATCCGTATAGGACAGGCTGCCGAAGCTTATCTAGCTTTTTCCTTCTTGTAAAAGTAATAATTACAGTTTTCCGGTGGTTGAAAGACATCTGTTTCCTCTCTCACCATCTGTATACTGTGTGAAGGGGCTTCTTGGAGGACGATTGAGATCGTCGCTTTAAATTTCCCCCCTACTATTATAACCAAATAGTCCGCATAGCATTGAAAATCTACTCCGCCATTTGGAGAACAAAGTAATTTTGTTTTAATTACATCCACTTGACAATTTCGTCTTTATGAACCAGCTTTTTTTAAAATATTTTCATTCTAAATGCCGAAGATAAAAGTGCAAAAGTGCATCCCAAAAACTTGGTTTTTTGTTTCGTGCCAAGAGCTATTTCACCTCCAGTCAGCTCCAGCTCCAGTCAACGAATTGCGAGGCTTTGGAACTCATTGCCTAGGGAGGTGTTCCCCGAGGCATACAACCTCCAGAAATTTAAGAAGAACACCAACTCCTACCTTCTTTCCCTTGGTTCCCACGATGTTCTCTGAACATTACAGGATATCCCTTTTCGTGGAAACCAGAGCATAAAAAAAAAAAAAAATCTTAAGCGACAGAGTCTTCGGATCTTCCCGCATTTTTAGAGTACTTAGCGGATCCTTTAGCCAAGGTTATAGCATGATAACGGCTTGTCACAACCTTATGTCGAAAAATGCTGACCCTTCAGAGTCAAACTTTTCAGTTCCCCCTTCCCATTGCGGATTGTAAGTGCTAAATTTAACTGTTACTATCACATTTTAATTGTTTAATTTTTTTTTCATTTAAGGTTAACACCGTTGGTACCTTCAATGTGATTCGACTTGCAGTTGGTTTAATGGGCGAAAACGAAATTGACGAACACGGATGTAGAGGTGTGGTTGTCAATACCGCTAGTGTTTTAGCATTTGACGGACAAATAGGTTTTACGGCATACTCTGCCAGTAAAGGTGCCGTTGTCGGAATGACCTTACCCTTAGCAAGAGATCTCTCAAGTCAAGGAATTCGAGTAGTTACCGTTGCTCCAGGTAAAATTTTTATTTTCCGCTAAAGAAACATAACACTGTATTTTTTTGTAAAATATGAGTTATTTAAACGTAAAGAGAAGGTGAATCCAAGTTTGTGAAGAGAAACGATGCTGGCAGGCTTTATTATGTCTTCACCTCAAGGGATTACGTACAGCACATTTGTTTGTCGCAATTTTGTATAGGGGGTTGCTGAAAAGTAACAAGTTAAAGCAAAGTAAGTGATAAATTGCTGCTGTACGATAAATGGGTAATTACAGAATAAGTTGCAATATTTTTTCAGAAAAAAAGTGAAAGGTGCGTTTTAAAAGACACTAAAGCAATACTTTGATGATCACAAATTTAGCATCAGCAGTAAAATTTTAAAATAATGTTGAGGTTTTTTGACATTAAAAGTCTGGTAACATATATGACAGTCAGATATGCTACTAATTTAATGAACGAAGTAATATATAATATAGCTAACATAACAGTTGGAGGTGAACTATTAAAGCAAGTAAACCTAATAAAATATCTAGGCAGCATAATAACTAACAGCGCGGATAGTCAAACTGAAGTGAAATCAAGGATTGAGCAAGCTCGAGCAGCATTTAAAAACATGAGTAGGGTCTTGTGCTGTAGAGATCTGAAGTTAACACTAAGAATCCGACTTCTCAAATGTTATGTCTTCTCTACCCTGCTGTACGGTATGGAAGCATGGACTATAAACAAGTACGAAGAAAGACGACTTGAAGCTTTTGAAATGTGGCTTACAGGAAAATATTAAAAGTTTCATGGCCGGAAAAAGTATCCAACTTGGTAATACTTCAACGTCCACCGAAATTCTTACCACCATCAAAAGTAGGAAACTGCAATATTTTGAGCATGTTATGAAAGGCAAAAAATACTGATTACCGCAGAACATCATGCAGGAAAAAATTTATGGTAAAAGAAAGCCGGGCCGCAGAAAAGCATCATGGCACAAGAATCTACGTGACTGTTATAAACTCAACTCAAGCTCTCTGTTCAGACTTGCCGTCGACAGAGTAAGGATAGCCTTGTTGGTGACCAACGTTCCAGAAGGACATGGTACTTAAGAAGAAGAAGAAGTGTAAATGTAATATAAATTAAGAAAATCACAACTCGCATAGTTTATTAATACATTTACCAAAGTAACAAATTTTGTTCAGATAAAAAACATAAGTAACATTTGTGATAAATTTAAATTTAATATCAAAGACACATTGTTATACTAAAATAGTGTCATACCTTGAGTAAGATTTTCCCCAACATTATATGTTCCCCTTTTACTTTTGGGTTCTGATAAAACACAGCAAATATTCTCGTGCTTTACAAGGTTTTTGTCCACAATAATTGGAAATACAAACTCGTGTCCTTTTCTTAAGCAGCTTACCACATACGATATATCATCTTTCACTTTCAGTTTTTGGCAAATAAAATGTTTCTTCATTTTATGTTTCGTTTTTTCATTATAAGTAAAGCTACATATAACAAAATTTTCGGTTGTCAGGGGTTGTCAGTTGGTCTTCGAGTAATGATAATGGAATGTCATCCTCTGAGTTTGCCGTACGTCCTTCTGGTTATTATATTTATTCTATGTTTATTATTATATATTTAGTTCTTCCGTGGATTCGGAAAATTAAAACTCTCGATATAGTAACAAAACAATGTTTATTCCAATAAAATAAATTCTACTTTTATAAATCACTTAGATATTCACTTAGATATACAACTAGAACGTTAACAGTTGGTCAAAAGTTGGGAACTTATTTACGAATTTATTTATTAAATACTCAACATACGAGTACATAAGTTTTAATATATAATAATAATAAAATATTATCCGAGACTTAACATAATTCGCAAATTCCACAGCTTTCAGATGGTTGTTGGATTTCAGTTTTCACTATTTTCCTTTTCACTCTTTGCATGTTTTTTAATGTCACAAATAACTGGTGACAACATTTCTTTCGTGTCTTGTCATCTGTCAATTCTGAGTAAGTATGTATGGTAGAGATGGGATAGCGAATTATCGATATTGCACGGATTAGGGAGATAAGTATTCAGATATTGGCCATCACAACACGTAACTTATCTTAAGTGAATAAAAAAACTATTTCAAACATGACGACCATTATAATTATTTATCTTTGACTACATGTAAATTGAAAGTACCGATGTTGCAGTGAGTAAAATGTACGCCAGATCTAGTGCTATTTGTTATCGTAGATTCTATTTCTGGATGTTCAATGAGGCTGCTGTTGTAATTGTTTAGGTTTACTGCGCGCGTTGTATAATTGGCCAATTCCGTAGGCTTTGTTAAAGATTGTTGCATTTTATTTGCTATTGAAATTTTATTTTGTATATAATATTCTATATATGTCTTGGCTACCATCCCAGAGCGCCATCCGCCATGTCGCTTGATGGTTGTAATATCGGCTCCTGAGTCGGCTAACTGGGTTGCGGAAGAGCGCCTGAAGCAGTGTCCTGTATAGGTTTCTGGGTGAGGCAATTTGAGATAAGTTGCTATTTCTTTTGGTACGTTCCTTATTTTTTTGACGCCAACCACTTGATCAAAACATTTTTCTCTGTCGAATTTTACAAAAAATCTTCGACTAGAGGTAACTGCCGGTCGTACCGCACAGTATCTGCGGCATATGTTAATACAGTCTAAGTATGAGTTTATCTCTTTAGCATGCTCTTTGGCATGCTCCACAAACGCCTATTATTAAAATGACCTGAAAAATTGCCCTACATTATTTCAATTGATCCATTTATATTAATTTGAATTACCTTTTCTAGCAGAAATCTATTATCTGGTGCTGCTTGTATAAATCTTTCAATTTCTTCTTTCATTAAAATTCTCGGTTTCTTTGGACGATATCCAACTGATTTGTTTTTCAAATGTGATATCAGTTTTGGAAATATTGTGATATTTACATTTTTTTTGACATTTAACGTACTTTTTAGCAAAGAATATACTGACCATAACGTTAAAGGCTTTACTTTTTTAATTTTATGTTCAAAGTTATGGGGCCAAATTTTAAGCTCTCAAAACCCCTTATAACACCGCAACCATCTTTCAAGCGAATTACATGCCATAGAGACATATGCCCAGGAGTGCATTGAAAGAAACACCCGAAGGGCAGAAATCTATATTTTATCAGATAGCCAAGCAGCACTTAATGCTCTGAAGTCATGCACTTGTGAGTCTAAGCTGACTTGGGACTGTAAACAGTCCCTGAGACAACTGGCAGCAAATAATCAGGTTACTCTGATGTGGGTTTCAGGTCACAAGGGAGTTAAAGGGAACGAAGAAGCATATTGCCTTGCCAAAGAAAGGGCAAATACACAATTTGCCGGCACAGAAGCCTTCTGTGGACTTTTCAAAGCCCACTTGAAAGAAGAGGATCGACGTTGGGAAACAGATGAAATGAAATCTCACTGGCATAAAGTGCCAGGACAAAGGCAAGCGAAAAGGCTAGTAAGTCTTTCGCCAAGGAAAGCTTAACAGCTTCTCGAGTTGGACAAGAAAGACTTGAAACTGGTGACGGGAATCCTCACTGGACCCTACCCTCTAAGGTATCACCTGAAAAAGATGGGCAAAACAGAGAGTAATGGTTGCCGCTACTGCGAAAACTTCGCTGAAACTGCAGAAAATTTGCTTTGCGAATGCCCAGCGCTTTTCTGCAAGAGGCTCAAGTTTCTGGAAGGGGCCTTCCTAAAGCCCTCCGATGTCAGAAACTTAGCCCCCGAGCCTTAAAAAGTTTTCATTTCAAAAACAATAGATTTTTCCCAATATACCTATCCAAATTTTAACTAACCTCTTAAATTATTGGATCACCTAATCTATCCCAACATATTTTGTTTAAGTAATTATATATTTATAGTATCATCATTTGCAGGCATGTTTATGACGCCCATACTTCACGGTGTTCGTCAAGAATTACTTGATCATATTGCCGATATCACGCCATGTCCCAAAAGATGGGGAATGCCAATGGAGTTTGCACAATTGGTTCAATCTATTATTGAAAATCCAATGTTAAATGGAGAGATTATTAGATTAGATGGGGCCCTCCGATTACCACTTTAGGGTATATTTTTGAAAAATTGTTAACGTATATTTAGTTATAAACTGTTGACAGGATGTATCAAATTTTGTAAAATTGAAAATAAACAATAAATTATCTTTTTTAGAAACAGTTCTTAAAAGGTAATTACTATAATAACGATCTAATGATTATGTTAATCTAACTAAATTTAAACCTTAAAACTATGAAAGATAGAGATAAGAAGAACAATTCTATATGAGACTTTTTTAAAAAAGTGTTCACCAAATGTGGTACATAAAGGTGGCGCTGTTAGTCGAGAAGTTAGATCTGAACTTAGCTGTTTAAGATGAAGTGAAGTATGCTAAAGGAAAATAAATACGCAATAATTTTTAAATAAAATAATAACTCAGTAAAAAAATGCTTAGATGAACGTTAAAGTAAAGATGAAATAAAAAATGCACAAAGTTCTTTACCCTTTTAACACGCTTATACTAGTTCGGATTTGGTTTAAACATTGCACACTTGTCGAAGACCGACAACAATGCAATAATTCAATCAAAATATCTTATTATCCTGATTACTTTCGCCAGGATTCATAAATTTCTTCAGGGATTCTCTACATGAGAGTAAGAGAGATAGAACTAGTGCGTGAACCACGCATGCGCGCAGTTTCTTTAACGAAACAAAAATACGCAATAGTCTTCTTTTTTCCAAAATAAGAAGTTTGCCTATTATCTAAAAGATAGCGCCACTAGCAATTTGCATTAATACAAATGGTAGTTTGTATTTTGTGTTGCATAAAAGTATAGTGTTAACTTTTTTAAAAACACTGATGACAAAACCAAATTTTATTTAAATAAAATTTGTTTTATTATCTTAACAATAAATTCAGTGTTACAGGTGTATTTTTACACGCTTTAATTAGTTTTTTATGTTTAATTAGTTGTTTAGTTTTCGCTGTGTCTGGTCAAGTTTCTGCTGTGTATGTCATAGTTGGCCTTACTATTGCCTTGTAAATTCTTGATTTGGTTTCTATTTTAATGTTTTTATTTCGCCATATTGTGTCATTTAGACATCCTGCTATTCTTGTTGCCTTCATTGTCTGTTCTCTCACCTCCGTCTCTATATCACCATAGCCTGAGATTTCTATGCCCAGATACTTATATTTCATTTCCTGTTGGATAACTTTGCCTTCAACTTCCAGTTTGCACCTTAATGGCGTTTTTGATGTCGATATGCCTTTAGTTTTCTGGGCCGTTATTACCATATTAAGTGATTTGGCAGTGCAGTTAAATCGATGTAATAGTCGCTGTAAATCGTCTTTATTTTCAGCAACTAGTACTGCTAAATCGGCATAGCATATAACAGTAATTTCACGGTCATCCATTCTGTATCCTTTCAATAAACGTACTTAGCTTATTACTTCGTCCATAATGATGATGAAGAGCAGAGGGCTCAGGAAATCCCCTTGTCGAATACCACCTTGGCCCACAGCCATTGGTTCGGTCGTGGTCCCATTTATTTTTGCTTGAATCTGATTTGCTTTGTATATATTTTTTATGGTTTTGATGAGATTATGTGGGATTTTCCTGTTGTAAAGAAGGTGTATAACGTCTTTTAACCGCACACGATCGAACGCTTTTTCCAAATCAATAAAGCTGGTCTGTTGTATTCACAAAGTGATGTTAAAAGTACATATTTAATCAGATTTAAAGGCAAGATTTTATTCACAACAGACAGTGTCATGTCATGACTCATGATACTGTAAAATAGTGAACAGATTATTTTCGTATAGAGGTGCGGCGTTAAATGAATTTCTTTAGACAATAATAATAAGATGTAAATACTAATGTAATTGTTTTTTTGCAAACCGTTGACTTCAGAAAAAAATGTTGATAATATCTTTTTACCCTGCATACTGTATTATTGCTTGTGTCTAAAGGAACGCACTATTTTCTGGGACACCCTGTATATTCAATTTATAAACAACGATATTGACAATACAAAAACCGAATAACAAGACAAAGAATGACGCCTTTTGTTTTGTAAAAATAAATATTACGATTTAAATGTGTTTAAGGCGTAAATAATAAAAACAGTTTCTAGAAGATAATCAACCTAAAATTAAAATATCCACAGTGTTTATACGTATGTAATGTCTTATTTCAATATTTAAACAAAAGCAATTGTTGATCAAAATACGATTTTAATGGGAAGTTTACACTCATACTCATCAACAATTTGTTTGGCATTGGCGGTATAGTTCGTTACAGCCATTCGAATATAATTATTCAAATGTTTATCTGTAAATCGGCTGCGGTATCTGCTCTTAAACACTTTCATAATGGAGAAGGAAGATTACACCAAGAGGTCGAACTTAATAGCGCTTTCACTTTAAATTAAAATTGGACGTTTGTTTTTACTCACTTTTAAGTTTAACACCAAGTATTTTAAAGCTTAATCATTCTGAAGATTAATATAACCAACGTTTCTTTTACTAAAACATTTAGTTTAATCAGTATTTAGGAAAGTTTCTAAAATGTTGGCATTGTACTCGTACGTGAAGACATTATTGGCTGGGTATCAAACAGAAAAAAAAAATGAAATGAATTCATAAATAGGATGGACGATAGGAGAATAGTAAAAATTGCTTGTGATAAAAGACCACGGGGGCGCAGGAGCTTAGGGCGTCCTCGAAAGAGATGGAGCGACAACCTGAATGCAGAGCAATGGGCAAGTTGACGAAGAGTAAACAGGCGATTCGTCTACATTCAAGAAGGAAGAAGAAGAAGAAGAAGTACTCGTACATTATGAGTAAATTTTGGCATAAAGACAAAAGTAAATATTCTTCTTTTAGTGCCGTACAGATTCCTACGTAGGCAATCGCAGGTTTTTTATTATATGTTTTTATTAATTGCAGCATTGTTTAGGGTTTGTTTGTTTGTTTGTTTGTTTTACCCTTAAAAATGAGGCATTAAAAGTGGTAGCGTTTTCCGAGCATTATGTGTCCAAGATAGTATGTTTTTCTTTTCTTAATATTTTCAAAAAGTTCTTGTTCTGCTAGACCGGCTCTTCGCAGAACGTCCGCTTTTCTCACGTGATCAACCCAAGACACTTTCAGCAGGATCCACATTTCGAAGGCTTTAGTTTTGTTGATGGTACGTTCATAGTCCATGCCTCAACAGAAGGACGGACCAGTCAAAACATTTTATCATCCTATATCTGACGTTAAAATTCAAGTTCTTGTGTGTAAAATTTTTTCGAAGTCTTATGTATGTATGTATAAAAACAAATGAATGGGGCACTGCATAACTTTATAAACAGCCAGAAAGTGTCAAAAAAGGCACGTCTGGCTGTGCATAGAGGAGTGTTGGTTCCTACACTTATGTATGGTAGTGAATGTTAAGTTTGGCAGAGAAAGCATAAAAATAGGATTAATGCTGCGGAGATGAGTAGTCGGAGTGACTCGGTTGGATAAAGTGAAGAATAGTGAGATAAGAGAACGCTGTTGTGTAAAAGAAGATGTAGTTACAAAGATAGATAAGGAAATGCTTAGATGGTAGAAAGAATAAATGAAGGAAGATTAATGAAACAAATTTATATGGACAAGTCGGTAAAGGTCAATCTTGGCGAACATATCTCGATCAGAATAGCAAGTGGAAGGAAGTGGTCTCTGCCTACCCCTATGGGAAAAAGGCGTGGCTATATGTATGTATGTATGTAGGAGTAAATATACATACTTTACTTTACATTTCGTGTCCGAAGTGCTTTATAGCTTTTAGGCCCAGTATTGAACCAGTATTGCGAGGAGATGGTTCATCATTTGTACCGCACCATATCGCACTTGTCAGTTTCTGGTATGAGGTTCCACTTTATTAGGTTGGTTTTTACTGGGGTGACTCCAATTCTAATACGGTATAGCATTTTTCACATATTTCATTTACCTGCAGTTTCATTTGGCGCTAATTCTGACAAAGGATAGCTGATGGGCGACTCATCCAAAACATTGTCAAGGAATCGGTGTCTGGATTTCAGTCTGAGAGATCCACTGAAAAACGCGAATAGGGGATGGCGAACGTCGAAGGTTTTCTTAAACCTTTCACCGAATTCGTGTGCTTTCCTACGCGAATTAGGGCTACTAAAACCCGCCTGCGCGTTTGGTTGAGGCTTATATCCACTTTCTTTGCATGCGCCGATCTTGACCATACAGGACATGCGTATTCTGCGTGGGCAGTAGTCCCTAGAACGGTGGGCTTTGCACCCCATTTGCTGTTTGAGAGCTTTCTTAAAATGTTATTTTTTGCAGATACTTTTTGACGGGTTTTGTCGCAATGGTGTTTGTATGTCAGCGATCTATCTAAAGTAACCTAGGTATGTTCGAGGATGGTGTCGTTCCAAACTAAAATTTTCTCAATCCCAATTTTTTACATGTATCTGTTTTATCGATAAGGCTTATTTACGCGACAAAAAATTTTTAATTCAAATATTGCATACTAATTAATAATAATAATAATAATAATAATAATAATAATAATAATAATAATAATAATAATAATAATAATAATAATTAATAATTTATCATTACTTTATACCAGCATCAGTTATTACTTCATAATTTTCAAATCCAAATATTTTGAAAATGGTACACAGTATCGAGTTTTACCAAGAGTACCTTTTTGGTGTAAAATTAAATGATGTTTAAGTTCTATTAAAATTTTGATTAATAAATCTAACCTTAAAAAAGTTATGTTCAATACTACTTGGTACAAACCGTGTAACTAGCGCCTTCTATGAGAGTCAGATATAAAAACAAATTCATGTGATGTACCAACTTCTAAAACATATTTGTATAGAATTTCATTACAATGTTTTCAGTAGTTTCGGCAAAATCGTAATAAATTGCCACGTCTTTTTTTCGTTCTCTAACGAGTACTCTGCTAGCAGTTTCTCTACTGGCAAATTATGCCCGAGCTCAGCCTTAGAGGGTAGAAGGACAAAATGTAAAAGTGAGCTGCGCCACCGACTTGACGGTATAAGCCGGAAACCCCTAGATTTTATAGGCACTAGCAGAGACACAAGATAAACAACTGTGATTATGGTAAACCAAATAAATAAAATTATAGCAAAAATATGTTGGATACTTTACTCACACAATAGATAATTAAGGTACACAGTTCAATAGCAACATCATAACAAATATAGTCAAAGTTAACAGCTATGGTAAAATTTCCTTGCTAAAACAAACCAAAAATGTAAAATTTACAACTTTATAAAATAACCAAAACAGAAGTAAGAGTAACAGACTTTACCAAGTTACAACAAAAAGTAAGACATATATAAATTAACTCATTAATAACACTAATTCAAACATTTACATAAAGGCAAAGAACAAAAGGTAAAACATATATATAAGTTAACTCATTAATAACACTAATTCAAACATTTACATAAAGGCAAAGAAAATTCACTAGTTAACCGTTTACATAAAGATTTTCACTGCCAAAACAATCGAGTTCATTTAAAAATACCTTTACAATGGTTGTCCTTTAAAATATAAAGATTGTAGGATATGTACAAAAAAGTAGAAAGAAAATATGTTTTTACTTGGACATAAAGAATTATTGAGAAGGTTACTTTAATCCAAGTTTAGTTTTGGCATATTATCTAATGCAATAAATAGTTTCCAACAATGTACTATACTAATAAACTAAACAGAACATAATAGTGGTGTCAGCATGAGTCACTGCGTTATATATTTAAAAATAAATCACTTATAACCTTTGGGTATACGAATTCACAAAGCACTATATTTATAAACTGAAGCAAGACTTACTCGTGGTGCCGAATGAGACACGGCGTTATATATTTAAAAATAAATCACTGATAACCTTTGGGTATGCGAATTCACATGTACTCCTGTGGCCTACTCCTGGACTACTCCGGAACTACTCCGGGGGCTGGTTAGATTATGGGGGCGGCACCAGTTAGTGAACAATGGCTTCCCTCAAACAAATCCCGATAACGGCTATTCAACTTGACACCAACTCCAACAATATCCACAACAATGGCAAGACAAAATGGTCAAGTTGAAAATCAAATGGTTTTTCTTCAAAATCCAATTAAGATGGCCCAAATACAGCCAGATATGAAAGAAATCCCATAGAGGTTCTGCACACGTGCTAATAATACACCGTCCCCAACAACTTTTACCGACACCTGGCCTCCAAGACTCTCAAAACACGACTGACGCTCCTATATCAGAAATTAAGAAAAATGGCGCGGAATAAACGTCAACCCACAATCTTCTCAAATCTGTGCCTCATCCGTGTAAATATCAGTAATTGCAAACCAACTATCGAATCTTATCCCTAGAGTACTGTATGCAACCATGAATACGAAACTATAGAAAAAATAGGCACGTGACAAAATGTATATTTTTTTTCTTCAACGCCTTTTATCTTGAATACGAATAGCGTCACGAAAATTTTTTACTAAACAAACCCCAATTATGTTTTAGTTTTCTACCAATCCTAGAGACAGGGTCATCTTTTTTTGAAACACCCTGTATACAACTATTCGGAGCAGCTGTAAATAAAGTAATATGGACCAGAACAATCGTCTAAAGAAGATATATCACTAAAACAAGAAGAAGCGACCAAAATTCTACTATGATTTTGCATATGCATTTCGTGAAATTTTCAACTTGTTTATGAATATTCTTGCGCTGTTGTCAACTGAATGTATATACATTAGATAATTTCGGTTTTTTTTCTTCAGGGTAAAAATAATCACATGCAGACAGAACAAACAAACAAAACGATAACAGAAATTTTACATTACCGACTTAAGACTTTCGTGAATTAAAAAGCCTTAAGAAAAATCTAAAATAAAGATCGAAACGTCTGCGATTTAAGTTTGTTTTCTTTTGTCCTAAATTCACTATTCACCCCGAGAAATAATTGAGGACATGAACCAGAATACTAATTCAAATTCTTTATTGTAGTAGCTCTGACGAAGAGCATAATTGACGCAGGTACAAATATTTTAACATTTCAACGCGTGTCTAAATAATATGTGATTCAATATTTATTATCGGTACAGGAAATTGTTTTTTATATTTGTTTGTAATTGTTTATTCCTAAAAAAGTTATTTTGTACATCATTCTTTATTTGACCTTTGTTTATCAACACAATTAATATGGATTTCCCGTCTTTTTAATTTTAAACTTTTTAAAAATTTATCAATAATAAAATAATCATTAAAAGTTTAATAATGTTTTAGCAATAACACACCGTTAGCGCGTACTTACATCCAAAAAAAAATTACTGGAATTTCTAAAATTTTAAAACCAAAAACAACAAATACTAAAAACTTGATTAGTAATGGGTTGCAACATCATTTTCGGGTTAACAACAGAGTTGTAATGGTGTGACTTTCAATGTAATAATAATAATAATAATCAGATAAACAAACACTAAATGTCAAACATTTTTAAGTGATTAATGAAAGTAACACATCAACATAAAAATGTTACTGAAATAGTTTCTGCAAGTAAACATTTCACTTTTCCATTTTTCAAAAATATAATAGAGTATAATAGAGATACCGTGACTCCAAAAATCGAGATGAAAGGACTTGGTTCAAGGGTATTTCCGGACATTGTGATGGGATGATTTGAGTAATTCACTTTCTTGGAAAACGTGGCACTTTGTGTTTTTGGGCGTTAAACTGAACAAGATTGTTGGTTCCCCACTCGACGATTGCTTTAAGATCTCTATTGATGGAATCAACCTGTTCCTGTCTGAGTCTATTTGTATCATTCAAAGAAAGTGATCGATAGGATGTGAAAGTTGAGACAAGTGTGCTATCGTCTGCGAAACTGTAAATGGGGTTCGTGGTGGTTTTCAAGAGGTCGTTGATGTGTAAAAGAAATAAGGTGGGGGACAGGATGGAACCCTGGGGGACCCCGGCATTAGTTTTAAACGCATCAGAAGAAATACCGTCAACTGCCACATGTAAGGAGCGATCTTGCATGAAGCTCAAGAGCCATTGGCGCATTGGGTAACTGAAGCTTGCGGTATATTTGGTTTGATAATAAACACGGCAAAAACCAAATACATGCTAATAAGCAAAGGAATTCATAATCAAGTTGCTAGTGTCTACGTCAACGGAACACAATTAGACGACTCTCAAGTGCGAGCTACCTTGGTTGCAGGATAAACGAGGACTGGGATCCATCAGTTGAAATCAAAATACGTATTAAGTGTGCCCGGGAAACATTTATTCGAATAAAAAAACTTTTTACTAGTCACGGTCTATCGATTGCCCTGCGAATGAGGATGATTAGAGCATGTCTTTCCAGTTCTTTTGTATGGAGTCGAGAGCTGGACACAAGCAAAAGCCACGCTTAAAAGTCTATAAGCTTTTGAGATGTGGTTGTACAGAAGAATGCTAAGAGAAGTTGGGTGGAAAAGATCACAAACGAGGAGGTGCTTAGAAGAATGCGTAAAGATACAGAAGTGGTCAATATTGTAAAACAACGAAAACTTGAATATTTCGGACATATCATGAGACACCCAGAAACGTAGTATATTCTACATCTTATAATACAGGATAAGATTAATAGTAAGAGACGCCCCGGCAGACGAAGAACTTTCTGGCTCAAAACTTCAGACAGTGGTTTGGTCTCACCATTATACAACTCTTTCGAGCGGCTACCAACAAAATAATGATTGCAAACATGATAGCCATAATGATCGCCAACGATCGTTAAACGGTCATGGCACCTAGAAGAAGAAGAAGGCAGAGGGTAGCAACTGTCATAAGTGTCTGGCAATGGATAACCAGATTTCTAAAGTTATCCCGAAGAAAATATAAAAAAATTGAGCTTTATACTTTAACGAATTTAAGGTGCTATTTTATACACCTTTACTACCTGTTACCTTCCCAAGTAACCACGACCAAAACTCTATAGTCGCTGGTTGTTTTTACCTATATAAGAGACATGTACAGAAAAACTTTCAGCAAAATAACGAAGGTCTGGCCGTCGTGGGCTCTTGCTCTATATGTTCTTGACGCTCCATAAAGCATTCTCGCAAGGTGTGCGTCAATCGCATAGGTAATGTAATATATTAGTATTCTGCGTATTCTATACCATTAGCGCTTCGCGTAGCGCTTCGCGTAGCGCTTTCCATATCTACTAATCAGCCAAGTCATTTTTTAATCAAAACCTTTGCATACAGGAAGAAATATCCTAAAGATATAAATTGATAGTTTTTAAGTTGTTAAATGAAGCTAGAATTTGTGAAATTATTATCCAGCATATTATGTGGTAGCATTTTTTTTGAGTGAAAAGAGCATCCAATAGTAACCAAATTTAATGTGGCGAAGCAGTCGTGATGAAGTAGGGGTGTTGCAAGTGTCCCTTTTATTATTAATTTATTTCTATCACTGCATTGTGATTGTGAATGGATCGAAATACATTATAAATATTTAAAACTAAAATTTTTATTAGTAATAGTAGTATTTACCAGTGATGAAATAACAAGGAGATATTTTAAAATGAAAATAAACAAAAGACTCAACACAACTTCTTTTGACCTCTGATATTATTTATTTAACTTTTTTTTTCTCTTTAAATAATTTCGATTTTTATCGTGTTTTAAATGTAAATATAATTCCGAATAAAGTTTTATTTAATTCTGATGAAATAATTACAAACATCAGATACTTATAATAACAATATCAATCTTCTTACATCCCAATAATTTTTGGTAATTAAAACAAATTTGAGATGATCGGATTGAAAAACAAAACAAAAAGGGTAGACGAAAAGTGAAATGATCTAAAAATTGTTTGAATTTTATTGATATTTGTGATTGTATTGATTTAATCAATATTTACCAATAATCATGGCGTGTCGTTACTACGTTAAAGATAAAATTGTTGTTAAAAATGTATACAGAATGGTTCGCGGAAAACAATCTAAAATCGTTTTATCATCGAATTTTATAAAAATCTTTATACGGGTGATTTAAAATTCGATATAGATATTTTAAGGACGTATTGCTGGGATCACACTCGCCGAGGAATAAAAATTAACACTTGGTGGCTGTCATCGGGGCAAGCAACGAAAATGAGATGTGGGTGGCTTGCTGACCTGCTGCCTCAGCCTCCTGGAGATGTCACCGTGCGTCTCGCTGATGATGTTGCCGTCCGCTACGATATGATGTTGATTTTATTCGATAGCTAGGGTCGCTGATTCGATATTTATACCTGCTGTTAAGTTGCCGAGTGTTTTCTCTTTGATTTATCACCGTGGTTTGGTTTTTAATTTAATAAAACAACATATAATTGCCATTTATAGTGTATTATTTAGCTGGATACATAGATACAGTTTGTCTCTATAAGAACATGGATAACTACAATTTAATGTCTACTCTCATCAGAATTCTTTCACTGGTTGTCGCCTTGATTTAATGTAACCCATAATCGGATTCACATCTTTAACTGAAGTTATAATAATTATGAATAGAAATAAAATAATGTACTACATTTCGACAAGTGGTGTTCCAACGCGGTGCTCTAAAGGCGAGCGGTGTTTATCGCTCGGAGGTTGGAAAGGAAGAGAGTACTACATTTTGAGACGTGGTGTTCGACCAAGGTGTGTTTCGCTCGGCGGCTCGAATGCAAGAGAGAGAGGAACGGTCAAGCGTGGCTTCGCCCTTATTTTTGCGCTCAAGTCCGTGCTTTTCATTGGTCCGCGGATAACGATATTTTGTACACGGTGTTTATAGCTGTTTTCTAACACGTGCAAAGCGAATGATAGCGTATCGGCGTGCCTGTGCCGTATTAAGGGGGTTTAAATCAAGGAATATCCTTCTACTGTTGAAATTACGAATTTTCAACAATGGCAATAAAAAAAAATTGAAAATGCGGGGTTGCTACCAAACTTTACACGATCACCCGCCGGGCTAATCTAAATATTGGCTAAAAAATTCATCAAAATCGGTCCAATCGTTGGCTATAGAAAAGAAATTGAATATTCGGGGACGTATTAAAAAAGACCCGAATTATGAACTATAACAAACGTTCTACTTTCCTAAAAGTACAGAACAGGATTTAAAAAAAAAATAAATTTCCTGGCCCAGATTTCTTATTTAAAAGTTTATCTTCTAAGGATGATTTCATCTTAAAAAATTGTTTCTTACAATATGTACCACTTGCTCATGCAATATTTATTTCTTAATAATTTTTCAAAAGTTAGTAAAAAAATTATAGTAGTATTAAAAATGACCAACATACACTACTTATAGGTGTTAATTTATAGTACTGAAATTTTTAAAATAATACTGTAACATTTTACTTAAATTCACACTAAAGGTTCGAATTTATATGCATGCACATTTAACTATAAACTTTACAATACAATTTATGTAAACTAGTGAACAACATTAATATTAACTTTAGAAAACTGAAAACTAATGAAGGCCAATTTATTTACTAACGTTTAAACGAGAAAAGATGAAAAGTTTTTAAACGTATCCAGACTATTTTATCGAAAATTCTAGTTTGGTCGGAAAGGTACTGGAACATCCTCGTCATTAGCTGTGATGCCACCGTACCATCCATCTTGCTTACATAACATTCCAGTGGCGAATCGCAAAATCGTTACAATATGTAATAATAAATTAACACCTAAGAATTAGCATTACGAATAACATGTTCTATGTGCCTTTTATTACGCTGAACGCACAGTTCGCATCATTCGCATCATTTGTGACCATATATGGAAATAAATTCTGTAATTTTCCAACTGTTGTTTTGTCTGCAGAGAGTTATCTCGGAAAACTCCTGGTTTCAGCATACCACAAACATATACCTTAAACATATACAGGGTATTCCAAAATTCGACCGACAACACTCTACAGGTTATACATACATACATATAGTTACGCCTACGGGTAGGCAGAGACCACTTCCTTTCACTTACTACGGTTCTTGCACAAATCTTTTGCTTCCTCTACTTTCATCAGTATTCTTATACATGCTCGTCGGTTGTTGGTACTCTTGATCTGGCTTTTTTTCAAAACAATGTTGATCTGATCGAGATATGTTCGCCGAGGTCGACCTCTACCGACTTCCGTCTATTCACACTTGCCTTATAAATTTGTTTCTTCAATCTTCCTTTATCCATCCTTTCTTCGTGTCCGAACCATCTAAGCATTTCTTTATCCATCTTTGTAAAGTGATTTCAGTGCGCGTATTAAACTACCGTTCACCCCATACATAGACAATGTCGACCACAATTTATTACAGGTTATAGCTCTTATGAAAATTAAGGTAGGAACATAGATAGACCCTTCAACAGCTTGTTAAAGTTGGAGAAATAAAATAATGCTCTCGTAATATCTCGTAAATAGTTTGACATGTTTCTTTTAAATTTTACACCCAGCTTGCTTATAAAAGACTAAAAAGTTTAACAAAAATTAGTCTCTAAATACCTTATCCAGTGGAGTAATAGAAGTAGAAGCGGTACCTTTTACTCCCTATTAATTTTGACACTGACTAAATCACATTTTTTGGAACGAAGTTCCTTAACACGTCTTACGATTAGTGCGATTTAGTAGAAATCGTCACGTAACGAAATGCATCGGTGGTTCATTGGTAGAACGCTCGCCTGCCACGCAGGTGGCCCGGATTCGATTCCCAGCCGATGCATTATTTTTGTGCTTTTACCATTTAATACATAATTTTTTTAGTGAGTAAAACAAATCGAACTAAAAAGTAAAAAATAAATTATAGTTTAAAAAACTAAAAAACACGGTATTAGAGTTAATCAAACTAAGAAGTAAAAAATAATTCTTAACATAGGAATATAATTACTGACGAGAAAATTAATGTCAGTGTCAAACAAAAAATTAATATCAATCAATGACACTGCTTTGTATGACATTTTTAAACTAACTCTGCGTTTCGGAATAAAAGCAACCCACGCTTTTAGAACAGTGACATTGGCTGACTTAACAATTCCCCTCCAGAGGACTCTGTCCATCATTATCTCATCTGCTCCCGTGATATTCAGAGTTCTAAGATCTGGTGCTTTGTTGTCTCTCCACCGTAATCGTAGTCTTCCTAATGGCCTTCTACCGGTTGGGACCTGCTCCCATACTATAAATTGACAACTCTTCCATCTTCCTGTCTTTTGACATATCCGGCCCATCTCAGTCTTTTTACTTTAATTATTTTTAAAATGTCCGGTTGATCATATAGTTCTTCTATTTCCCTGTTCTTGTTACTACGATACTGTTGTTTAGTTTCATCACTTGTAGGTCCGATATACTTTTGGATTTTATTATTTTCTGTAATGCAAAACAGCAGCGATTGGCACTTTGTATTTCTTATGTTAATTTCCTTGGTCATGTTATTGTCTGACGTGATAGTGGCACACATATATTTAAATTCATGGACTCTTTCGAAGTTGTAATGGTCCTATTTGATCCCTAGGCTCCGTTCTTCATGTGGTCATGTACTTGGTTTTACTCTCATTTATGTTTAGGCCTACATTTTTCGCTGCAGATTCTATTTTTAGAAATTTTGCTTTGAGCGAAAATAGTGATAAACTAAAAATACTTTTTCTTTAGTGAATAATATTATTTACAAACTTGCAAAGATATTAGTACACCCAACCGTAACCAAATGTCAATGTTTATGTCAAATAGTGTAATTGTTAGAGGTTTAAGCACAAGTATACTGTATTATACATTTCGAAAAGCAAATGAAAATGTTTAATTAAATTTTTACCCCGGAAGATTAACCAATTATAATGATTAAGTAACATGGAAATGAATACCGAATGTATCTTTATTAAACAGGAGCCTGATTTATTATAAAACAAAATTAAAAAAGGTTTAATTTTGCAAATTATGATAGTCTTTTGAAGCAGTATGTTTTTGTATTGTTACTTTAGTGTTAGCCTTTATTATTTAATTGTTTGTAAAATTATGTAGTCCTAGCCCTGATGTTTAAGATACTAAATCAATTTAAAAATTATTTAAATTTATTACATAATTCTTCACTTGAAATAAGATTAGCATCGAATAATTTTAAAAACTAATTAATTGCAATATTTACACTGCAGTTATGATAACATTCCTAAAAATTATACTTTTTTACATTGAATTTACACGCACGCCTCTGTAAATATTGCAAAAAATTGAAACAAAAGGTCAGTGTTAATGCAAACTAGTAAATTTTAAGTCATACATACGAGGATAGTTTACAAATTGTTGTCTCTAACATAGAAGCAAACACATAAGAATAATGAAACTAATTTATTTTTCAACATAGTCACTTGCAACGTTTATACACTTGGTATGAGTAATAGTTGTATAGACTATAACCAATACGGTAGCGATAGCGGTCGCCACCTGTCATGCCTTGCTACCTGTGAGGGCGAGACGTGGACTACGGATAGGCACTTTGAATGTGAGAAGAGGATTGAATGATAAAATTGATGAAATTTACACGATGATAGAAGAAATACGGATTGATGTTTTTTGTGTGAATGAAACTAAGTAAAAATTATATGAAACCACATGGACCTTATACAGCCTACTGGTCAGGAATTCCGGAAACCAGCAGAAGTTCTCAGGGCGTTGGTGTGATACTCACTGCTAGAATGAATGAATGTGTGAGCCCAAGACTTCTCTGGGTGAGGCTGAAGGTTGGTCTTACTCGTATATATTTACTAGGGGTTTATGCACTCTCTTGGATCAGATTTTGTAATTTTCCTGCTGCATATAAACTTTTAACGTTCCAAGTGGCAATTCTCTTGATCATACTATCACGTCGAAGCCGGGTGATTCTTCGCACTCCCTAACCACTTAAGGTCTGCCCGGGACTGGGTGCCATTTGTTCTCGGTCCTTCAACATGACAGATATATAATACAGGACTATGTCCTGGAGAAATCTATTAAGATCTTTAATGCAGTGGTTTCCCGTTGCCTTCTACATTCTTATGCCGTTGGCCATCGTGGCTCATTCGCCTTTTGGACAAGAGATTGCCCTACCTCTTACCAGCTCCTCCACCCGTAGCTGTTGGCCAGCAAGAGGGGTACTGCTTATACCGGTAGTCTTTCGGTGTAGGATAGGGTTATAGGGAACGATAATTTGGGTTTTAGCAGGAACTAAGGTTAGGGACATGATTTTTCTCGGATAAGGGCGTGAGGAAGAAACCAAGGCTCGCGTGGGCAGGTTCGCATCCCTGAAGTAGATCTATCTTTACTAGGACCGTAAAGAGTATCTACCCGCTACTCGCCTAAGGTAATTTATATTATTTAAAGTCCACTTTTGGGTTGTTACGTTTTTTTGTTTTCTGAAACATTAATAAAAATTGATAAAAATAAGTTGTTTTATTGGAATTGTGATCCGGAATATAAAATAAGAAAAGTGCAAAAACTCTACACAGTGAACCAGCAAAAAACCCCTCTCCATCAATAAGACAAAGACGATAATACAACTTTAAGTCCTCACATTTCTAAAAATGTTTAAACAAATGGTATAAACCTATTTTTTAAAAAAATTACGCAAAAATTTGAAAAACTGCGATCGACAAAACTCCAAATCTGGAACACAACCGCGAATATCCAGAAAACAAATCAGTTACAGTAAATTTTTACCCAGATATCCAAAAAGGATTTGGTAATTTGTAAAGCATGTGTCCATAATCAACACTGCAAATAAAACAAATACCCATTTCGACAGAATAAATTGACGTATACACGAGACGAAAAGGAAAAATATTGTTCGAAGAAAGTGTCCAATCAGAATGGGTATCAGTCTAATCGAGAGTGATCTGGTCATATAGAAGTAGAAAATAAGCGCTGCAGGTTTTTAATTTGTTAGTTGCCGCCGAAATCTGACAGACTGCAAATAGCGGTGAGGAATAATAATTGATTATTTATTTGTAAATGTTCATTAATTGCATTTATAAATTGTTTTTGAGCTAAAAAGTGTAAAAACAAAGTTCGGTATTTAATATTATTTTTGTGAAGACAATCAGACAGTGGTATTATTTAACATTAAACGTTTAGATTTTAAGGTAAGGTATTTTTAGTTTGTATATTTTAATCGTATTTATTCAAAATTAACATTATATTTTGTTTTTTAAAATTTAAGGTTTTCCATTTAAAATATAATAAAAATGTTTTTTTGCAAATTAAACTTTTTATTCGATTAGTTAAAAATTAAAATAAAATAAAAATATTATTACCTTGATAAACAATACATTTTAACGATTCAAATTTTAAATCAAATATTTTTTTTTATTTTTTGTGGTGGTAAGTTCAGGCTTCCGTAATTTTATTTTTTATTGGATTATTCGAGGATCTTAAAAATGTTATTCATAGTTTTTACTCAAAGTTACTTTTAACTAACGCGGATTATTTAAATCAAAACAATTTGCGAATAAAATTTATTTATTATCTAAGCGTTGGTCAAGAGTACCAACAACCGACGAGAATGTATGAGAGCACTGAGGAAAATAGAAGAAGCGTAAGAACCGTAGCAAGTGAAAAAATGGGACAAAGGTGTGACTATCTATATGTTTGTATGTATTATTTAAAAATACTTTGACAATTTAACGGATAATACTTTTAAACAATAAAAACAAAAATTAAAAAAAAAAAATTGATACACATGCTGGAAATATTTTCTATATCTTTATTTACTTTTATATCAATCTGTAGTAAATATACTTTGTAAGTAATCCTAATTTCATTCAATTGATATACCTACGTCAAATTTATAAATATTACAATTATGATAAGATCTGATACGTAATCAATTTTACTTATTACCTTGTCAAGTCCTGATTGATGCATGAAAATAAACAAAAGCTTCTTCTATTGTTTCCTAAGCAATTTTTGTGTCTTATGGAGATTAAAGTGTGAATATATGATAAATCTAGATTTGAAAAATTAAAATATTTTTAAACTAAAATATTTAAAATTAACAAAGTTACTTAATAATGGTATTCTAAATATATATATAGCGAGTATTTGCAGCTTATTGCTGCTTCTCGCATCCCAAACGCCATTTATCCTTAACATTCCAATCGCCTTGTTGCAGTCCTTTCCTTTTCATTTCCATATCTATGTCCTTTATCCATTTTTTCCTCGGTCTTCCTCTTTTATTTCTTTCTGCTGGTGTCCAATTCCAAACCTTCAGTGGTATCCTCTCTCGGCTCATTCTTCGTAGATGTCCGTACCATTTTAATTGTTTTTCATTTATTGTATTTGCTGTCATTTTTCTCTAATCCTTTCATTTCTAACATGATCCCGTAAGGTTAGACCACAGCATCTCCTCCAGTAAGTCATTTCTGCCGAACACAATTTCTGAGACGTATTTTTGTATTTGACCCAGACTTCTAACCCATACGTCATTACTGGTTTCATCATGGTTTTAAAAATGTTTTTTTTTTGTTTTAATTTTCAAATTCTCATTCCACAAGATTGGATGTAGCGCTTTATTTATGTTTCTTCCTCTTCCTACTTTTTTCAGTATATCTTCATCGTCCTTCCCATCTTCGCTTATGGTAACTCCAAAGTATTCATACTGGTTGACGTTTTTTATTATTCCACTCTTTAGTTCTATATCTTGTCCCGTTCCACCTATAACCGTATATTGTATCTTTTCTCTGTTTACTTCCAAACCCCATTGACTATATGCCACAACAAGTTTGTTCAGCATGTATGTCATATCTTGTTAGTCTTCTGCTATGACTACTTGATCGTCCGCAAAAAGAATGGTGTATATGGGTCTGTTGTCTACCCATATCCCCATCGGACTACATTTCCGTATCCACTGCTTTAAGGCTGCGTATATGTAAATTTTAAACAGCGTGGGGGTTAGGTTAGGTTACGTTAGGTTTCATGTGAGTGGGCGTGGTCGCCCCTCCACCGCGCCCATTAGTAGGTCTATTGTGGCTCACCCCTAGAGGCTACAGTTCACCGCACAATCCAGCCCTTCTTACAAAGTTCATGGTTGTATAGGGTGAGATTTTTTTAAAATCGGTAGGTTCTAGGTTAGTGTAACCAAATATTTTAAACCTTATTCTTCCCAGGCAAGGGCATGAACATAGTATATGTTCAGCAGTTTCGTCTTCCACGCAGCAGAACCGACAGTCCGTTTGTTGGTTCAGACCCATCTTTCTGAGGTGGTATCTTAGACGACAGTGTCCCGTAAGCAGTCCTGTTAGAATACGCAGGTCATTTCTGCTCCATTCTAGGATCTGCTTAGTTGTGTTACTCGAGGGTTGTAATGGTAAAAACGCCTTCGAGTGGGTTAGCCCTGGTATGTCGGACCAGTACGTGAGTATTTTCCTCTCCGCCCAGTCCGAAATAATTGTTTTGGCGGCACTTGTGGTGACTCCAAAAACCGGTTCTGGTCCAGTGAACGCAGATTCGGCCCGCTGTTTTGCAAGGGTGTCGGCTTTTTCGTTTCCTTCCACCCCCTGGTGCCCAGGTACCCACAGTAGGGTCACCCTGTTGTTCGCACCAAGGTACTCTAAGGATTCGATGCAATTCCATACAAGTTTAGAATTTATCTTGTTGAAGCTCAGTGCTTTTAAAGCGGCCTGGCTGTCTGATAATATATTTATGTTTTTGTTTGCTAGAGGTCTGTTGGTCAACTTTCTTGCACAAAATTCGATAGCGAATACTTCAGCCTGAAAGATTGTGGCATACCTGCCAAGACTGGTAGATATTTCAATCTTTGGTTTCCTGCTGAAAACACCGGCCCCAACTCCATCTGGGGTTTTTGAGCCGTTTGTGTACATTACGTATTTAGTCTCTGGGAAGAGGATTTGTCCCCTCATCCATTCGTCTCTCTTCGGAAAGAGGACTTTGAACGACTTTTCTACGTGTATTTTTGTGGCTAGCAAGTCAGGAACCATCCCGAGAATTTGGTGGTTTTTTGTTTCACTCAGTATCCCGGAGTGATCACCAAGTTGCTCTCCATTTATTTGCTTTTCCAAAGACAGAAATCTATAGGAAACTATCCTGGCCTCCCTCTCTAAAAGAATATCTAGGGGAGGAAGATGTAGGAGGTGTTCCATCGCTGCCGTTGGTGTGCTGGACATAGCTCCAGTTATGGCCAGGCATGCCAGCCGCTGAAGGCCAGCAAGCTTTGCTCTAGCTGTCTGTTGTAACCCTTTGGTCCACCAGACTACTGAACCATACGTGACCATAGATATTATCATTGTTTGATAAATCCAGTAAATCTGTTTGGGGTTCAATCCCCAAGATTTGCCACATACTCTTCTGAGATTCCAGAGAGAAAACCTGGCTTTGTTTATTGTTTTTTCCAAGTGGGCGTGAGTCTTTTATCCAGAACTACACCCAGGTATTTCACTTCCGTCGCAAATGAAATGCTCTCTCCGTATAGGACAGGCTGCCGAACAGCGTGGGGGAGAGGCAGCAACCTTGCTTGACCCCCTTTGTTGGCGAGAAAGGTGCAGAGGTTTCGCATCCAAGCTGGACAAAAAAATGCTTGGCTAAAACTTCAAGCCGATTAGAATGGTACAGTCAGTACTTCAAATGATTTCGTTTCTTTGGGGTATGCTCAATAAAAAAAGGGGTGTAAATTAAAAAGTAACTAAAATTATCGGACATAAGTTACTCAAGAGAATACTCGAGGCAAAATTAGAAAGCGTGATTGTGTGGATCGGAGTAATTATATTTGTAAACATAAACACAGGCGAAAATCGACATTTTTTTAATTTTTTGGAAACCCCAAATAATGTCAACTACTTGTACAATTATAAATAAAGGAAAAAATATCGAAAAACGTCACGTTTTTACCAAGAATTTTGATTGCTATTGAGTTTGCGATAAAAAAATGTGATTGGTAGGATTTATTATAGTATTACCACATGTAATCTTAAGAAACTGAAATATTATGATTAATATTATAAGTAATTATAAAAACTTTAATTGCTAACATTTATTCAATTATGATAAATTTCTGTATAACTGATAGGAACGAATGATGGTACGATTTTTTTAATCAAAAAATAAAAATCATGTATACGGGCTTTCCCAAATAATTGGTCACAACAGGTTATCTCACTGATAACCCAACCGGATTTAAAATTTATTGGTAAGCAAGATTTAATATTTTTACAAACATATAGTCACGCATTTTTCCCGTAAGGGTAGACAAAATTCACTTTTTTCAATTGCTACGGTTCTGGCACACGCCTTTTGCTTTTCTACTTTTATCGGCGCTTTTAAACATGCTTGTAAGTTGCTTGGTACTCTTAACCTGTTCTTTCATTAAATACGTTCACCTAGGTCGACTTCTACCGACTTTCCCATTTATTTCGTCAATCTTCCTTCATCCATCCTTTTTACGTGTCCAAAACACCTAAGCATTCCTTTATCTACCTTTGTTACTACATCTTCTATCACACTTCTTTCTCTTATTACAATATTTCTCACTTTATTTATCAGTCACTCCATCTACACATAGCACAAAAAGTTTTGCATCACCCAGTTTTAATGATAAAATTGATTCCACGAAAATTTAAACTATTGCAAGCATTTTCTCACATGCTTTATTGGCAAAGAATAAATTTAATGTGTCATTATACAGGATGATTTAAAAAAGTATTCATTAAATATGTTTTATTAAACAATTAGTTAATTACATCTTAGGTTAGGTTAAACCGGCGGTTCGGAGGGAACCCACTTAGGTCTTTTTGGCCAGTTGTGATACCGTTGTAATTACAACTTACAGTTACCACAACAAATATAACTCGTTCTGGCGCTTAATATGACAGTCATACTTTCCGTCTCTTGTAAACTATAAGCCCAAGTATACAAACATAACCATCGCTTACATTTCCTCTTCAGATGACGCTAATATGACATCATATGACATGATCATCGGCGATCAAGAAGAAAGACATTTGACGATCAAATTATTCATTCTTAATCCATAAGCACTGTATGTCAAATATTTTAAACATACGTCTATAAAAAAGTTAAACAGCAATGGCGAAGCTTTGTCCAAAAACTTATTTAAACTTAAACCAGTATATGTGTAAGCTTCGTTTATCCTGACGGAAACACAGGAATCATCGCTCCTATTAAGCTATCGCTCAACTCATACGTAGACAATGTCGACAACAGTTAATTCCTCATCACTCTATTAAAAGCGCAGTGGACCTTTTAACTTTAAGCCAAGAAGTTTTCGGCTTTGCGTCGTATATTTAATAATACAAATACAAATTTCAATAATAATCGGATCAAAAATAAAAGTAAAAGCATTATTTGGGTAACGGTTCATCCTTTTTGTAATCTACTTTTTAATTGTAAAATTCTATATTTAGTAAAAATTGACATTTTATGCATCCAGCTATGGTGTGGGACTGCATGCAGCCCTTACTGAGTTAGCGACTGCAAATAAGGTCACTCTTACATGGGTTCTTGGGCACACAAGGATAAACGGCAACGAGGTAGCCGATGAACTGGCAAGAAATATGACCCTGGTGGAACCAAGAAGCCAGTTGGTCGGATTGCAAATTGCCGAAGCGAAACATGAATTCAAACTAATCCTCGAACAAGAACATATCGCTCAGTGGAATCCAAATACTGGCTGCGGAACATCAAGACAGCTGATGAAAAAACCTCTCCACAAGAGGGCAGACGCACTCTGGACGATGAACCGAAGTAGGCTAAGTAGCACGCTTGGCTTGGTCACTGGCCACATCGCACTAAGGGCGCACCTCTTCAAACTTAAGCTGTCGGTTAAAAAAAACTGCCGACTATGCGGCGAATAGGAAGAGAGCAGCATACACATTCTGTGTTGCTGCCCGATGCTAGTGATGTAAGGTACCAAACCTGGGGACGCATAATAATGGATCCAAGTGATCTAAATGAGCCAGGGCCAACAAAAATCATGTGGTATTCACAGAGGATTATAAGATCTAGGTGACGTAGGTGCCTATACCTTTGGCCCAACCGCAAGATTGTAATGTAATGTATCTAAAATCAATGTAGGTAATTTTTATACATATACAAGGTGTTTAGTCATTAACGATAATTGTTTGATGATTGTATAAAAAATATAAAAATAAATAAAGATTATTATCAACAAATACAACAAAGTAAATGCCGCGCGTATAATCTAGAGATGATTTAAAAATATTAGGTATGTACATTGTAAAATACCGTTATGATACCTGATAAGTCAGCGATAAATTTATCTTAATTTTAGCAAAAAGTGCACCGATTTAATTGAAACTTTAACTTAAAAATGAATGTAACATATGAAATCCAAACAAAAATTGAATAAACTTGAAACAAACTGTGGGATAAATAAGATTTCTCTCCGATTCGTTGGATTCGAGGTTAATTCTGGAATGACAAATTCACGTGTTCCTTGACGTTGACGTCTGCTTTTTCGCGTACTCAGACATGCCATTGGTGCGTGGAATATTAAGAGTTGAAAGGTCATTCTAAAACTAACCACACACTGAGCTAGGGACAAAAATGTTTGACATTTTATCTCTGTTGACAGGTAACAAAATATCACTTTATATAAAATTACTTTTTTCCCGGGAAAAAAGTGAAGTGAAAGTGAAGTATTGAAATTATATTTTTTTCTGCCATTTTTTTTTTTTTATATATATATATATATATATGTTCTGGTTCCCACGAAAAGGGATATCCTGTAATGTTCAGAGAACATCGTGGGAACCAAGGGAAAGAAGGTAGGAGTTGGTGTTCTTCTTAAATTTCTGGAGGTTGTATATCTCGGGGAACACCTCCCTAGGCAATGAGTTCCAAAGCCTCGCAATTCGTTGGATGAATGAGTCTTTGGAAAGTGATGTTCTGCAGGTCTCCAAAGTGACCACGAAGGGGTGTGAAGACTGAACTTGACGGGTTAATCTCGAAGAGACTGCCAAAGGAGGAACGATTGTTGATATTTCAGAAGAGCATCGCCCATGAAAATATCTATAAAATAGAGACAAATCGCCATTTTTTCTACGGTGAGCGAGTTTGTAAGCGAGGCATCACCGACGTGACGAATTGCCCTTTTTTGGACAGAATCCAATAGCTTCAGGATATGTTTAGGTGCCGCACTCCAAATATTGGAACAGTATTCCAGTACAGGTCTGATCGGTGCCTTATAGATCATAAGCAGCTGACTGGAGGTGAAATAGCTCTTGGCACGAAACAAAAAACCAAGTTTTTGGGATGCACTTTTGGCAATGGACCTCACGTGATTTTCCCAGGAAAGGAAAGGCCATGGATACAACTGGTCGCAAATCGGGTATTATTTCAGCACTGCCACACACTCTATATACTTTATTAGCTCTTTCTGTTGTGTGTGATAATGGTTCATCAACATACCCTTCAGCGACCGTTGATAACTTTAAACCGCCATGTTTATTGATTGTCATCAAGTCTCTACCAGATTCAACTAAAAGTGTAGCAGACGATCTTCCAAATGAATGACCTAATGTGAGTTAGCATTTTCAAGTTAAAGAAAATTAGCTACTGTTACAGGTACCTTAGAAAACTGATTTTTACCCACAACCTGACTGATACATTTTTCATTGCGATATGTATAAAACAGGCGGCGATCCTTTGCTGCTGCTGCTACTGGACGAAGGGCTATGTGCAATCGGTAAAATTTAATATATTCTTTAATAACTACAAATCTCCTGATTACATCATTCTTTGTTTGCTTAAGTTTTACAATTAATAAACTAATAAACTTTATCGGGAGCATTATTTAAAAAATCACTAATTTCTGTATTCGTAAAAATCGCAGCTTTCTTGGTTATGTAATCTTACCCCTTGCATTTCAGAAATGTAATTAGTTTTAAAACATTTGAAATGTCTACACTATTATTGGATTGTAACATACCTTGAATCAATAAATAATTTAACCACACTGTTAATAGCTTTTGTTATTGTGCCAGTTCCGTAAAAAAAGCTAATAACACCGTCTCTGAGAAAGAACTACATGTATTTTTCATCTTCCATTCCATAAATCTTGAATACGCGGTTTGGTAAATTTTCTGCGAATTAGCTGGCAATATTTTTTTTGACACTAAATTCACTGCTTCTACTAACTTCGGTAGAGTCAGAGAAAACACGAAATCAGACATTTTTTAACTTTATATTATTTAAAATAACTACTTAACAACCACTTAGTTCGCAATTTTTTAATGAAATCACATATATTTAATTACTTTAAAGGTTTCCTTAGCAACGCAGGTCTAATTGTCACTATATGTACAACAGCATACCAGTTTAAAATTTCAAATTTCACTTTGATAATTTTCTGACTTCGTTCGTCTAACAGTTTTTGCGTGCGGAAAAGTGACACTTTGCGCACTTGTTAGGAAAATAACTATTTTATTACTCATGCGGGATAAGTAGTATTTTAGAGCACGCTGTTGCGGTTGAAAAATAGCTGTTTGCCCATTTGAGTGCTACAAGTATACTTGGCGCACGCTTACGTCATTTAAGTGTTACTTGGCGCACGCGAACTATCCTTGTCGCACGCAAATTCGAACCACCACCCTTTCGGTTAACAGCCGAACGCGCAACTGTCAAGTTGACTTTAAAAAGTTTATATTTTTATTTCGGTTAATATTTCTGATCTGGACCCCTGTTTTATGCTCGCGTTTATTCCGCATTCGCAATAAAACATAGTAAGTGCAACCCGTGCGATGTTGTCGCCAACTTACCGCACTAGTTGCACAATATACTATAATTACAACAAAAGAGAAAACAATTTGTTTGTTAAAGGGGACACATTTTTTCATGTCAAGTATTAACATTCTTTTTTACACTAACATTCTTTAGAAATTTAAAAGCTTGTTTTTTGTTTCGTAGCCATGAAAACTACAAAAATTCATTACAATTTATCACCTTTTCGAGGCAGCAAGGAATATTTTTTGACAGATGCGTAGAAAGACATTTTAGATTAATTTAACAAATTATTTTTTTTTGTTTATTAAGATTTTTTAATAGGAAAATATATTTTTGCTACCTTTATTTGATTCTTACTTTTTTTTATCTTGATATAAAATTTTGTTACCGATTTACGTCGCTTTCGAACTAATATCAAGTAGGTGTAGTAAGTGGAAATGCGCGACCGAAAGAGAGACGCAAGCTGCCAGGAAAAATATAGAAAAAGGATCGATGCCGCGATTGTCTCTTGGCGCATCTGGGGTTCAAGTGACTCCTTACGCTTGTCGAGTTATAACAGTAAATTTATTGTCAAGCAATGTTCAATATCAGGAGACGATTTTTTAAATACTGTTACAATCCGGTCTTTTCGGCAACCGAGGATCGACCGCGGCTGGGGTGCATATTAATGACGCTTTGTCGGCCGCCGTCGCGGTCTGGCAAAGCCTAGAACAACGCATCGCGAAGGGTCCCGACTCTCGAGAAACAGGTAGATTGGTCTGGAATTATAATTTAGAAAATATAAAAAGAACAGCGGTCGTAACAAGAGACAGTTAAGTTTTAAAGTGTTTATAATTTATGCAATTTACATAGTCATAAAAAGTTGTAAAATTTGTATATCCAAATGATTTATAAAAGTAGAATTTATTGTATTGGAATAAAAATTGTTTTGTTACTGTATCGAGAGTTAAAATCGCCGAACCCAAAAAAAAACTAAAATTCGTAACAATACGCGTTTAAGGTCCCTCGTATCTTACAATAAAGCGCAATAAAAGTATGTTTCTAATCCATACATTTTTTTATACATCAAATGAAAAAAAAATGTATTGCTTTCGTAAAAAAAGGGTGTCACATTTAATATTTATTTTTTAAATTCAATGCCTCGTTAAATTGAGTTCGAAATTTTCGATTCATTGATGGCGACCATGAATTAATGAATGACCCGGCGATCTTGAAAGAGGTCTGTTATCAAAAGCAGTTCATCGGAGAAGGCATTAAACTTTTATTCATTGACAAATTTTAATGTTTTCGCAAATATCGTGTAAATGATGAAATTTTTTAAACACATCATCAACCTTAGCGCCATATTACGATAGTTGAGGTAATTAAAAAGTATACAGATAAACTTTTTGAAATTTTGTAGCCTAAACAGAAAGTTGCATAATATTTTACGCACAGAATAAATTCTTGGAATTTGATAAGGACGATAACAAGGAAATTTTCAAAACAAATATCAGCATATTTGTAATTTAATATTTGTTAATTTTAAATGTTCAATGTTTATCAATAGAAATAAATTATATTTTATTATTGCAAAAAAATAATATTTTTCGTTGACCAACAGTTGACGAAAATGTAAAATATAAGATCAGTAAATAAACACAAGGAAATAATGTAAGGATATTTCATTCCTGCTGGAAATGTTTCACTAAATTAAGGTTTTGTAGTTTACAAGTTAAAACAAGTTTATTTTGAAAAAGTTGTTTAAACCACAACCTATTTTTTAAGAAAAATATTAAAAATACTTGAAACAATTAAACTAAACAAACAAAATATGTATTTCAAATTAAAAATTAATTGTATTCCAAAATATAATAAATTAACAGTCCGTTTGTTCATTCAGACCTATCTTTCCGAGGTGGTATCTTAGACGACAGTCCGTCCTGTAAGCAGTCCCATTAGAATTCGTAGGTCATTCTGCTCCATTCTAGGATATGCTTAGTTGTATTTCTCGAATGTTTAGGTAAGAACGCCTTCGAGTGAGTCAACCCTGGTATATCGGACCAGTACGTGAGTATTTTCCTCTCCGCCCAGTCCGAAATAATTGTTTTGGCGGCACTTGTAGTAACTACAAAAACCGGTTCTGCTCCAGTAAACGCAGATTCGGCCCCCTGTTTTGCAAGGGTGTCGGCTTTTTCGATTACCTCCACCCCCTGGTACCCAGGTATCCACAGCAGGGTCACTCTGTTGTTCGCAACAAGGTATTTCAGGGTTTCGATGCAATTCCATACAGGGTCCCCCAGGATTCCATCCTGTCCCCCACCTTATTTCTTTTACACATCAACGACCTCTTGAAAACTACCACGAACCCCATTTACAGTTTCGCAGACGATAGCACACTTGTCTCAACTTTCACATCCTATCGATCACTTTCGGTGAATGATACAAATAGACTCAGGCAGGAACAGGTTGATTCCATCAATAGAGATCTTAAAGCAATCGTCGAGTGGGGAACCAACAATCTTGTTCAGTTCAACGCCCAAAAAACATAAAGTGCCACGTTTTCCAACTACAAGGACCAATCTTCATCAAGAATCCTTCTTTTATAAAAAGATACAGGAGGCTTTAAACTGTAAGCTCCATGTATTAGAGCTAACAATATATTATCGATGACAAGTGTGTTGTTTCATTTACTGTGATAACAAAATTCACGGCGATAAAAGGCAGTAAAACCTTTAGCCTATAGTAGTAAAAAAAACAGATGGAGCCAGCGTTTACTAAATTATCGAAGGATCCAACATCTACGCAGTGAACGACGTAGTCGAAGAGCAAGTGAGTTGAGGCTACAGAGGTTCAGGTGGTGAAGCTGCCCAGACCTCAGAGAACTTTCTACAGCTTACCACGCCCAATCTACTCCTGGTCGTCGACGCCGGCGCGCACCTATGGATTTTATGAATTAATCACTGTGGTTACAAATTTCCATTACCTGCTGACCCCCCTCTGAAAAACTCTCTAGATCCGCCACTGCCTTAGATGTATGCAGTCTTTAACAATGCCGATTTGACATTCTTTGCAATAATTAAAAAAAAGTCATTGTCATTTTTGTTATTATCATGGTGTATGGTAAATTGGATTGGTGGTTAAAAAAGGAAATCTTTACTGCTTCGTTTAGACTGATCGAGAGTTAATTATTTCCGCAATTTGTTAGTTGCGGCACAAATATTGCGGAGTTCTTTATTCGTTCTAATCGTTTGTTCAATACTAATGACATTTCCAAATATTACTTCGTTGTCAGCAATTTTACTAGATGCCATTGAAACAATTAATACTAAAATTTAAAAAATATTATAAACTAAAAAGAAAAAATATTTCGTTTTATTATTCACAATCTTATTTTGTACAAAATTTGTAAATAATTCGAATTTTAATTTGTTAGAATAAACAACAAAAATATCAGTGTAAAATTGCATACTTTTGGACACAATTAAGCGCGTGTAATGGAAATTTTTATCTCTAGTACGATATCGGGTCATCAGAGCCGGTCCTGGTCGGTTAATAGATGTATTTTAATTTTGAAGCCGTAGCTGGTCATGTTTTAATAAGGTGGTAGGCAATAACGACTGGTACGATTGATAAATTTTTTGTTAAAACGTACGGATTTTTGAGTTAAATGCTTAGTATAACAGAAGTCATTGGTCGTTATATCCTAAATTTATTTTTTAGATAAAAGATACATATAATGGGTAAGTTTATTTTAATCTTTTTTATGAATTCCAAGTTATATTCTGTATGTTTTCTTTGGGGAAGTGATACTGATTTTTATTTATTTATTTGTTTAATTCTTTTTGTGTGGTAATTCAGCATTGATTGCAAGTTTTTTAGTTAATTTTAAATTTTTGATACCAAAAGCCTTTCTGTTAATGTCGAAATGATTATCCTTAGTTATTATTAGTTTCTTTTTAAATTTTTCGGATGATTCGATTTTCGCCTTTCAACCTTTATGGATTTTGGATTCCTTTTTAAGACCGACTTTTGGCTTTTTTTTCTCAATGTTTTTTCGGCACTTTTTCGTTGGAGTTTTTCATTTTTGGAGTATTAATTTGGCAGTCGGAGTTAGAGTTTTTTCATTTGGACTGCGATTTTTTAGCTGTTTGATTAAAGAAATTTTTCGTTTGGACTTTTTTTTTGTTTTAAATAGGAAGAACAAAATCAGCCGGATTTTTTACCAAGCGTAACTTGCAAGTTATACAGAGTGGCCAACTAAAAACGAAACAGAGTCATTTGCAGGAACCTTGTCAACATTTTAGAAAAACTTTCGGACACGTCGATTTTTTATTAAAGGGAAACATTATTTTCCGGTAATTTTGACTGCACTATTTTTGACCCCAAGCGAGGGTAAGGATTATCCCAAAATTTTTAAATGGGGTCGAATAAGATGTCTTTCAAAAGCTTTTACAATTCTCTAAACAATAGTCTTTAAATTTTAAAATAGCAACTAAAATAATTGGAATTTTAACATGTAATTGGAAGGAAATGTAAAATTTAAAGACTATTGTAAAGAGAATTTTTAGAACTTTCAAAAGACATCTTATTCGACCCTTAATGCCGTTTAAATAATTTGGGGTAATTATTACCCTCGCTTGGGGTTGAAAGTAGTGGAGTCAAAAATACCGGAAAAAAATGTCCCCCTTTAAGTAAAAATCGACGGGTATGAGCGTTTTTCTAAAACGTTTACGAGGTTCCTGCAAATGGCTCTGTTTCGTTCTCAGTTGGCCACCCTGTGTTATAGGTTAAATTTTTTACCATTTCCTCTAGTTTTTTAATTTTTTTCTCAGAGTCTGTTAACACTTTTTTTCAATTGTAATTATAGTTTTTTTATTGTTTCTAAAAGAAAAAAGAAGTGATAACAGTATTGAAGCCAGTCGAAATACGTTGCTCGTTTACAAGCACTAAGTTAAATAGTACAGTTGGATTTTTCGAGGTTTTATCTACTTTTAACTTTAGCGATTTTTAGAAAAATCACTTTGCTTTTCAACGTGAAGTAGTAAAGTTCATTTTAATAAAATTGTTTAAAAAAAAACAGAATGGATGAGTCCGTGAACTGATCTCTCAATTTCCTCGAAATTAATTCAATTGAGAAATCAAAAACGTATAACCCTGAGAAAGAGTTAGTTCTTTTTGGAACATTAATGTATCTTTTCCTTAAAAGTAAAAGCATCTATTTTCTTAAGTACTCGTTACACGCGACAAATAAAATTATGTAAGTGAAATAACATGTCCGTATGAATTGCAGTAGTTGTTAATTATTTTGCACAATACGACAAATACCATAAAATGTTATTTCGCTAAGTATCTATACATCATTAACTCTGTAGTAAACATTTATAAAGTAAATAAAGAAAAACGTAAAAAAATGTTTATGCGTATTATTACCATAATTTGGTAACTTTTTATTATTCAAAGAATAATACTAATTATGCAAGCACACTACTAGAATTTAAAAAAATGTGTCTTCAAACCGATTTTTAATGGCTAGTTATGTTACTAAAACATTAAATTTTAAACATTATTTAAGTATCAAAAGGTGTCACTTTTTGCATGAGCTATAAATTTATAATTTTTTGTAGATAGTATTTAGTATGATTTTCGAATCGTATTTGCTTTTTTTATTTGAAATATAATTCTAATTTGGTTTATAATGGATTCAGCAACCACCACTATAAATACCTTGAACAAATAAACATCTTTCCAAATACAAACGTGTTTAGTATTCCAAAATAATATAATTTAACAACTTGTAGGTCGACCTTGGCGAACATATCTCGATCAGATCAACATTTGCTTTGAAGAAAGGCCAGGTCAAGAGTACCAACAACCGACGAGCATGTATGAGAGCCCTAATGAAAGTAGAGGAAGCAAAAGATGTGTGTAAGAACCGTAGCAAGTGGAAGGCGTGACTATATGTATGCATGTATGTATGTTGCAGTACCTACCAATGGAGAGAAAAAAATCTTTAATTCTAATTTTCTTTGTTTGTGAGTTGGTTTTAGAAAACAAAAATAGGAATTTTAGAATTTTAAACTTGTGTCAGTATTAAGAGAATAGCATTGAAGAATTATTATTAGTAATTATCAAGCATTGTTTATAACAATTGAATATTGTTAATAACAAATGATTATTGATCATATTTAAAAAAAAATTCAATTGTTATAAACAATTGAAAATAGCTCCCGCTTATGAAATGATAAGAAAAAGTTTGAAAGAATACAGAACATTGTTTTCACTCATTACTGATCCACCTGTGAACCACATGAGTTCATGAGACAGCCTTTTTTCCCCTTTCCCCTTTGGTTTTAGACCCACCCTGAAGTTGGTCAATTCTCCATTTGATTTGGGTTACTTTTTTAATATTGCTGTTAATAAACTTCCAGATGAGTTAATGACTATTTAAACGATTAACATGTGTGTTTATTCATGACAGATCGCAATCAAAAACTGCTTTATTTGTATTAAGCATGCAAGTATCCTTCGCCTAATTTAACGCAGCCCAAATAAACCTGAATACATAAAATAGATCCGTTGTAATAAAAATTTTTCACTTTAAATCTATCTACTTAGGAAAAAATATCGAATATAAAGCGTCCCAAATTTTAAATTCAGATTAAATTTCCTTAATTAAAAATAATAAAAAAAACATTATATATATATATATATATATATATATATATATATGGTTTTTTTTAAATAAAATTTCTGGTTTTAATTTGAACTACAAGAAAGCGGTAATTAGTGCGTTAGTATACGACAAACTTTAAATCTGCAAAAAAAAACTCGAACAGAAGTCCCTACCGAAAATCGGATGATATTGCGTCAGTCAAATCATCCGTTATAGACACCAGTTTTAAAGAATTTCTTTATGAACTAAAAAAGATAATTCCCTGTAAATTGCCAGTTTCAAAAATTGTACTTATGTTGTTCAGGTAACTATTAGGAGTTAGTAACCAGTGGCGTGGTTTTTCCTTAATAAAGTACTTACAGTACATAAAGCTATTCGAGTGAACGAGGAAGATTGGCGCATACAAACTAACAGAGAAATCCTGCAAGTCGAAAACATTGTGAAATTCATAAAATCACAAAGACTCGGATGGTTCGGACATGTACGGAGAATAGACGAAGCAAAAATGCCCAAAATAATACTAAATACTACTATACGACATCCGAGGAAGAGGAAGACCTCGTCTCAGATGGTTGGAACAAGTTGACCTAAAAGTGATACGAGTCACTGGATGGGGATCTGCTGTCGAGAACTCTTTTATCTGGAGGCGAGTGGTCGAAAAGGCCAAGGCCCACCCCGGGCTGTAGCGCCTATTGGATTTGGATTTTTTATTAATTTAAAAAGTAATTACAGTAAAATTAAAATTAAAATAAAATCTTGCAGATTAAAACCAATAACGAATAATGTTTCGACAGTTATTTTAAAAAACTTTTCAGAAATGATAAATTATGATCACAATACATGGTAACGTAGTCTATGAACTAACGGATTTTAAAGCGCAACTAATAGTTAGTAGGGCAGCGCGGTGCAATGCCGAGCCGCCCTGAATGAGCTAGCAGCTAAGTTTAGAGTTCACATTGTCTGGGTACCCGGCCACAGGGACATACCAGGCAACTTTAAGGCGGACAAGCTAGCAAGATAGGGCACCACTCTCCCAGCTGTATCTGTCTCATCTCAGCAAATAGTAGCGATAGCATACTGCCGGCTCCTCCTGCACAGCAATGTAGTTCAAAAATCCAACTTGAGGTGGCAAAATGAACCCACATGCACATCATCAAAACATATTTGGCTTAAACTAGATCTGCGTTAAACTCTGTCCAGGGTGTCCATTGGAAATTCGATTGCGGCCATAACAGGGTGGCGCATGGAAATCGCAGAGCTACGACACGACTTCTGTAGATGCTGTCACGACGAGTAAGAGGAGAAAACTATTGTACATCTTCTCTGCCACTGCCCTGCCCTAGGCAGAAAACGGCTTTCTTTACAACCGAACTTTGATAATTTATCTGATTTCAGCTCAGTTAGCATTAAAGACCTCACACTTTTTATTAAAAATTCCAACTGGTTCTCACGGCAGAGGGGGAAGGCACCGCCGTCCATCACTGTATCACAACGGGCCAAAAGGCATAAGTGGGTTCACTCTGAACCACCGTTTTAACCTAACCTAACCTACCCTACACGGCCAATAAATTAGGTAATATGAAAATAATTAAATTGTTATGTTTTTATACTGAGTTAATACAAATGTTCTTTTTCATCTTCAAACCTCTACCCATTATTAAAATTACAATGGGAACAATCGTTTAATAATTATGAAAAATTTAAAATCGTGAAATAAATCTTAACACATTATTAATTTACTAGTTGAACAGCTAAATTCTATCCTCTTTAGTCAAACAAAAGCAACAAAAAAAAAGAGCAAGGCAGTCATAAGGACTGCCGACAGAGGTTAAAACTTAAAACTACGATATAACTCTAAGCAACGATTATATTTGGTTCCATATAGTTTTTTTTTATTTTATTTTATTCGCGCTAAATTGCCTGTACATTTCTTAGCAAATGACTCGCGAAAAACTCCCTCAAGATAGGTTAGCTTGACGTCCTTCAAAAATGTATACACTTTTTCGCGAATAAAATTTACACTGTCTCTTTGACGGATAAAATCCCTGAAAATATACAAGTACAATAACAATAAATATTCCGTGAACAAGCCGCCAATCTACAGAAAAGTACAATGTAACTTTTTGATGTGTAACATCTTTGCTCTCGCTTTCTTGCATGTGTAACATCTTTCCTCTCGCTTGCTCGCAATTTGTGGGAGTGATTTCGGAAATGTGTAATAGTAACAGGAAGTCGCGGAAGCACGCGCTATTTGATTTGACGAATGAGCGCGCGGTTAGAGTTGGCCGTCAGATAGACGTCAATCAATTTTCAGAGAGTTGATTTGACGAAAAAGCGCGCTGTTAGAGTTGGCCGTCAGATAGACGTCAATCAATTTTCCGAGTGTTGTGTATTAAGTTGCTGTTATATGCGTAAACTATATGAATAAAAATTTACTGTTGATAATAAGTCTCAATAAAGTGCAAATCATTGATAAAAAATTTAAGTAAGTAATAATAAATAATTATTCGAATAAAATATTTTAGTATTTAACTTTTTTAAATGTTAAGGTTTATTTCTGTCAGTGTCAGTGTCAATTAAATAAAATCGGAAGAAGAAGCCTCATGTTGTAGCCAGTACAACGAAGACTAAAGAAACATACTCCAACTGACCTGCTTAACAGATTTTAGTGTAGATTTTTTATTTCCCATGTCAAAAACTAAATCCAAGTGAGGTTTGTGGTCAGATCAACCAGCCAAAATTGTGGCCTTTAGTGATGAATAGTCTGAGAAGTATAGCTGGAGTGACCCGGTTTGATAAAGTAAAGGATAGAGAGATAGGATAACGCTGTGGTGCAAAAGAAGTTGTGATTTCAAAGATAGATAAATGAATGCTTATATGGTTTGGACACGCAAACAGGATGAATGAAGGACAATTGACGAAACAAATTTATAAGGCGAGTGTGAGTGAATGGACAAGTCGGTAGAGGTCGACTTCGGCGAACATATTTTAATCAGATCAACATTGTTTTAAAGAAAATCCAGGTCAAGAGTACCAACAACCGACGAGCATGTATGAGAGCACTGATGAAAGTAGAGGAAGCAAAAGATGTGTGGAAGAACCGTAGCGAAAGTGGAAAAAAGTGGTGTTTGCCTGACCTTACGGGAAAAAGGCATCTCTATATGTATGCATGTATGTATGTTGCAGTACCTACCAATGGAGAGAAAAAAAACTTTAATTCTAATTTCGTTTTTGATAAATAAACGTTATTTTTGCAATTTTTTCCCAAATCTTTATGAAGATTTTTTGAAGGGTATTATAAATAAAAAATAAAAAGGTAAAAAAACAACATTACAGTTATGCGATACTTTTTTGCTATATAGAATCTGATATTTCAGTACAAACACTTGGAAAAATAGAAAAATAGGAAACCCTTTCGAAGATGCCGTCACTGGTAATGCCTTAACCACGTTTTTGGTACGAAAGAATTCGGTAATTGGCATTGGTCAGTCATTTAGGTACTAACGTCATATAATTGCTCCTTATTCTCCTCAAGATCAGACAAGGTCACAAAAGACATTCACCGATGTTTTGGCATGATAGGAAAAAAACTAAAAAATTTTCAAATTTTATTCAAACGACATACACCAACTGTTATTTTCTTAACATTACGTAGTAAAATTTAAATATCTGACCTAATAGTCCCTTTATGGCTTGGTATATTTTTTTTTATTCTGTTTTTAATGACCCATTAGAAGTAATAATAATAATAATAATACCGTTCTAATAATCTTCTTGTTTTTCAGAAATTATGGAACAAAAAAACAATAACTTTCCATCTACAATTACAGTGGATACCTTCAGCTCAACGTAAGTACTTTTTTTAAATGAAACAGTTTTGTTTCGTCGTCTGTGCATAAATTGTCTGTATGACTACAAATTTAATACCAAATCTACAAAAGATTTAGAAAACTTGCAACAATGATCAACAAAGCTCAAGACAATCGTCTTGAAATTACTCAATCTTTTGTTCTAATTATTCTTTTTGTTTCTGCTGTTTCAGCTCTCGTTTCTATTGAATATGTTAATATTGGCCTTACACATTACTTATATATGCGTATTTTCCCGAAAAACCTCATATCTTTATTCCTGCGAATAACCTCCGTTAAACATCCTGATACATAAGCTGATTTATTAGCCTGCTTTTGTAGACTTTTTTTTAGGTCTCCGTAGCTGGATATTTATATTCATAGATATTCGAACTTGGAAACTTGTTCGATTATTTCTTCGTTAATTACGATTTTTCATCTGGGTTCCCTTTCGTCTTAGATGTTCATATCTGCATATTGTAGGTCTTCACCGTTGTTTTTAAGGTATGCACCAAGCGCTGTAGTTTATCTTCATTATCCGAGATCAGAATTGCGTCGTCTGCATAACAAACAATTTTTATCTGTTTTCTTTCGAGCCCATATCTGCGTTCTACCTTTTTTGTTTCTCCTATAATTTTATCCATTACTAAATTAAATAATAGTGGACTGACTTTTAGTTTTGTTGTCTGTGCTAATATCTCTTATTATCTCAACTACACTGCTGGACTGGTTTTCTTCTTTCAGTAATTTTACCACATCTCCTAATCTGACATGATTGAAGACTTTAATCAGGTCCGCGAAGCAAATGTAAGCAGGATTGTTGTATTCAATTGCATTCTCAGCAATTTGTGGTATGCCATCAGGTCCTGGGTCTTTTCTGTTTTTTAATTTTCCTGTGGTATTTCTGTAAATTGTCAAATTGCCAATTGAAATCGACCTGATTCATTTTTTTTTTCAACAAATGCATAATAACGCTAAAAATAAATTTATTCTACACAAATAGATCGCATAGACTCACGCCTTTTTCCCGTAGAAAAACGTCTTTCACTTGCAACGGTTCTAACACACGTCTTTTGCTACTTCTACTTTTATCAGCATTTTCATACATCCTCGTCGGTTTTTTACCTGGCCTTTTTTCAAAACAATTTCGATCTGATCTGTTCGCCCAGGTCGACCTCCACCGACTTACCCAATTGCACTCGCCTTATAAATCTTTTTCGTCATTCTTCTTTCATCCATACATTCTACGTGTCAAAACCACTTAAGCATTTTTTTATCCATCTTTGTTACCACATCGTCTTTCACACCTCAACGTTTCTTTATCACAAAATTCCTTACTTTATCCATCAGAGTCACTACAGGTATATGTATTATACAGACTATTTATCTCCGAAGTATTAATCTTACTTTTATGCTTCTTGTGCCCAACCCAAAATTTACTTTAGTACATAAGTGTAAGTACCAGGACTCCTTTATGCATGCCAGTCGTGCCTTTTTTGACACGTTCTGGCTGCTTATAAAGTTATACAGGGCCCCATCTATTTGTTTCCGTGCCAACACCCTTCGCTTTTTATCACAGTCAAACTTTTCGTCTCTCATAAACTTTGAACTCAAGTTTACAAACTCTTTCACTTGTTTTACTCTTATATCTTTAATCAGCACCTCTTAGTTTGTCATGTTTTTTTTTCTTTTAAAAACCATTACTTTCGTCTTGCTTACTTCTTCTTCTTCTTATTTTAAGACATTGTCTTGTTTTTTTTCAAAGCTGTAGCCTAAGTTGTGACTCCGATGTCCTGCTTTCGAACTATTATTTGGGGGGTTTTCCTGGAGGTCTACGGTTGGTTGGTTTCTCCTCTTTTGCAATTTTGGGTAGTCGATTATCAGCCATTCTGTCGACGTGGTCTTTTCATGCTCGTCTTCTTATTCTGGACCATCTTTCAATGTCTGGAATATCACATTGGGCTCTGCTATCGCGTCTTGCTTACAATTTTTTTACCCCTCCGATTTTTAGAGCATTATGCATTATATTAACCATCGCCTGCAACTCCTACTCAGATAATGCTTACATGACCTGATCATTTAATGATCAATTCATTTTTTCCCAATCCGTACGCACTCGATTTTAAATGATTCTGTCTATGAATAAGTTAAACAGCCATAGTGAAGCCACAACACTCTGTCTACCTGTCGTTTATCCTGACACAAGCACTGTAATCTTCGCAAAGTGATTTCAGCAATTGTACCAAGCTACTGCTCATCCCATACATAGACAAAAAAATGTCGACCACAATTTATACCTCATAGACCTTTTCCAAGTTTACGAAATGATCCAAAAATGGACTAGTAAGACTGTTAAATACGAGTTAGTTTATATTTAGACTTACTTTTATTTGTGTTCACCACATCACATCACCTATAAGGTTTATTAATTACAAAATGCCAAGAATCACTTTAAAATATTTAAAAAAAAGACAAAAAATAGTCATGGAAATCTGATGAGATGAAACCGGCAATTACAGCTGTACGAAAAAAGAAAATGGAAATCTTGAAAGAGGCAAAGACTTTTTAGATACCTCGCCGTACAGGGTGAACGAAACTCGATATATCAGAAAAAGAAAAACGATAAAAAAAATGTATTGTTCATTGTAGCGCTTATGTCAAAAAGAAGATATGTTTCAGCCGAAGTTCTTTCTACCAAGGATTTAAGGGACAAAAAAAGTCTGTTTTAATATAATACCGTCGAAGAACTTTGAGTTCAATGCCTGATCTACAATGTTTGGTCAACAATGACAGTGCTGGTGTTAATATTGTCAATTTTTTTTATTGTTTTAATTTTTTTTCCAAGTACGTCGTAGTAATAATGCAAATTTTTATTAAAATGTTAATTAATAAAAGTAGTACCATGTAGCGGAAACGTCTGTATACCCTTTTATAAATAAAAATATTATCAAACAATAATTTAAAATTAATAACGCACTTGACCTCTTGTAATGCACGAGATTTTTTTAACAGCGACGTTTGGCGCGACATGGCAAAATATTTTTAAACGAGCGTTTAATGAATCTATAAAAAAAACACCGACTTACAATTCTACTACGTACTAAACTACTAACATTGATTAAACTAGACTGCAATTTTTCCCATATTTGGTGATTGAGTTTTCTTTTCTCGAAAAATATGTGCATAAAAGAATTCAAATGCGAGGATATTCGTAATGCGGTAGTAGGTTAAAGAGAAAATTTCAATTAACGAGAATAAAATTGAAAAATACTTTTAAAAAAAACCACCGAAACTTGGAATAGTCATTTAAGTAATTGATTAGAAAAATGTTAACAAAACAAAATCCAATGCACGTCATTTAATGTTTTAAAACAGTGATACCACCTCTTAAAATATTTAATTTAGCCAACGTCCATCGGCGCGCGTGAACTTTTTGTAAAATGAATTATTTAAAGTAGTTTGTAAGTAAAAGAAAGAAACGATGCGAGTTAAAAAATATTTAAGTAATGGTTCAAAAGGCAGTGTCAGAAAAGAATAAATCTTGGTTGGATTATTCAATGTATGTTTTTACGTGCAGTACTTAACTCATAGTTTTGACGTTTGTAATAAACATTGTTTTTATTTCTTTGTTGATTTTTGATATAATTAATGCGTGAATTTCAGTAATTAAGCTTCAATTAAATTTGGTGACAAATAATAAATATGAGTGAGAATAGTAATAGTAAACCGGATATCAAAGGAAAACGTCACAATTTAACACCCGAAGATAAAACCATGATCAGAAATGTGTTTAAAGGACTTGAAGCCAGAGAACAAAATATAAATGTTAGTGAGATAGTTACATTATGTAGTATTTTGAAAAAAATTTCGCAAGCAGATTGGCTCGCTAAAAAAAATATTAAATTCAATAAACCTATTTCGAAAATCGAATTACAAAACTTAGCACGATGTCATAAAGATAAATATATCAAATATGTAGTAGATGAAATGGCGCGAGAACGAGGAGTAACTGTACTTCGATTGCCACCCTACCATACATACATACATACAGTACCTTTTTTTTCCATAGGGGTAGGCAGAGACCACTTCCTTTCATTTACTTGCTACGGTTCTTACACACATCTTTTGCTTCCTCTACTTTCATCAGTGCTCTCATACATGCTCGTCGGTTGTTGGTACTCTTGACCTTGCCTTTCTTCAAAACTATGTTGATCTGATCGAGATCGATGTTCTCCGAGGTCTACCTCTACCGACTTCCGTCCATTCAAACTCGCCATATAAATTTGTTTCGTCAATCTTCCTTCATCCATCCTTTCTACGTGTCTAAACCATCTAAGCATTCCTTTAGCTATCTTTGTAACCACAACTTCTTTTACACCACAGCGTTCTCTTATCTCACTTTTCTTTACTTTATCCAACCGAGTCACTCCGGCTATACTCCTCAGACTACTCATCTCCGCAGCATAAATCCTATTTTCATGCTTCTTCTGCCAAACCCAATATTTACTACCATACATAATTGTGGAAACCAACACACCTCTGGCTATTCATAAAGCTATGCAGGGCCCCATTTATTTGTTTTGCTGCCAACACCCTTCGCTCAATGTCACTGTCATACTTTCCATCTCTAGTAAACTTAAAACCCAAGTACACAAATTCATTTACTTGTTCCACTCTTTCTCCCTCAATCGAAACTCCACAGTTTATTATGCTTTCTTCTCTTTCAAAAACCGTTACTTTCGTTTTGCTCACATTTATTTTCATCCCTTTGATTTTCAGTTACCCTACCACTGTGAGTTAAATCTAATAGAACTTGTATGGACTCAAATAAGCAAGGAACAATGTCAAATTAAATGACGTAAAAAATTTCCTTAGTAGTGCCGTCAATAGAGTAACCCCACAGTCGTGGATAAAATATATCGAACATGTAGTGAAAGAAGAGCAGAATATTTAGAATCTTGATAATTGCATTGAAATTACCATCGAACCCGTAGTTGTGGATCTAGGCGAAGATACTACTGATTAATCTGAAGATGACATAGACGACTCAGATTATTTAATAGAAAGAAGTATTCAATTATGTTTAACTATTTATTACTATCATCTCAAAAGTTTCAGATTAAAACAGGGATACACAAAAAATATATTATACATTTGAATGTATCTAACTTAAACCTAACATCAATAATAGGAAGACATAATAGGTAACATTTTTTTCGTATTTAACTTATTCGATAATTATTATTTCCGGTTTTCGTCATCTTGAGCATCTTTAAAATAAGAAAATAATTTTTGTGACACATCTAATTCGTCCTAAAATGCTTAAGATTATTTTTAATAATAATATAATAATAACCACACGCCTATGACTCGTCAAGATTTCCTTTCCACTGTGACCCGCAAAGGTCTACGTTGAAAATATGAGTCACTCTATACATTTGTGGTATCCTACTATGGGTACATTGTTATTTCAAATAATAAAAAAAATCTAGAACAAATATATGCTTTCTATCATTTATAAAATATTCATGATAATTTTCAATTCTTGTATTCATGGTCAATTACCCTACTTATTCAAAATATCAACACAAACTGCAGGTGATGTCGCAAGAACTTTTAATTTGATACAATGTGATTCGTTTTGCGATAATGTCAACGGCAATCCTTTTCTCTTCGATTAACATTTTCTTGGGTACTAATTGAGGAAGCTGTTTTTTGTATTTACAAGTTTTATGTGCAATGCAGGATTATTTCATAACACGTACCCATATATGACGCAGATGCTCGCAGCATTTGTTGCCACAAAACGACCGCAACGGTAAAACATAACAAAAAAGTAAATAAACTACTCTCTCTTATAAAATTAAACAAATCCGCTCTATAAAGAATTTTTTTTAAACATATATGAAACATTTATTAAAATATTTCACTACTCTACAGTACGACACAATAAAAATGTAGTAGCTAAAATCTCAATGGTTCATTAATACGACATTCGTCGGATTCCGCCTTCGTACGGCTGTGCACATTTTTCATGAAGGTGTGCCCAGAAATTGCCTGCAGTAAAAAGTAGCCTACCTCTTCTCCTTACAAGGCAATACTTCTTCTTCTTCCTTTTTGTAAGGCATCTGCCTTGTTCTCTAATTTCTTAGAGTTGTAGCTGGGATGATGAATTCCCCTCACTATCCTAGCCCCATGTTCTGTCAGCAAATGGTCACAAGAGAGAAAGCAGGCTCACTCCATCAGAATGGAGCTCTACTGACAGAGGGAGACAAATCAGTCATGAGAAAGATAAAAAATCTTCGGGGTCTCTAGCAGTCCAAAACCATAGCAAAAAAAGTCTACCTCTTCTAGAGGTCTGTTTATCATTTTTATGAACTGGAAGTCAGTGAGTCCCTATGTGCCAGATGTGCGCTGTTTTTGCCGTGAAACCGGCCCCTTCTTCGTATGTTTTTTCTTGAATCAGGAGCTCTATAGAAGTTATCCAAGCTATTTCACCTGCATCTTCTGTTGATATCGTTCCGTATGCCAAGCATATTCCGATGCACGTTTTACCTTGTGTACTAGAAAGTTCATTTTTGTTATTTGTGGCTGTGAGCCAGTTAGATAAAGTACTGATCTTTGTAAAAGTCCACTATGATACAAAAAAACAATTATTCTTTTGTTTTTGATTATGCTGTGTATGTATTATAATAAAGAAGACAACTTTTTTAAAGTACAACAATGAAAAATGAAGAAATTTTATAAAATGGCTTACAGCTTTTCTTTTACTCAAAGATAATACTTAGGTTTTACTATATGTGGTTCATTACAGTCCAAGTTAATTTATATCCTTATGGCTAAATGATACGTGAAGGTTTGAAAATTGTGCTCATGACCAACAAAAAGCATCTACAACATTTTTATTTAAGTGGGACAGTAGTGCAAGAGATCTTTACTGTTTCACAAAAAAAACAAGAATTGTTTGTAAACGCATTGTCTAAATATGATGGATGTTTTAAGTAATGATGTAAACACGTTTCACATTTAATGGAAACCATATTTTGACTATTGTGACTAGATTTTTGGTAATGTTTAAGATCCAAACTATAAGCTTATTGCAGCCAATACGATAGACAAGTCCAACTGGAATGCCTGATGAGCCTAAGTCCACTTTTCTCACAATCATTACAACTTGAGTAATATGAGTACAGAGCAGTGAAAAGGGTTTTACTGGCAGATTAAAGTAATGGAGAAACGTTACCAAAAACAAAGAAATGTCAACATGATTACTGGTCGCTTCATCAAGAACAACACACCGGAGAAAAAGTTACATAAAAGGAGTGCTATGGTTTCAGCACTCAAAAATACATAATAAACAGCTGCATTTTCACAAACAAACTTTGTTGGCCTGTGTTATTATTGCAGAGACACCTGTCTGTAGCTCTGAAATAATCGTTCCTTTCATTTTTGTAAATGAAAAGTCATATGCGACTTTTAATAACGACTAGGTATTAGAAGTGTGTTAGTTTATTGTACTAATATTTGAGACACAGCGTGACATGAATTGTTGTAATGCTTTGTTTTTTTACAGTGCTACCCTTAATAAAAATGAACCTGTGAAGGTACCGATCGGAGCAAATATTTATAAAGAATACAATCAATACGAACACAGAGATTTAGTTCATCCCAATACGTAAGTATATTGCTGTTATATCTTTTTACATTAGTTTATTATTATTATGTACGCCAAAAAATAAGCAGTGATTCTTTAATATTTTAATCGAGGTATTTGTTATTTTTTTAAATTCAGATACTATCTAGTTTACATACATACAAACATACATAAAGTCACGCCTTTTTCCCATAGGGGTAGGCAGAGACCACTTCCTTTCACTTCCGCTACGGTTCTTACACACATCTTTTGCTTCCTCTACTTTCATCAGTGCTCTCATGCATGCTCGTCGGTCGTTGGTACTCTTGGCCTGGCCTTTCTTCAAAACAATGTTGATCTGATCGAGATATGTTCTCCGAGGTCGACCTCTACCGACTTCCGTCCATTTACACTCGCCTTATAAATTTGTTTCGTCAATCTTCCTTCATCCATCCTTTCAACGTGTCCAAACCATCTAAGCATTCCTTTATCTATCTTTGTAACCACATCTTCTTTTACACCACAGCGTTCTCTTATCTTACTATTCTTTACTTTATCTAACCGAGTCACTCCGGCTATACTTCTCGGACTACTCATCTCCGCAGCATTAATACTATTTTCATGCTTCTTCTGCCAAACCAAACATTTACTACCATACTGATAAGTGTAGGAACCAACACACCTCTATGCACAGCCAGACGTGCCTTTTTTGACACTTTCTGGCTATTTATAAAGCTATACAGTGCCCCATTCATTTGTTTTCCTGCTAACACCCTTCGCTTAATGTCACTGTTATACTCCATCTCTCATAAACTTTGAACCCAAGTACACAAATTCATTTACTTGTTTCACTCTTTCTCCTTTAATCGAAACTCCCCAGTTTGTCATGCTTTCTTTTCTTTCAAAAACCATTACTTTCGTTTTGCTTACATTTATTTTCGTCCCTTTGATTTTCATCTAGTTTATAATTAAATTTAAAAATTTTATGTGAAACTTTCTGTAAATGACGGTCATTTATTTTTTGTTGATGTTATAATTATAACTCATTTTTATTATCATCATCTCGAGCTCATACTGTCCACTGTTTAACAGAAGCCTTTCTCAAATTTTGCCACGTATTTCAATCTTGTGCAGATTGGATCCAGTTTCCTACAATCCGTTTTATGTTATCTGTCCAGCGTGTGGGTGGTCTGCCTCTATTTCTAAAAGCTTCGGATCTTGGTCGCCATTCTATAATCTTTTTCGTCCATCTACCATCTCTACCAGTTTCATTTCAGATGTAGAATAGTCTCAACGGCGTCTCGTACTCCTATTTTGTTTCATATGGTTCGATTAGGGATTTTGATTCCTAGCATTGCTCTTTTCACCTGTATTTTTTATATACGTATGTTTGTTCTATACTTTCGTTTTTAATTTGTCACCAGATTGTACCAGATTTGTCATGAACTGTATTTTTGTTTGATTTATTTTTAGCCCTCGTTGCATCGTTGTTTAGCCTTTCTAGCATTAGTTGGGCTTCTTAAATATTATCTGATATCAACATTATGTCATCTGCGAAGCATAGGTGATTTAGTCTTTCTTAGTCTATGTTTATCATCACTGTGTTTTCCCAATTTATTTTATTAAGCATACTCCGCAATAAAGTTACTAATAGTTTGGGAGATAGCGCGTCTCCTTGTCTCAATCCTTATATAAAGCAAAAATATACAGTGTAGAACAGTCAAATGAAATAAATTCATTATTTCAATGATTGTGCATATTGTTGCAATATTTATTCTATGAATTCGACATTATTATCTGCCACTTTTAATAGTTTTTATATTTCAACCTCCTCTTGCCCCTTTTGTTGATTTGATTGCTACCAAACTTCTCAGAATCACCCACTGGGCAAATATAAAGATTGCTTGAAAATTTCATCTAAATCGGTATAGCCATTTTGGAGTCCATAGGGAACCGATGTAGAAAATGGTATGCTGCTGCACTACCTAGTGGAAAGCTGCATAACAAAAACGAATTCTCTACGAAAAAAAAAAAAACATAAATATTCAAGGTGATTGATTAAACAGTGCAAAAGTTAATATGCTGCAGCGCCACCTGGTGGGTAGCTGCAACAAAGAGGATAGCATAAAAACCTTCCTCAAAAAAATATGTTGCCCATTTTCATAGTAATCGGTTGTATAAAATAATTATAATTTCTTCAAATACTTTACTTCAAACTAACTTCAAAACCTCGATCTATGATTCCGGTTATATACCTGCAAATCAATGTTCTCGACAAATCGACACTTTTCGAAATTATTGTACCTTTTCTTCGAGAATTATCCAGTGTCTTCTATTACTTGTGGCTCATTATGTAATCTCCCTAATTGTGGTTGATGCGCTGTCGCCTCAAGGCATGGTCGACAGAGACGGACTCAAAAAATCGTAACAAAATGTATTGTTTGCCTAAAAATGAATCTTTCTTCGTTGCTCCATCTTGGATCAGTAGTGTTACATAGACCAATAATTAATAATTAATATTTAACTACCATTAACATTCATTTTCACACCAGCTACAACTTTTGTATGCTTAAACTTCGGAAGAGCCATTTTATTTAAAAGATAAAAGAATTTTGAAAATTTAATTTATACCTATAAATATTCTAATTAATTTAAGACCAAATGATAAATACCGGTAAACGTTGTTTATAGCTTAGTCCAAATAAAAATTGTATGTAAAGAAACTGTAGCGCTTGTTTTTTAATTTCAGATTTAGTGGAGCTTTTATCCATGTAGTTAAAAGTTCTTTAGGAACGGGTATTTTAGCGATGCCAAGAGCTTTTAAGACAGCTGGATTGGCGGTGGGATTTATTGGAACGATTCTTGTAGGATTTTTGTGTACACATACTGTACATCTGCTGGTAAGTCATTTTAAGAAGACAATTTCAGTAATTTGTTTTTGTATAATTCTCGACGTTTCGCCATCTCGAGTGGATGGCATCTTCGGGAGATGTTGTCTGCTTTTTAAGGCTGACGGTTTGTGACATTTTTATGTCACGATCGCAGGTTAAATACGTTTTGGCGGGCGGAGCATATTTGAGGGCTGTTTAGAAATCGGTCACGTTCCGGAGTGTCATTCTTCTTATGTTTGTAAGGAAGCAGCTTTGTATTATTAAGTACAGATACCCATGTTTTATTGATTTTAAGTGTTTCCTCAGATCTATTAAAGTTCTGCTGGTGTTTATGTATTTTAATCGCTTCTCTAAAAAGCCTCGGGTAATATGCAGATGTGGTGCATAGAACTTGGATATCCTCGAATGTAATTCTGTGATTTTATTATTAAGTGTGTGCTCCGCGAATGTCCAAGACGACAGTTGGCTTTGTGTTCTTTGACCCTGGTGTTAAAGGATCGTTTAATTACCTGGAGTAATTATAAAGTATCTACAATACCAGAAACCGTTAATATTATCAGCTATAATAATTACTTCTAGATGATATGAACGTCAACAAACAATTTTTTTTGTATAAGGCTTAGTTTTCAAATGAAGGGTTTGTAAAAATTTGACGTTTTTAAGGAAAGGATTTTTTAAAGCTGTTTTCCGAATTAAACAACTTTACAATTAAATATTAAACGTGCTAATTTATATAGAAAATATACTGTTTTTTTTTTTAATTTTTAGATTATATTCGAAATTTTATTTTATTTTCTGTACAAAACAAGTGTTGGAATTTCACTTCTAACACTCTAATAATGCTAAATTAGAGTCCAAATCCTCATGCGAAAAACGTAAAATTTCCAATTTTCAAATAGAAATTGTAAAAACATGAAAAATTATTGCGAAAATTAAAATCCATATTTAAACTAAACAACCGGTATCTCGGAATCTTGCAGTATTCGTATGAGGCATGTTATGTAGAATCATCATATTTTGAGATCTAGAATCTACAATTCAGAGATCGGACATTCTTTAGGAATCACCCTGTATATAAGGGTGTTTCATTTTCAGGCGATAGTTTTTTTTATCCTACCTGAAAATCTGATAATTTATAGAAAAAAAATATTTCTGTTGAAAAACAAATTCCAAGTCAATTAGAGGCTTTGCCCATTCAAAAATTCGATTTCCCATATAAATAACACAGGAAAAAAATTTCGGTTTCAACTCGATTTTTCGGTATTAAAAACTTATGTTTACTACAGTAAAAGTATGGATGAATTCAAGAACAGCGCCACCGTGTCATAAAATAAAAGTAGAAACAGTTTGAAAATTATAATATGCGCGTAAATTTGAATTTTAGTTCATTGATATTATGATTTCGTAGTAAATATGGATTAAAATTTATCTTTATTTACTAAATACAAAATTTCCTATCTAAAATTCACAATTTAATAACTTTGTAGCGTTTTAAGTAAATAATATTTAATGTAAGATCAAAAAATTCACTGATTATTAACTTTATTCACCTTTCAAACTCTACAGCTCAAAAACTGTTGATCGGAGAGTGTTTGCTCAAAGAACCTTTTTTGTAGAAAATTTAATTTCCAACAAAGGCTTAAAAAATTTCTAATCAACAAATCGAGTTGAAACCGAAAATGTTTTTCCTGTGTTATTTATATGGGAAATCGAATTTTTGAACGAGCGAAGCCTCTAATTCTCTTAAAAAAATTTTTACAACGGTAATATTTTTTTTCCATAAATTATCAGATTTTCAGGTAGGACCGAAAAAAAAATATCGCCTAAAAATTTAACTCCCTACTGTATATACCTTTAATAGTTTCTAGTTCAAACACATTTAGTGAATAAATATGAGTAGCATCAAATTTACATAAAAAGCCGTATGGTGTCATTGGACACCCGATACTCTATTCTACAAATATTTTTTCATTTATAAATTTTGATGAAGGCATTTTGCAAAAAAAAATTAATTCGAGTATATATTTTTTATGTATAACTATTATTTTATGAGGTTCAATAAATTTACAATTATTTTTAAACTTATGAATTAATGATATAAAAATTGGTTGTTAACATAGAATAATACCTAATAATTTAATCTAATGATACTCTATCATAGAAATTATAGGCTTGCCTTGGCTTGCTCGTCTTCCAAATCAGTTTTTTAATTTGACTAAAAATTTTTTTTTAAGTTCGTTAAGAGCCTCTCTATCTCTCTCTCTGTAGCTTACAACCCGGGTCTTCGCTGACATTACAATTTGCCTCCACTTGCTGCGGTCCATCATAAGTTCTTCTGGTCGTTGGACATTTAGGGTCCGTAAGGCCGCTGCAATATTATACTTCCACCGCATCCTTGGCCTTCCCAGCGGCCGCTTTCATACTGAGTTCTCTTCGCACACCAGTTTTACGACACGTTGGTCTTGTCTCTTCACATGTCCGGCCCATCTCAATCTCTCTGCCTTTATTATTTTACTATATCTGGTTGGTTATATAGTTCTTGCACTTCACTGTTAGTTCTAATTATATATTGTTGTGTGGCGTTGTCCTTGATTGGTCCATATATCCTTCCAAGAATTCCTCGTTCTGCAATTTTTAGTCGGTTCTCATTTTGTTTTGTCATCGTCTATGTTTCATATGCATATGTCATTGTATTGTTTCTCTTATGTTATATTGTTATCTGAGGTGATTGTAACTCCCAAATATTTAAACTCATGGACCCTTTCAAAATTATAGTGGTCCATTCTCACATTTTATCCTATCCTGTCTCTTCGTTCTGTTCTTGTTGTAGACATGTATTTTGTTTTATCTTCGTTTATTTGTAGGCCAACCTTCTTTGCAGCATTTTCCAGTTTAATGAACTCCTCCTTAACGTTGATAGTTGTATTTCCTATCTAAACCGTCAGCGAAAGCTACGACAATGCGCGGACCCTGATTTCCAAATAGGAGCGTTTCTATGTTTGCCCTTCGTACGATGCCTTCCAATGCGATGTTAAAGAGGAGTGGGGATAACGCATCTCCTTGTTTGAGACCACCGTTGATTGGAAAGAAGGTTGACAATTTTTTTTAAGTCTTACTGCACTTGTAGATCCCTCTACACAAGCTTTTGTAAGACTGATCAACTTTTTCGGTACGCCCTGTTCTGCCATGGTATTCCACAATTCCATTTTTAGAGCCGCAGTTTATTAAATCATACGGCTCTTTCTTTATTAAAAAAATAATTACTCGAAAACAATTGACTGCAAAAAATCCAGATTGGTCTTATTTTTTTCTTCCTAAAATTCTCTAAAAATAATATTCACCATATCTCGATCTCGAATGCGTTGTTTTTGAGTTATTTATTAATAAATGTGCTGTTCGAGTAGTCTGATTAATTTCTCTCTCCCTCTCCCTGCAAGCAGTAAGTGTAGAGGAAGAAAGATAGCGACTAACGCATTCTTGTTACGCACAGTTTTTGCTGGCTAGATTCGGTCTCCGCAACGTGCGATAAGGACCTTCGTTTCAATAAATATATATATATATATATATATATATATATATATATATATATATATATATATATATATATATATATATATATATTTAAAATAACAACAACAAAGGATCTAAATCCAAATTACTTTTTTTTTGTTGCAGGTAAAAGCTTCTCAAAAAATGTGTATAAAAACTAAAACTCCAAGTTATGGTTACGCAGAAACGGCTGAAGCTGTTTTTCAAAATGGTCCGAAACAGTTTAGAAAGTTTTCAGGTTTTGCCAGGTAAAAACACGCTTTTTACAATATTACTGCTTAAGTGCTATCCAACGCTCATAGCAAAAGAAAATACAGCAAAGCAGTGATCAGTTAGTCCATATGACAAATCACTTTTCGACTGATATTATTCGACTCACAGGTATAAAATTATGAAGTAACTAATTTATTTTAAAATTTGAGCATATTTTACTATAAAAAAGTCGTGATTATTAATAACAAAATTAACATATTTTGCACTCATGAAGAAGATCAAGTTCGTCCGACTATTTTTAAATTAATTTAAAATAATGCGTCGACCAAATTTTAAATATAAAAAAATTGAACAAAATAAATAGTTTTTAGACCATACGAAAAATAATGGAGGTATTTAAACAATTTTTGCGTGAACTCTAATAATTTGTAAGTACATACATACATACATAAAGTCACGCCTTTTTCCCATAGCGGTAGGCAAAAACCAATTCCTTCCACTTGCTACGGTTCTTACACACATCTTTTGCTTCCTCTTCTTTCATCAGTGCTCTCATACATGCTCTTCGGTTGTTGGTACTCTTGACCTGGCCTTTCTTCAAAACAATGTTGATCTGATCGAGATATGTTCTCCGAGGTCGACCTCTACCGACTTGTCCATTCACACTCGCCTTATAAATTTGTTTCGTCAATCTTCCTTCATCCATCCTTTCTACGTGTCCAAACCATCTAAGCATTCCTTCATCTATCTTTGTAACGACATCTTCTTTTACACCACAGCGTTTTCTTATCTCACTATTCTTAACTTTATCCAACCGAGTCACTCCGCCTATACTTTGGAAGTACCGAATACATTTTAACGAATCATTTACAACTACAAAGAAAGGATTAATTAACTGGCAACGCCGTGCACAAGCACATCTTGAATCTTTATTAGCAGTGGTTTTACGATTGAAATAAATATTGAAACACAACGAAGAACATTGTTGCTACTATAACTTTTCGAGTATTATTTTTATATATTTCTTTATAAGCAATCAGATACAGGTTATCTAAAAGCTAATTTGCTAGTTGTGTACATCTAAGAAATAATGCATTAGAAATGGCGTGTTAAGAAATCCATCCAGCGACGTTCTCTCGTATTCTTTATAGATCTTTGGCCACAATCTTCTTAGTCTTCTGTTATAAACAGGTTGGTTTAGTAATTTGATAAGTGAATTGGAATGGAGGTTTAATTTGTCTCGATGTTTTGAGATCTCTGTGCAGAGTGCCACGTCTTTTAGTTCTCTAAAGAGTACTCTGCCAAAGGTCTCTCTACTGGCAAATTATGCCCGAGCTCAGCCGTAGAGGGTAGAAGAAAAAAATATAAAAGTGAGCCGCGCCACCGACTTAGACGGTACAAGCCTGAAACCCCTAGGTCTAGTAGGCAATAGCAGAGCCACACGATAAACAACAAACAATTATGGTGAACTAGATAAATAAAACTATATTTACAATTCCTGCAATATATTAATTAAGTAAAAATGATGTTCTGATTTTTTACAACAAATTCTGTATTTTTGTAAAGTGGATTAAACGAATTTAATACACAATAATAAAAACCTAATGATGTACAAAAGAGAATTAAAAACAACAACAAAAAAATGTTCACAATATTTAAAATTTCAAAAATAATTGGTTTTATATAGAATTCCTGATAGCAAAAGATTAACAAAAAAAATACAAAATAAATGGACTTGCAACAAAAATAATAAGTTGAAACCCTCACAATAACCACATAAATTATATTCAGTAATGTATAAATTCAGATTCAACTTGGAGCAGGTACAAATTTAATGAAAAATAATTTGTTACTTTTAAACTATTGAAAACACTTAGATCAAGCACATAATAACTGATAAGTTGATAAAATTAAACTCAATACTATGTAACCGATTGAAAACTTCATTAAGACGCCACTGTTACATCGATGATCCAAGAACAGAAACACCAAGTAGTATTTTTAAAGATTTACACTGTTAAAACACTCGAGCTTATTTCAAAAATAATTCTTTTTACGATGGCTGTCCTTCAAAATAGCAATATTGTAGGATATTTACAAATAAGTATGAATAAACGTTTTTTTACTTGGACACAAAGAACTATTGAGAATATTACTTTAATCAAAGTTCAGACTCGGCATATTATCCAATGCAATAAATAGTTTTCAACAGTGTACCATATTAATAAATTAAAACAAAACTTAATCGCGGTGTCAAAAATAAGTCACGTCGTTTAAATATACTAAAATAAATCACTTGTAACCTTTGGATACACGAATTCACGAATCCTGTGGCCTACTCCTGGCCGGTTTGAATTATGGAACAGTACCTGCTACTTAACAATGGCTTCACTCCATCAAATCCCGCACGCGGTCATTTTAACTCGACCCCAATATCCAAAATATCCACCACAAAGGCACGACTGAATGGTTAAGTTAAAAATTAAATGGTTTTTCTTCAAAATCCAATTAAGATGGCCCAAATACAGCCAGATATGAAAGAAAAAACCGTAGAAGTTTTGCTCACGTGTTAATATCAAATCGTTCCAAAAACTCTCACCCGACTTCCACGACTGACACCAAGCGACCCTTCTCCACTCCTCACTCCCAGGCCGGATATCAGAAAAATGACACGGAACCCACGTCAGCCAACCTTTGCAAATCTATGTTCCCAACTCATAATCGCGCTCGTCCGTGTTGATAGCTAGCCCATCCACACAGAGAAGCAAACCAAACAATAATATAGCTGACAACATACGACAATCGAGGCCAAAAATCAAGGCGAAATCTAATACAAAGACTCCCACTCCAATTAACCAAAATGTCACAGCCATTAATAATTAAATCCTATCCCTACCAGGTATGCAACACTATTTACAACGAACAAAATACGGTATGCAAAACTATTTACAAGCACCAGACTATCGGAGACACAATTAATAATGAAACGGTAGATGGGAAAAAATAGGCACGTGACAAGAGTATGGTTTGATATATACCAGATAGTATTTTCTGAAGTATGGCTATATTTGACCTGCAGACATATTTCCACAGTTCGATTCCGTATTGATTTAATTACGGCTTTGTATGTAAGTAATTTGTTTTTTATACAAATTTGCTTATAATGTTATAAAGGAAAATATGGCAAATTTTTTTCTTTGCAAAATTAGTTCAGAAAATGAGATCTTTTAAATGCCAAAATATAGGTATATTTTTGGAGACAAAAATGGTGGCGTCGAAGTAGGCTTAAAATGGACCCTACTCCATTCAATTTAAAAAAATATTTTCAGATTTTTTCTATTAATCGTCTTTCCTTTTCTTGTAATAGAGCTGAGATATCGAGTTTCGCTTACTCTGTACAATAATCCTGGATGTCAAACTTTCGAGTATTATCTATATGTACTCAGTGGCATTTAAAGGTGTTATACCAAGAAGGGATAATTTCTGGAACTTGATTTTTTTTGCAATTACAACAAGAATGAAACGATATTTTTAAGAGTCCTACTAGCAAAAAAAGTTTCTTTTAATGGACCTTAGGTTTTGAAAATAGTTTACAATTGAATATGTTTCAAATTCCAATTTCTCTTATCGTTAGAATGGACGATAGCTAATTGGACTTCGTTTATCTAAGTTTTCTGATCTAGTTTACCACTGTTATCTATAGATAATCTAAAGAACTAAATAAAAATTATAAAATAACGCACACATGACTGACAGTAACAACTATATGCAGATTCTGCCAGGAAGATAAAAAAAACCTCTGTACACATACTGTGCTACTGCGAAAGCCTGACAAGTTTTTCAGCAAGTGGGCACACACAATACAGTGAAGAGACTCCAAAGCCTATAAACCCCATACAAATATAATCTAATGTAATCCTAAAATATTTCAATATTAGACAACTAATAGAAAAATCAAGAGAATTTAATTCGCCTATGTTATTGTGATTTATCGATTATAAAAAGGCATTCGATTGCGTAAAATGGAAATGCTTCTGGCGGATAATAAAGAAAATGGGAGTAGCTAATCACCTAATAAGTCTAATAAAGAACCTATACGAGGCAAACAAAGCCATGGTAAGGATAAATAATCACACATCACAGACATTTAATACACGCAAGGGGGTGCGACAAGGATGCATACTGTCGCCTTAGCTTTTTAACGCATATGGCGAATACATAATAAGACGAGCTCTAGACTACTTTGAGGGAGGAGTGTCAATTGGTGGTAAAAGACTAACAAATTTACGATACGCAGACGATACAACGTTGCTAGCGAGAGAAGAGGCAGACATGAAGATAATGTTGGATAGAGTGACGAGAGAAAGTGCTAAACTGGGCCTGAAAATAAATCTCAGCAATACTAAACTTATGGTAATCGACAGAGGTGAAATCCTTCCACGACCGAACATTCCTAATATAGAAAATGTAGATGAATTTGTATACCTGGGATCGCTAATAAGTAACCTAGGAGGGTGCGAAAAAGAAATATAGAGGCGAATGGCAATGGTACGAGGAGCCATGAGAAAATGGAAAACAGTCATATTACAAAAAACACAAAGATCATGCTAGTCAAATCTCTCGTATTCTCAATCTTCCTGTACGGAGCGGAATCCTGGACGATGAAAACATCAGACATACGAAGAATAGAGGCGTTTTAAATGTGGTGCTGGCGGCGTATGCTGCGGATTTCATGGACAGAGATACCCACCAATGCATTTATATTAAAGAAACTGAAGATCAAAGACAGATTGTCCACAATATGTCGCTGACGAATTCTAAAATACTTAGGACACACTACAAGACGGGAGGGAGACAACCCAGAAAAATTGATAATACAGGGAAAGGTGGAAGGTAAACGGCTGAGAGGCAGGTCACCTGTTAGATGGATAGACCATATAAAGAAAATCACAAATACATCACTACAAACCCTACTAACTAAAATAATGGACCGACAAACATAGAGAACTAAAGTAAATGAATGTACCTGATTTCATGAGAACACGATTTCTCAGACATAGGAATACGACTAAGAAAAATAATCCTAAAATTAGGTCTTTTTTTTAATGAAAATAGTCTAAAATAAATAATACATAACGTTTAAATTAACGAACACAAAATAACGTCCATTGAATGTTAAATGTTTTTATCTCTATTATTAATATCACAAAATTCGTAGACTATGCGATATGTTAAAAACGTTATGGAATGTTTAAAGGAATGTCTAAAGGTTTTAATGACAGTTAAAGAATTTTTAAATCACCACATTTTCTAGAATGTATTTAAATTAGTGGAATTTATAATTACCAGAGTAATTTTTGTAAAAAATTCTTCTAGTTATATTCGTGAACATTTTTTGTTCTCGATTGTATTAATAATAAATCAGAGCAAATACACTTACCTTGTCAGTATGTATATGTTATTGCTGGATTTTATTAAAATAACTCATTTCCCCGTGAATATAATGCTAAACAAACAAATCATGGTATTGATACAATCGGTTCTAGACGTAACCATTACGGCGATTTTTTTCATATCATTTATTCTAAACAAAGAAAATATTGTACGCGATTATAAATTTTCTTTCCCATACTTAAAATATTTATTCGTGTATTTGTTACACAATCATTTCTTATGTAATCTCACTTATTTATTACAGTAAGAAAACAAACAGGAGAGATATTCAATACCATTCAATAAAAATTTTGATAAAAGATTAGGGGTCTTAAATGAACGTAAATATATTGTAAATTAAGCGATCTTCTTCTTCAAGTGCTATCTCCTATCGGAGGTTAGATATTATCCTGACTATTTTTACTGATTACTGCTACTCTAAGCAATTCTATTGAGCTGCATCAATACCATTTCCTTAGATTTCTCAACTACGAAATTCTTCTTCTTCCAATACTCCGATTTTCTTTTATTTTTCCCTACATTATTACTCGTAGCAACTCTCATATTGCTCCCCTCTCATTATATGTCCTAAGTAATGAAGTTTTCTTGTTTTTTTTGTTGTCATCAGTTCACAATCCTTTCCCATTTTCCTCATTACCTTGATGTTTGTTCTTTTTTCAGTCCATGATATTCTCAACATCCTTTTATAACACCACATTTCGAAGGATTTTAATTTATTTATATTGTTGCAACTTTTAGTTCTTCCGTGTGTTCGGCGATTAAAACTTTTCATACATAAAGTAAAAAAACAATGTTTATTTCAATACAATAAATTCTACTTTTATTAATCACTTAGATATTCACTTAATTATACAACTTTTACAACTTTTTATAACTTTACATTTCTTAATTCATAAACACTTTTAAAACTGACTGACTCTGTCCGCCCGCTGTCCCTTTTTTTATACCTGTACGAATAACCACGAGAAGGGTCCAGTAATTTCTTGAATTATCCATTGTCTTTTATGCTCATTAAATTTTCACACTAGATTCGGTCGCGCTATCGGTAAGAATAACAGAGACGGACTCAATAAAATCGTAACAATATGTTCTTGCTTGAGTGTCCAACTTTCCATTCCATATAGTAATGTTGAGAATACATATCATCTTAGCGCTCTTATTCTTAGCTGTATCGAAAGATCTCAGCTGCAGAGAATCTTTCTCATTATATTAAAAACACTCCTAGCCGTCTCAATTTTTGTTCTTATTTCTTTTGTTTGATCGTTGTGTGTTATCCAAGTCCATAAGTATCTGTAGTTATTTACTTTCTCCAAATGTGTTTCCTTCATTGTTATGTCAGTATATATATTTCGTTGTTTTGTAGATACCATGTACATAGTTTTTTTATGTTAATTGTGAGCCCGTAATTCTCACAGAGATTATTTATACGGTTTACTAATATTTGCAGTTTTTCTGCTGTACTTGCAAGGATAATCGTATCGTCAACAAATCTTATATTATTTATTACCTTTCCGTTTATTATTATACCTTTTTTTTAATACGAATATATTGATAGTCGATATTTTGAAACTGCAGTATCTGAATCAGTGTCATGACGGAACCTATTAAATGCCTTTTTAAAGTCTATATGACAGATATATACATCCTGATTTATATCCGTGCATCTTTGTATTAAGACATTTACTTATTTATTTATCAAGAATAAGGCTTATCTTGTCTCCAACCCACTTCTGAAACCAAATTGACTTTTGTCAATATTTTCTTCTAATTTTTTATAAATTTTTTCATGTTTTATTATAAGATAGACCTTAAGAGTGTGACTGACGTTTGGTTTTTTCGAAAATGCACAAAAGATTGAGAGTAACCATTGGTTTGTATTATTCCCGAAGTATAGACCGCATTGAAAAGGTCTAACAATATATCTATTGTTTCTTCATTTAAGCTTTTTAGTGTTTCTACTGGTATCTTGTCTGGTCCCATTAATTTTTCATTTTTGGTGTTTTTCAATGCATACTTTAATTCTTCTCGTAGTATTTCTAAGTTTGTGTCTACTTTTTTTCCTGTCAGATATAAATAATTATAACTGTAGCCTAGCAACGCATAAAAATAAATAAAGTAAAGTTTAACCTTTACTCAAATTAATTAATTTTAATAATTTATTATTTTGAAGATAAAAAATAGTTTAATTTGTTAGTTGCAGTCAAAATATAACTCATTAAAAAATTGATAGTGACTATGTATCGGAAATACTGAGGGACATTGAAGGTGAAGCTAAAAAATATTATTATATATATATATATATATATATATATATTGGTATTTTCGTTTATTAATTTTGTTCATGTTTAAAACGATTTACCTAAAACAGATAACAATAAAAATTTCGTTCATTAATATTGTAGGTTATAAGATTTAATTAATTTTTAATGCATAAAAATAGAAGAAGAGTATGAAACATATATAAAATTTAACCCATAACTTAATAAGTTACATTTATTTACATACTTATTTAATTCAAACATTCCATTACAGATGTGGTAAAAATAAGTATGCGCACCACGGGAAGAAAGTATGACATCTCAATCCACGTTACACGCGGGTTGGAATGACATACTTATTTTTTGTTGATTATGATTTAATTAACTGTCTGATATTCGAAGGTGAAGCTACTCTTTGATAACGTTTTAATATTTTTTTAATGCTGACAATGTTTTTTTTGTTATTTATCTTTTGAAGTATTTATGTTTTCGTGCAATCGCATGCGAAGTCAGTATTTCGCGTTCTCAGCACAGTCCGCGAAATTCAATTTCGCGGCCGTTACCCATAGCAACGGCCGCGAAACTAAACGTCACTTCCAAATTTGAATATCACTTCCAAATTTGACATTTTTAAAATACTACAAAGACAAGGATTATTTTTTATTGAATACCAACAAATGCTTAAGTACTTATATTATTTAGGATAAATATTAACATTAATTGTACAGTTTGTATTATTACTTATATTCACTTCAGAAGTTGAAGCAACTACATCTAATGTTTCTGAATAATGGTTATTGCCTACATTCAAACCAGATACTATATCGCCAGAAATTGAGTTGGAAATTTGCTTCTTATTTTCGATAGAGTCTTCTACATATCCTTCCGCTACTGTCGTGGACTTCCATCCAACGTGACGTATAAGAATTGACCTATCAGCCCCAGTATTGGCAAGCAGCGTGGCAGAACTTCTCCGAAAACAGTGACCCGTTTATGTTTCAGGATTTGGTAATCTGAGATACTTAGCAATCATACTAGGCATTTTCCCAATGGTATGCACTCCAACAACTTGTGCGGTGCACTTTCCGTTTACGTATCTCAAGAATATACGACGATTATTAACAATATGTTTTGGTCGAAGAGCTGCATATTTACGATAAATTTTTATGGAATCAATATTAGTAACAGTGAAAACACGCTTCTTATCCGCCTTGGTATCAGGAACGGTTACTATTAATACAACATTCTCTTCCTGAATCAATGGCCATTTTTACTAACTCATCTCGTCGCAAGGCACCAGATATTCCCATTATCAAAACTACCTACAAAATCATTACAATAAATAAGAAAATTGTAAATGATATCTCTTAACACTTACCTTCAACAATAAGTATTTTTCATCATTAGCTTCTTTCAGGAACGTATCAATTTGCTCACGCGTAAGAACTTTAGACTTTTTTGCTCGATAACCTACTGCTTTTCTTTTCAGAAATGGTACTAATTTTGAAAACTGCTTGATGTCGATATTGTCTCGTATGTTCAGCATACACTTCAGCATGGAATAAATGCTCCATAAAGTTGAACTTTTTACAACATTTGATTTCTGCATCAAATAAAAGCCAATAAAATGTTTTCAGACATCGTCTTAACATTCTGTTTGTCACACCAATCTTTACACTCGCCGTTACATTTTTCGTACTGCCGTTTAGATTTTTCGGGTATTAAAACGGAAAGCGCCGAATTTACAACGCTTTTGAGTTCAGGAGGTACTGAATTATCGCTATCAGTATAAGAAATTTTGCGTTTTGTCAAGAATTGTCAAAATATTGAAACATATCATTTCCATAGCACACGGTGATATTGTTAAATAAATTGAACTGCTGTTGATTTTAGAGCAATTATATATTTATTTACAATTATTTAGTCTAATAATTTTAACGATTGCACGAAAAATAGTGTGTATGCCATGGCCGCGAAACTTTTTAACGACCTCATGATTATCTTGTCTCGGCCACAAGCGGCCTCGGCGATAACTGTTCTTTCGGTACATTAAAAAGGTATTTCGCGGCCTAAACATACAAATAACTATTTAATCAGCCAGTTCAACGTAATTTACGTTAATTGACGTTTACGTTCAACGCTATTTACTAAATAACGTTTGTTGTTACAGAAACTTCTCAGAATTAGCGCTGGCTCTAACATATGCAGCCGGAACTTCTGTGTATGTAGTATTCATTTCAGAGTCCTTGCAAAAAGTAAGTAAAAAACAAAAATTAAAAAAATATACTTGACGTTTTAATATAGTATCAGTGAAAATACACTCAGGTTCAAGAAAATTTAACCTCTTACATATTTTCATTCAGCAATTTTACCTTTTGAATTCATATTAAGGATACAATCAGAATGAAAAGGTGTTATTCATCAAAATTAGTAACGCGTATTACCACCTCGGGCACTTATAACTGCTTGAATACGTCTGGGCATGGATTTAATTAAGGTCGTAATGTCTCACCGATCAATTTGTTCGCACACTTCTTGAAGCGCAGCAGCAACCTCTACCAAGTTGTTAGGCGGGTTCGCTTTTGTCTTCCTAGCCGATTCCAAAGGTGTTCGATAGGATTGAGGTCAGGACTACAAGCTGGCCAGTCCATGCGTGTAATACCGACTTCATTTAAATAAGTGGTAACGATGTTAGCCCGGTCATACTACCTCCATCAACCACCACTAACTCTGTCCGTGCTTTAGTACTTATACCAGCCCAAACCTTAACTGATCCTCCGCGGTAGCTAATTCGTTCGACGATATTTCACTGTGCAAACAGTTCAACGTGCCTTGTCCAGACTCTGTCTTAACCATCTAGTGATCTCAGACCGAATCTGGATTCATCTGTGAACAAGACGCTGCTCCAGTTTGCGATTGTCCAGGTTTTATGCTCTCTTACAAAAGCTAATCTTGCTCGACGATGTTGTGACATCAACTGTGGACTATGGGCTGCCCTACTAGCTTCAGCTTGTCGCCGCCGAACTTTCCACCTACTAATATTAACATTTCTCACTTCGTGAAGACAATCTACGGCTTCTACGGAAGTGTATACTTGGTAGGAGTCGAAGCTGTTGATGTGTCCAGTCGAGGTAGACCTGCTTTAGGCTGATGAGGGGCAACACACCCCGAAACCGGTCCATAGGTGGTTACTTCGGATGGATAAATCTAATAGTTCCTTCTCTTACTTAACAAGCATCTGTATATTGTTACCCGAAGTGAGGTATTATACACGATTATGTATCAGATGTAATTCAATGCCTGTAGTGGCATATAGCCAGAGGAGTAGTTGTTTTTTGATAGATAATCGACCCACATAAACCTATATATATATATATATATATATATATATATATATATATATATATATATATATATATATATATATATATATATATATATATATATATATATATATATATATATATATATATTTATATATATATATAGGTAACAGACAGCGAAATTAGCTGGTTTTTACAAAAATCAGTTTTACATTTATATATATATATATATATATATATATATATATATATATATATATATATATATATATATATATATATATATAAATATATATATATATATATATATATATATATATATATTTAAGATCGTCATCACTTTTTCTGCTCACTTGTCCAAAATATTTGAGAATTCTTCGCCTTACTTTGGTTGACAGTCTATCTTAATCTTTTAGCTCTTCCAGTATTGACGTATTTGTTCTATAAGCAGTCCAAGGAATTCTACTCTTTCAATGAGTTAAGACATTTTCTGTTCGTCCATTGCTACGAATATGGTGTCATCGGCGTAGCGTAGGTTATTTATTCTTCTACCGCCTATACCTATACCTCCTTTCCACCCCTCCAAGGTTTTCCTAATAATGTAATCACCATAAATGTTGAATAATAAGGGTTACAGAATACAACCTTGTCTCGCTGTATGCTGAAGGAATGCGAGATTTTGTCATCCAGTCTGACCACTACAGTACTATTTTCATTTAGGTGTTTGAATAAAAGGACCAAATGTTGAGGGGTGGGTTCCCATGTCCAAAAGAGTTTTCCAGAGTTTATGCCAATTAACGTAGTCAAAAGCCTTGCTGTAATTGAGAAAACATGCACATGTTGGCTTCACAAATTCTCTTGCTTTTTGAATGATTTGTCTCACATTTAAGTTTTGTTCTCTGGTCCCTTTGCCACTGACGAAGCCTGCCTGTTCTTGTGGGATCTGCCATCCAAAAATTATCTAAGACGTTAAAGTAAAATTTATAGCATGACTTTGCTGGGATGTGAGATAAGTGCAATGGTTCTATAGCTATAACATTAATATGAATAATTAATAATAAATACCTGGTTCGAATTTTTTGCACCTGAGTGTAGTTTATAAAAAAATCTTTAAAAATAATTTACATTTTAACAAACAAAAAATGTAACCATTAGTGCAAGCATTTTGTACGTCTTTTTAAATTTAAAGAGCTAAAGTTTTTCAATGTTTGCCAATGTCAAAGTTTACTCTTCGTTACAGCTCTTGAAGGTTTACTACGAGCCTGCCGGAGATGATATGTGGAGTTTATATTTCAAGCTTATGATCCTCGGACCACTCATCATTTTCTGTCAAGTTAGAGAACTAAAGCATCTTGTACCCTTCTCATTCGTAGCTAACCTTACGATGGTTTTATCTTTCGTAATCACGTTATATTACACTGTCATCAGGATTCCGGATGTCAACCTTTCCGAAAGAAACATGGTGACCAATTTGAGTGGGATACCGTCGTTCTTTAGCACTGTTATATTTGCCATGGAAGGTAATTATTTTTGTTGGATATTTACAAAATAAACGTCCCAATATTATAAATCCGAGTGTGAGTTTGTTTGTTTGTTACGCTTTTACGCGCAATCTACTAAACCGATTTTTGTACACATACTTTTATAAAAAAAATTAAATATCGGTGGTCAGATTAATATTTAATTAAATCAAGCATCTCTAAAACTAACATATGATTATATGACAAATAGACGTCAAAATTTAAAGGTATGTTCAGAATTCAAAATTTAATGACGTTTTCTCTTTATTTATTTCCATTTTTCTGAAACCTTTAGGCAATAGTTAATAGGTTTATATTTTTGAGGTTAGGTGCCTACATCTTCGTTAATAAAATCAACACCGATATTTTTAAAGAGTTGCAGGAGAAAATGAAGGAGCATTTATTAATAGATACAATCACGGATACAAAATAAAGTACTTCGTAAAACGCGGAGTTCTTAAATTCGCTTGAACTTTCGGGTATATACCCTCACATAGACTTCAATTAAAAATAAATGTATCAGTTATGATTATGCAAAATCTCGATGCTCCTTGACTATGTAATGGAACGAGGCTTCGGATCACACAATTGGGGCATTTTAACAGGTGTCGGGAAAGAGGAAATTGTTATTATACCTCGAATTCCAATTATCCCCACTAACCTATCGTTTCAATTTAAACGAGTTTAATTTCCAAACGAACTCAGTTTTGCTGTCAAGTGCAAACATCGCAGGTAGCAGGGGTGCATTTGAAAAAGCAATGCTTTTCCCATTGCCAACTATACATAAGTATGAACATGTAATATATTATAAAGTAGCAACCTAAAATAATATTTTGTTTTGAGCTCTTCTCAAGAGGAATAAATTTATTAGACTGCCTCCACACTCTCGTGCGAGGAACTCTGGACGAGGTACTCGCCGAAGTTTACTTAGGCGAATGTTATCATCGACATTCTCGTGTCTACTCGCGAGAAACTCATTAATACGTTGGTCTTCAAAATGGATGTCGTTGAAGTAGCTGCTGCTTCAGCCCTCTATGCATATACATATTACAATAGTGATGATCCCAGACAAGCAATAAATATTATTATATTATTTCAGCAAGATTATATTTTTGTTCTCTAAAGCTTTTTATTTTTTTATAGGTATCGGCACCATACTTCCAGTTGAAAATTCTATGGTAACGCCCCAATTTTTGGGATGTCCCGGAGTTTTAAACATGGGTATGTCCGTGGTGGTATCGTTGTTCGCTTCTATGGGTTTATTCGGCTACCTTTCGTTTGGCGAGGCCACTGAAGCTACCATTACACAGAATCTTCCTTCCCAAGATATGTACGTTTCTTTTTTTGTTAACTATACTTTTATTAAAATTCTACAACAATTTTTTCTGACGAAAATAATCATTCAAACTTTCATTTCAGATTAGCACAATTAGTACAAGCGTCCATCTCCTTATCGGTATTCTTCACCTTCATGCTTCAATTCTACGTCCCAACTGATATCGTTTGGAGAAAAATAAAGCACAGGATATCAAAAGAGAACCACAACTTCGTACAAGTAGTTATCAGAGCTGTGCTAGTAACTTTTATCGTTTCTATTGCTGCGGCTGCGGGTCACCATCTCGACGCGCTGATAGACTTAGCGGGAGCAGTTTTTCTTTCGACTTTGGGATTTTTAATACCCGCAGTTCTAGATATCGTGATTAATTGGGAAGATTTCGGAGCGTTTAATTATATTTTGGTGAAAAATTTACTCATAATTATGTTTTCGCTGTTTGGACTTGTGTCTGGTTCGTATTATGCTTTGCGAGAATTTACTTCTTAGGTGATTTAGTGAAAATATCACTCGATTGATGTTATTTATTTTTTTTTGTAATTCTAAGCAAAAAAATGCTCAACACTTTTAATATTTTACAGACACCACTTTCGTACTATATACATTAATTTGTAACTAAGGATTGCTGGTACCTTTTGGGAAATTATTAAAGTTATTTGTGTACTCCTGTTCTTACAATAATAACTTTCATGAATTCTCGCAGCTACTATATCTGATATAAAGCCTACTTTTTTACCCAGGTATGAGTTATATAAAATCTTTTATCTGAGGCCATCTATGAAAACGGCAGAAAAATTCAACAGAAATCCCTACAGAACACTGCTGCATGAATAAAAACTCACACATTATGGGGTTTGCAGAAGCCAAGAAAGGTTCTGGAGGTAGTGAAGAGGAGTCTCATTTTTCACTTTACTGGACTGACGCTGTAAGGGCCTTGGCCTTGTTGGCTGCATTTCTGACGTTTATACCAACCCCGAGGAAATATACTTTCTCATTTTGACATAGCCTACACAAGCTCCATAAAACTGGCGGTACAAAATGGGCGAAATTTAAAAAAAAAAGTTGCTCAACTTGTTACTAATTTGTTGCTAATTAGTACCCAAAGAAACGATTTTTTTGCTCAAACCGATTTTGAAAAATGGCCAACAATGCTAGTTTTAAGTTAAGCGGGCGAAAACAACAAATATCAAACGATCTGAATAATCGGAATGGACCAAAATTTGTTGCTAATATATTGCTTAAAAACCATACTAAAATAAATAGACTTTTTTTTTTAATTTACACCGAACATGCTAACTTAAATCGCGATTTCTACCTAATAAATAAACTATTTAATTTTGTTAATCATCGTTTTCGAAAATTAGTATTTTCACAATTGAATTAGTTTTTTTTGTTCAATGGCGTAATAATTGCTGATGCCTGAACAGTCAGCAACAAAATTGATAATCCGAGTTTGGACAATTTTTTGGCCGAGCAACAAAATGATATTTATTATTTAAATAACGGAAATAGCAAATTAAGCTGGCGTGGACGTTTTCTGAGTATACCGGTCAAAAACTCATCAGATCTCAGGTTCTCAAATTAGTTGCTGACTGTTCAGGCATCAACGATGATCATTGCATTTCACAACAAAATTAATCCGAATTTTTAAATGATAAAAATACTAATTAAAGCTGGCATGGACGAATTTTAAGTATACCGGTCATAAACTCATCCGATTTCCAGTTTTCTATTTTGTTGCTGAATCTAGGAACCTTAACAATCTTTGCTGCGATGAGCAACAAAATTAAATAGTTTATTTATTAGGTAGAAATCGCGATTGAAGTTAGCATGTTCGGCGGAAATTTTGAAAAAAAATTCTATTTATTTTATTACGGTTTTTTAGCAATAAATTAGCAACAAATTTGGTTCCATTCCGATTTTTCAGATCGTTTGATATTTGTTGTCTTCGCCTGCTTACCGTTGTTGACCATTTTTCGGGATCGGTTCGAGCAACAAAAGCGTTTCTTTGGCAACTAATTAGCAACAAATTAAGCAACTTTTTTTTTCAATTTTCGCCCATTTTGTACCGATAGTTTTATGGAGCTGCCTGCACAAGTGTTCTTACGACTACTTATATCTGTTTCATTGTACTTAAACGTTTATTTCTACAATATCCTGTGAGAACAGCTGTAGATTTTTTAACGGCCTTTCTATAAATTTTTAACTTGTCTAATTCTAAACCAATTATGAAATGTTTTAATAATATATTATATGGTTTTTCTAGATGTTTGTTGTTTGGAGTAATTGGTAACAATTTTTACGAACTTTTCTCGCACTTTAATTTTATTGTTAACTTCTATAAAAGGTTGTGCATTGTTTTAAATTTTATATTTATTATGTACTGTGATCCAATTCGTTCAGTATTATTTGATTGTATAATTTATATTTATTACTTTAAAAAAATAATTTAAGTAATTTTAGGTGGTAAACGAAAACCATAATTTGTTTACAAAATGATGCAGGAAAAGCAAATTGAATGTCTTATCGTTTCCTAAATCGAATAGTGAGATTTCAGAAGCCTAACCTGCACTTCGTATCTTTGTAATGTTTATGTTTTTGTGTGTACAACAAAACTATAATTTAACGTATCTAATTGTACAAAGTATCCAAAATACATACATACAAACATAATAGTCACGTCTTTTTCCCGTAGTGATAGGCAGAGACCATTTCTTTCCACTTGCTACTTGGATCTTCTGTCATACAACACCGTTCCCTTAGCTCACTATTCCTCATTTTATCCATCAGAGTTACTCCAGCTATACTTCTCGGACTACTCATTTCCGCAGCGTTGATCCCACTTTTATGCTTCTTCTGCCAAGCCCAACATTAACTACCATACACAAGCGAAGGGACTCACTTGTTCCACACTTTCCCCTTTAAACAGCACCTCACAATCTCTTATGATACTTTTTTTTTAAATCATTACTTTTGTTTTGCTTACATTTACTTTCATTTCTTTAATTTTTAGGGCATATTGCATAATATTAACGATCGCCTGCAACTTCTCCTTTAATGATGCTAATATGATTTAAAACTAAGAGGCATTTGACGATCACATCATTTATTTTTAATCCATATTAACTCTCTTTCAAATATATAAAGTAATCGTTTATTTATAAGTTTAACAGCCACGGCGACGCCACACATCCCTATATTAACACATCTTTCGATGTTAAACCAAAATGTCCGCTTTAAAATAATACCATAACCTGACATGAAATTTTCCTTGTACAATGCTTTGACTCGTATTTTATAATAAATTTATACTCATAATTATGAAAATCAAACTAAACAATTTTTTTTTTCCTTTTTTAAAAATATTTTATTAATTATATTTATTTATTGTAGATACCTCGATTATCTTTTATGATTGTCTTCCACTTGAAAATGCGGTGTATTGAAATTGTACAAGATTTTTGATAAAAAATATTAGTAAACGTGTTTCATCCATTGGCAATATTTCGACTAGATATTATTCTATTAATTTAGATAAACTGTTGACATTGATATATAGATAATTTTGATAGGTACCTACCAACTTTTATATTTTAATTGGGAAAGAAATGTATAATTTATATGTTGTAATATTTACGAAATATATGAATATATTTAACGTTATTTTATTTTATTATTATTTTATTGTAAATGTTTTAGTACACATTGTGTTACGGGAATTTTGCCATTTTAAAATTGTCAGGTTGCTGAAGCCCTGGGAATCTGATATGCTTTTTAGAAGTAGGTAACTAATAATAACCGATGTGGCTTTATTTTTTAAATGTATTTAATGACACATTGCTTTTATCTTTGAGTCAAGTTCGACGAAACACCTAGTTAATGTTAATTTCAAATACAGAGTGGACCAAAAGTCTGGAAATAGTCAAGTCAAAACAGAGTTTAACCTCAGAATAAATCCGAAAGTTTTGAAACTTTGCACGCTAGCTTGTAGGGCCCTACAATACGTACCAATTAATATCTGAGTTAATGAATTGATACATAAATTAATGTACCAAGAACAACCGAGGCATTAGTTTACTTAGCATCGTCGGCAAACAGTATGCAAAGATATTGATTAAAAGAGTGTCGAATAAAACTGAGGAGATGATATGGGATGTGCAAGCAGGATTTAGATTAGCGTCATCTGAGGAGGAGTTGCAGGCGATGGTTAATGTTATGCATGATGCCCTAAAAATCAAAGGGATGAAATTAAATGTAAGCAAGACGAAAGTTATGGTTTTTAAAAGAGAAGAAAACATGACACACTGTGAGAGGTTGATTAAAAGAAAAAGAGTGGAACCAGTGAATGAGTTTGTTTAATTGGGTTCAAAGTTTACGAGAGACGGAAAGTATGAGTGTGACATTAAGCGAAGGGTGTCGACAGAAAACAAATAATTGGGGCCCCGCCTAACTATATGAGCAGCCAGAACGTGACAAAAAAGGCAGACAATCGACATAGACGGACAGCATCTCTTAACAATAACTTTACTTTATAACATTTTGCTGTATTGTAAAAAATTAAGGTACTTTACTTTAAAGTATTACTCATATTTTTTTTAAAAACGGTTTAAAAAAATTGATATATGAATCGGTAGTAGCGACGGGTGGAGTGTACAGAGAGCAGAGAGCTTATGACTCGTGCTTACTGGGAATTCCTCGCTCATGGGGAACAATTGCAAGCCCTAATCCCTAGCACGAAGGAGGTTCAACGGGTTACCCGGGCCGCTCGACCAGGGAGAACACGCTGATTCCTTCAGTGTAGCGCGTGTGCAGTCCAAAACACCTAAGGGCATCACAGACCTATTATTGCTCAATCTCGTGCGGCTAGAAGCCGCATGTCCCTCTAAGAAGAATTGTTTGTACGCCTACAGTAAAAACCGCGTGCGGCAAGACCCGAAAGTCAATACCGACGGGCCTTTGGGATGTCGAAATACGCCTAGTTAGCAGGCTAGAGCCTCGTTCGTTATCGGAATTAACCAGATAAATCGCTCCACCAACTAAGAACGGCCATGCACCACCACCCACCGAATCAAGAAAGAGCTCTCAATCTGTCAATCCTTCCGATGTCCGCGCCTGGTGAGGTTTCCTGTTTTCCCGTTTTAAATTTTGAACCATGCAGAACTGTTTATCAGGAATAATTTTTTTCACAAAACCAATAATAAAAAAGTTTTTATGGTTCCAACTTAAGCAGACACACTGTCTAACATTTAGAAACCAGCAACCAGCGTTACTCACTGTAATAAATCAACGTTTTCCTGTATAAACGGTTGCAAACCAAAGGCAAAACGACCGATGACATTTAGTGGGAAATCTAGTTCAGTCATGCGTTGTTAACGTACCAGTTGAATGCCCTGCACCCCTACGTAGCGCGCACCCTCGTTCGTTGTATTTTCAGTCTAAAAGCTGCAAACTCTCCGTACGATCTAATAGTTTTATGATAACGGTGGTTAATATGTAATAGAAGTTTAACGAAAAAAAAAAAGAAGTCGAGAATGATGAAAAGTACGCGGTTACAAACAAAAAACGTCTCGTGTTGGTGTAATCGATACGTTAACGCGACATTTTTCCGAAGAAAATGAGCGCTGCTTTGTCTCCGAATACGAAGAAACGTAAACAAATAGACGATATGAAGGAACAGATCGTCGCTCAAGTGCACAAAACGGCGTTGTCGAATACCAATAGCGACAATGATTATCAGAATTCGGAAACTGAATCCAATAAGACCTACACGAAATACGAAGACAAAAACGAGAATATCAGCATGCACACTCCGAGCAGGGAAATATCCGTCGATGGCGAGAGTCAAATTAACTCGAAGATTTTATCGTTGATAGAAACCGAAATGAGAAGAGACATTAACAGACATTCCCATTTTACAGATTCGAGACCGCAAAGTTTGAGTTTCTACGAGGACGAGAAAATGCCAGAAGAGTTATCAGGTAAGGCACGAATGCTTTCTTTGGCACGGCACAAAAACAATTTTAATTTCTTTGTGCCATGTAATAAATTAGTTTTTAAAAAGGTTAAGGTTCAAGGTGTGTCTATGCAAAGTGAAGTTAAAGGTCATACGTCATTTGTTCGTGTTCATCCCATATGGAATCAAACGCATTTTAATTTTTTTTTTTCAATATTCTTATTATATATATATATATACTAATATTATTAATTACTAGCTATTGCCCGCGATTTCCTCCACATGAACGGTCTTCTTCTTCAAGTTCCGTCTTTTATCGAAGGTTGGAAACCATTATAGCTATGCTGATTTTGTTAGCCACCGCTCTAAATAATTCTGAGCTGCTGCATCCGAACCATTCTCTCAGGTTCTTGAGCCAGGATATTCTGCGCCCACCTACATTTCTCTTTCCTCCAATTTTGCCCTGCATAATTGGTTGTAGTAATTTGTATCTTCGCCCTCTCATAACATGTCCCAAGTATTCCAATATTCTTCGTTTGACAGTCATTCCTGGTTCATTTCCATTTCTTCAGGTTACTTTCACGTTTGACACTCTGTTCATCCGTGATATTCGTAGAATTCTTCTGTAACACCAGAATTCAATGGCAGCCAATTTATTTAAATCTGTTTGTTTTAAGGTCCACGCCTCCATTCCATACAGAAGCGTAGAGAACACATAGCACCGAAGCATTCTTAGACGTAGTGTCGTCAACGTTATATCTCGACAACACAAGAACTTCTTAAGTTCAATAAATGCGGTACGTGCTCGATTCTCGATTCGCGTTTTAACCTCTAGTTTGGTCTAAATCTGATGTTATCCACGTTCCCAAATACCTGTAGTTGTTCACTCTTTCTATTATCACATTTTCAATGCCCAGTTGGATGTTTTCGATTGTCGATTTAGCGATAACCATACATTTAGTTTTCTTTAAATTGATCTTAAGGCCACAGACATTGTAACATGCATTGAGACGTTCCATCACGTTATGTAAATCGTTGTTATTATCCGTCATTATCACTGTGTCGTCTGCAAAACGCAAGTTTTTCATTATTACTCCATTGATAGATATGCCCTCTACTGAGTCGAATAACGCTTCTTTAAATATTTCTTCTTTGTAGATGTTGAAAAGTAAAGGGAACAGCACGCAACCCTGTCGGACTCCTCTCTGAATTTCAACTTCTCGGGTGTTCTGGTTTTCGACTCTCACTTTGACAGTTGGATTCTAATATAAGTGAGAAATAATTTTTATACTCTGACTGTCAATATTTTTTCGTTTTAATATTTCGATGAGTTTTACAAGTTGGACTTTGTCAGAGGCCTTTTCAAAGTCTACAAAACACAAGTAAATGTCCATGCATCTCTGGGCCAACACATTCAGACTAAATAGGGCCTCTCTTGTGCCCATATCATTTCTGAAACCAAATTGTGTGTCACTTATTTTGCTTTCAAGAGTTTTAACAATTCTGCCGTGTATGATTTTTAGAAATGTTTTAAGCGTGTGACTCATTAAAGCTATTGTTCTATGGTCTAAGCAGGTTTTTGCATTAGACTTTTTAGGAATTGTTGCAAAGGTCGATTGCGGCCATTGTTTGGGAATTATGCCAGTCTGATATATTAGATTAAACAGTTTAACACAAACATCAATCATATCATCATCAAAAAGCTTTAACAATTCGACAGGTACCTCATCTGTTCCAACAGCTTTACCCTCTTTTGTGTTCTTTATGGCATAAATTACCTCTTGTCATAATATTGGTAGTCCGGTGTCTTCAGTTAAATCCAATTACAGTACATCTCTCTCATCTTTAAATAGATTTTGGATGTAATTTGTCCATTGCAGCAATGAACGGTAGTCTTTGATTACAAAAACGTTCTTATGCTTTACGGATCATCGTATTAAAACAAAATAGGAAAAAATAAAATAAAAATTATTGCTGTTTATTTTACCAATACGACTTTACAGCAACTTAAAAATTTAGTCAAAACTGTACCATAGAGAAATTAAGGGTAATATGGAATACTAGTTTGTTTTTAATGTATAAAAAAATATTAACAAAGGGTAAAATAAAAATATACACACAAATGTCTTGGAAAAATAATTACTTTTATTTAAATTTAGTAATTGTATCAGGAATTTTTTCGCTTCGAATTATTTAGTTGTAAAAGCCGGTTCTGCGTTATTTGTTTAGTTTTTACTAGGTTGATAAACGAACATGCTGATGAGCGAGTTGATTAGTATAAAAATCCTGGTTGTGTTCAAAACGGCGATTCTTTGTTGGTAATAATTATAATTTTAGTTTAATACTGTTTGTTTTGTTGTTGGATATACAGGGTGTTAGTAAATAAGTACGACAAACTTCGGGGGTGATTTTGCATAGAATAATAATGTCACTTTGCTATATAAACGTATGTCCGCAAATACTTCGTTTCAAACAAACAGGGTGTTAAAGTTTTTTTTAAAAATTGACGATTTATTTATTATTCTGAAACCGGTCGAGATATACAAATAAAATTTGGTGGGTTTTAAGAGGTAGTTATTGCGCATTTTTTGACATGCAATTAAGAATTTTATGTTTATTATTGTCGCGCATACGGGTAATGAACCAAAAATTTTTAAAGAAAAAAATGGTACGCCAGTAAGATAATTTAAATTAAAAATCATGTTTAAATTCCTCGGTAAATTTGTAACAAAAAATCTCTCCTGCCTTTTTTTGGTATAGGGCGCCGTTTTTATGCAAAAAAATAAAACATCTTAACGCGTATTTTTAATTTCTTTAATACATTTTCAAGAACTATCCAATATAATAACATTAAACCATAGCCCGTATCTCTGAAAACGAAGCATTAGCGGACATAAGTTTATATAGCAAACTGTCATTTTATTTGCTTATCTCAACCGGTTTCAGAACAATAACACCCCGTTTAGGTATATAGCAAACTATCATTATTTTTTCATGCAGAATCACCCCCTGAAGTTTGTCGCACTTATTTACCAACACCCTGTATAATTGTTACCATACGAATAACGGGCTAACGAATAACAAATAATGGGCCACAAATAATTAGAAAACGACTTAGCAAATAACGGAATAACTGAATGTACTGAAAATGCAGAATTTGCTACCATTAATAAGAGCTAGAAATCTGTAGATGAAAGAAAAAATTAACTAAGGGATTAGCTATCAGAGTGATCTTCTTAAAGTGCCTATTCGGTCCGAATGTTGGCAATCATTCTAGCTATCATTATCTTGTTTGCTGTGGCACGGAATAGCCCGATCGTGGTAGTAGAGAACGACGTTCTCAGGTTATTCCACCACGAGATACGTCTTCTTCCCGGTCCTCTTTTTCCCAATATCTTGCCTTGGAGAATCCGTTGTAGAATTCCGTATCGACGTTCGTTGCGCATAATGTGACCAAGATATTCTAGTTTTCTGGTCTTTACAATATCCATGACTTTTAACTTCTTGTTCATTTTTGTTAGCACTAATTGGTTGGTCACATGGTCTCTGTCCATGGAATCTTCATAATTCTGCGGTACAGCCACATTTCAAAGGATTGTAGTTCTTTTGTGGTAGCCTCCGTCAACGTCCATATTTCTACTCCATACAGCAACACAAAGAAGACTTAGCATCGAAGAAGCCTTATTTTGGTGTTCATTTGTAAATTTTTGTTTTTGAAGAGTGATGCCATTTTAAAAAGCGAATTTCTTTTGAATGATCCCACTGCTCATTTATCATGGTCCCTAGGTATTCATATTGTTGCGTTCTTTTGATGTTTTCATTATTAACTGTCAGTTGAACATTATTAATAGGGGATTTGCTAATGCCCATATATTTAGTTTTATTGATATTAAGATCAAGCCCATATTGGTGGCTAGTTTCAGTTATTCGCGTCATGAGATATTGAAGGTCCTCTAGATTATCTGCGAGAACTACAGGATACGGGATATTCCCTATTAACACAAGTAGTCTACTGTTGATACAAGATTGATTGATAAGCCCGGTTAATGGTTCCATATGGATGGTTAAAATATAAGATTGCTATCGCCTGGATACACATTCTAATTATTTTTCTGATTTATGTACCAGTTGTAATTCTTCTTATATAACTTTATTTTAGTCAAATTGTTTCGACCTATTTTCATTTTAATTTTTGTTTAAACTGGTTATTGAATTCTTGCAACTTTTTATTTATTTTAAAAAAGATGACATTTGATCTCGTATTAAAGTCCAAGCTGCCAATATATCTCAAGAGAAAAGTCTTCAACCAATGCGTCATCCCTGTATTGACATATGGCGCGGAAACGCTAACGTTAACGAAAAAAAATGCTCACAAAATACAGGTGATACAACGAAAAATGGAAAGAGCAATGCTAGGAATCAAACTTTCCGACACAATCCCTAATTGAACCATACTAAACAAAACAGGTGTACGAGAAGCCGTTAAGACCTTTCTACATCTGAAATGGAACTGATCAGGCCACGTGGCCAAAATGAGAGATAGTAGATGGATGAAAAAGATTATAGAATGGCGACCAAGATTCGAAGCTTTTAAAAGTAAGGGCAGACCACCCACACGCTGGACAGGTAACATAAAACGGATTGCAGGAAACTGGACCTAATCTGCACAAGATCGAAATACGTGGCAAAATTTGAGAGAGGCTTTTGTTAAATAGTGGACAGTATAAGCTCAAGATGATGATTTAACTACCGCTCGCTCCATACAATGTCGACCATAATTCATTACTCAACACCCCTACATAGGCCTACTAAAGTAGTAGACCTTTTGACTTTTAACCAAGAATTTTTTAAAAGTCTTCTAATGAAAAGACATAATCCCATTCTAAATCCCGTTTGCACGTCCTATTCACTACCTATGACTTTCCAATAGTCAATAGTGCATTTTGCATACTTTTACAGTGCCTTCGTCTGTTCACTTAAAAAATAATTACTCGAAAATAAAAGTGAATTTTGAATAAGTTCAAATAAATATCGTATCTGTAAACATTTACTGTTTACATAAAATGAATATCAACAATTAATTGTTTTGAATTTAATTATAAAATCTTTTTTGCGGATCTTTTGTAGATAGCAACAACATAAGATGAAAATTTCGAATGTTTAACATATTAGTTAATTCTTTTGGCAACAAATCATTCCATTAAGATAACTTTTTGTTATCTTTTATTATTGGCATACGTACATACGCATACAAATTTATATTATTTAACATCTATTTACAAATATGTTTATGTTATTATCACATAGGTCTCTATTAAAATCGAGTTAAAAAAATGTAATCAAACAATAAATTATTAAATAAAAAAAAAACCAAAGATACAGAATAAGTATATTGCGTATTCATTAAAAAAAATTTCTTTTCAAATTTGGTAGACGCTTGTCTTGAATACTGTTTCCTAATTTTAAAAGAAACGTTGCAAAATGTCAGCTACAGTTTAATAATTTATCAGGATAAATTCCTTTAACAAAAAACATAAATAAAAAAACCTATACAACAATGATATTTTTTTGTTAACTGAAAATAGTCGCAAAAAGGGTAGACCTTTCGTGTGGACAACAGACGGCCCGCACAGCGACTATTAGAAGGGGGAGGGATTATAGAAAAGAAATGATTATGGACCCGCTTTTTAAAAAGTTGCAGGTCATAGTTCTCTGGAAAAACTGATTTTGGAAGCTTATTCCATTCCGTAGCAGCCCTGTAAAAGAAGGATTCTTGATGAAGATTGGTCCTTGTAGTGTCAATCTTGAGAGTAAATGGGTGAGACTGATCAGCGTGCCGAGTTCTTCGGCCGAATGTGGCCAATGGTTGTACAAGAGTTTTTATTTCTCTGGAGCATCTGCCATGGAAATATCTGTAGAGCAATGACTGGTCTGCAACTCTTCTTCTATGTTCTAGAGGGTGAAGGGTATCTGTGAGAGTTGAGCTGTTTATCAACCGAATAGCCCTTTTCTGAATGGAATCTAGAAGACAAAGAGAATGCCTTGGTGCTGAACCCCAAATGTGCGAGCAATACTCCAGTAGAGGTCGGATTTGAGCCTTGTACGTCGTCAAAAGTTGATCAGGAGTAAAAAACTTTCTAGCTTTCCACAGAAAACCTAGCCTCTGGCTTGCTGACTTTGCGATGTTAGCAACATGGTCATAGCAAGACATATTATTAGACACCGTGACTTCCAAAATCGAGATGAAGGGACTTGATTCAAGGGTATTTCCGGACATTGTGATGGAGGGATTTAAGGAATTTACTTTCTTGGAAAACGTGGCGCTTTGTGTTTTCTGGGCGTTGAACTGAACAAGATTGTTGGGGTTCGTGGTAGTTTTCAAGAGGTCGTTGATGAGTAAAAGAAATAGGGTGGGGGGACAGGATGGAACCCTGGGGGATCCCAGCATTGGTTTTTAACGCATCAGAAGAAATACCGTCAACTGCCACATGTAAGGAGCAATCTTGCATGAAGCTTATGAGCCATTGGCGCAGTTTGGTCGGGATATGACCAATGACGACACATATATACCATAGAAACAATATAAATTGTCAGGATAGGTTGTTTTAAAAAATTATAAAACAAATACCGCAGAAAATACAACAAATAGAAGACATGTTATAAATCAGAGATCTCCAAACTTTTTTGTCTCGCAGACAACGTGTCTTTGTTTTCTATTGTGGGTAAACCCCTGCCGTTCTAATATTAAATTTTTACAAATCCATCAACTTCAACCCGGAGGTATTGAAACTGATAAACGAGAATAACCCCGACTTACTTGTTTCCTTGTTTAATAATAATAATAGTGATAGCGTTATGGATATCAATAACACTCCTCCGGAGCTGCGGGAATTGGCAACTACGGCCACGTTGGATTTACTCTCCCAAAAATCACGAATTTTATACGAAAAACAATACAACGCATTTTCATTACTTTCATAAAGGTATGTATAGGTCGACGAAAAAATGTTATATACACCTTGGCGAAAAACTGTTAAATGTCTCGCTTGCTTGCTAGCCTCGGCTATCAATTTGTAGGCTCGACTTAAATATACAGTTTTTTGTCCTTGGTACATAAATAACTATTGTAATAAAACTATTTCTCCACATGTTGTTCCCGATTGGTCACATATAAATACCACCCAAACAACTGATTTTTTTGACAAACAAATTTAGTGATTTACTTTTTTTCGTTATAGCATGCTTAAAATTACCTATAAAAAATTAAATTATTTATACAGTGGAGGATTAAGAATATCAATTTTAATAATATTTATTTTTTTTCATCACTATAAATTATTTCTTTAAGCGATAAATACCGATAAATAAATAAGAATTACTCACCAAAGTTCTTCTGTGAAGCTCCATCTGGTCCAGCTCCTTCTACCATTCACGACAATCCAGTTCCCGCGATTTTACCGAAAAAATATTGCGGTTACGATTACATTCAATCCTTTCTTTCATTCCAAAATATGTCTCTACTTGTGGAAAAATATAAAAATTAAACTAAATGCCTCTTATTCATAACAAAGCATGAAAAAATGCTCTATCACTGAGAAATCTTGAAGAAAATCAAGAACCGCGACGTATCGAAAAATGATTATAAAAACTGTCGTTTCACTTTTATGGGAAACTTAATATGTCCTCATATTGCTCAAAATATTTGACCGACCAATTTGGGACAAATCAACTCTATTGTGTTACGTTTTTAATCTACTTGCAGCAGAAGGAATTAGCGTTATACATTTATTTTTAATGTAATAGTTATGAGGAAAAAGTTTGTCCTGTAAGGTTTTGGCGACTGATCAAAACCAGCTTAAGACTATCACCACGGACTCGAACTATCAAGAATATGTAGAAGTTCCTAAGATAAGTTTGGAATTATTCGTCACTTAGTCAAAATCTTTTTGCATAAATAATTACTGCCAGCCGATTAAAAATATAGCGTAAGCAAGTAATTAGAGTCATGAACGTATAAAGAACAATCTAATCGAATTTTTTTTAAATCTTCCAGATTGATTTTAAATAAATTAATAAAAAAGCAATAATTTAAATTTTAATGTAGATTCACATCATTCAAACAGAACTACTCGAGCGATAGTTACTTATCAAATAAACTTATGAATTCGACAAAGATGCGGTTTTATCTGAAACAAAAATTCAAGATAATTAAAAAATCAATAAATCAATTGGTTGTTACATCAACAGATTATTGCAATTAGTAAAAGTATTTTTTTTAAAGTATTGGGACTGATACGATAAAGCTATTAATTTTTAAATTAGTACAACCTATAAATGAATGAATGAATAAATAGGAGTTGTGAAAGAAGTCTAATTCTTCAACATTGTCTGCTTTTTGTACCTTTCCAGCTCCTTAGTCTAGTCCCATTTATTCAATTCTCCTGTTAAGGAGTAGAAGCTCATGTATTGCTATTGCCTCAGGTGGAGCACTCCTTTGGTCTTGTATATACCACATGTAGTGCTTCACTGGGTGGTGGCTTCACATTCGAAGATAATATGAGTGACTGTTTCCTCCTCCTCATTACATAATCTGCTTATAGGTTCTTTCTGTGTCAGACACGCCTTTATTGTGCAGATGTTTCCTCAAAAACCATAGTCTGGTACAAAGCCCTGCAACTATTCTGAGTTTTTCCCTACTAAGCGAGAGCAGCTTCCCTGCCTGCTTAGGTGAGGGTTCTTTCAACATTACCTTGCTGTGCTGCCTACTTCAGCTGATGCTGAGAGTGGACCCAGACATTGATAGCTGCTTTAATGCTGGCCTTGGGTATCCCTATTATTGGTTCTGGCTCAATAAATGGTGTTCCAGAGCCCCGCTTAGCTAGTTTGTCCGCTTCTTCATTACCAGAAATACCTTTATGCCCTGTTACCCACGACAACGTGACCTTGTTATGGTTAGTCAAGGTTTGTAGGTTTCCGGCGCATTCCCGGACAATTTTTAAGTCTATTCTTTAAGGGCAGCTTAACTATCTAATCTAATGAGGATTGTTTTCTTTATGTATCCTTGTCTCAGCTTTTTAACAGCACAAGCGTTTATAGCATGTACTTCAGTTTGGAAGACCGAGGCATGTCTCTAGTACATCCTAACTCCCTTTAAATATTCTCTGCCTGCCTATCTACACACTCTTTCATGCGTTTCTTCTATTGTTTAGTGTTCAGACGTTAGGCAGCTTGGTTCTTAAGGCGCATCCATACTATGCCGTGGTTGGCCGCAACGCCAACTGCTGGCTCTATTGACATTTAGTCGAGTTGGCATTTAGTATCACAATGTCTGCCGAGGAAAATTTACTTGTTGCTTCGGCTGCGCTCATAGTTATTGAAAATTCTGAAAAAATGCGCAAACGACGGTTTTGGGTGCGTCCAAGCCTTTAAAGTAGAGGGAGATACGGAACTAGTGACTTGATTAAGGATGTTATTGGATGACGTAGACGACTTGAATCTCGAGTACAGATGTGGATGTGGTTTTAAAAAAAAAATTCATATGAAAAGTAGTGACTTCGAAATTATTTTGAATAAGATAGCTAAGATAGCGATTTCTATTAGAGAGTCCAGTTTCTTGTCTTTGTATTATCTCAGACGACAGTTCCGCAGAACAGTACGATCTCGGTAAAGGTTGATCAATTCACATACTTTCGCGTTTGTTCACTCCATGACTGAATACAGCGCTCTCCAAGACCAAGACACAACTGAAGCCGCTTGGAGCCAACGGTTGGCACGTCCCCACTTATTGGAAGAGCTACAAACTTATTAACTATAGAAGTGGACTTCCATGTAGTATTTATTCATTTCACTATTCTCTATACAATTCTAATATAAGTCTGTCAGTGTCAGATATAAAAATGTCGGTTTTGATTTTTGATTTTGTATAAGATATATTTTGTGTAGTTTAAAGTAATAAAATAGTTTCAATAACTTATACATACTTTTATTAAGGATATTACGATATAATATATAATAATAACACCACTACCCGTTCCAAATAACTTTTGATTTTGCGTAAATGTACGAAAAACAAAAATCACATCGAATTTCAAATCAAGGGGAAGGTTTAAAAATGTTATTCAGCTGTTACAAAGTGACACACTTTTAATATCCCCTACTCCTTTTTAAAATGTCAAAGAGCAACCCCTTATAATACATCAAATAAAAATCTAAGAAAATGCAGATCAGGCATACAAACAATAATTTATTGTATTGTTTTATTTTGCTGATAACAACAAGGAAAATGTTCGATTCAGCCTGTTGGTATCCACAATTTTGGGAATCCCGGATTTACCCGATCCCAAAAATTACACAGGCCATAGCATTCGTCAAACTTCAGCGACGTTATTTGCTGATAATGGTGGAAACATCACAAATTTAAAGAGGCACGGTGGATGGAAGTCTACCAATGTCGCTGAAGGATATACAAACAATTCACTTACAAACAAAATTAAAATTGCCAAGACCATTCAAAGATTATCAGATGAAAACAATCAATGTGAAACGGCAACTTTCCTTTTTGTTCTGACTTCAACAAAAGGCATTTAAATATACCAAGCATTTCAAACAAATTGAATCCCTTTAATAACAGCAATTGCTCGAATTTCAATATAAATATTAATATAAATAAGGACCACTATTAGAATGGTTGAGAGATTACCTTAATCAAAGAAAGCAACTAGTCAGAGTTAAAAACTTCACATCAGCAAAATTCTTAGTGACATCTGGCGTTCCCCAGTGATCACATTTGGGACCTCTTCTGTTTATCATTTTTATTAACTATGCAAATAACCTAAAAATATTCTCCAAAATCACCTTTTTCAACGATTCTATTAACCTTCAAGCAGATCTTAGCAACATCTCAAACTGGTGCGAAATGAATGGTATGTCGATGAATGCGAAAGTTTTAATTTCCACAACTATTAACAAAGCTTTAAAACTTTTAGGTTTTATCAAAAGAACTACTTTAGATTTTTCAGACATATCATCAATACGCATTTTATTTTTTCTACGACTGTCACAAAATACCTTCATTGTATGTTCAATGATGATTTCTAAATGTAGTACATTGTAATACTACAGAACGATATTATAAAGGTATTTCGTAGTTCAGCATGGAAAGTAGTGACAGTGAAAGAAGTTTAACACCGCCAAGTGTTATGGAGGCAGCAAATAACGCTTCATTAAATTTGGTGCCTGAAATATCTAAAGAAAAATACACAGTTTCGTATACTCTATTCATGGACTGGTGCAAAGAACAGAAAACTAGTTCTCGTTCAGAGAATGTTCTGATGGCTTACTTTGGAAATATATCAAATAAATTTAAATCTTCCACTTTATGGGCACACTATACGGCTCGTACTAGAATTTTGTCTTTTAATTGCGCGACATCAATTTTGTGTTCCTTTTTTTTTTCTTGACTTTCTTTAGTCGGACGCTAAAGTTGGCTATGAGTGGATTATGATTAGAAGCTATATCCGCGCCCGGGTAGGTTTTAACCGATTTTATTGCGTTAAGATACCTTTTGTTTTTCAGCATGTAATTAATTTGGTTCCTTATTATGTTCTGCGCTGAGCTTGCTGGTGTAGTCCATGTGTAGAGACGCTTTTAGGGAGTTTGAAAAAGGTGTTCGCGATGAACATGTCTTTCTCTTGGCAGAATTGTAGTAGTCTTTCTCCCCTCTCGTTTCTTTCTCATAGTCCAAATTATCCTAGGTAGTCTCCTTCTTTTCCTTTCCCTACTTTCAAATTGAAGTCTCCCATAACAACTGTTACATCTTGCTCTTTACATAAACGTTGGACTTTGTCTACTTCGGCAAAAAAGTTTTCTACTACGTCATCATGTTTGTCCATTGTTGGGGCATATAGCTGGACAATGTTAAGCTTTCCATATCTTGTAAGCAGTTGATTCATCATTACTTGGTCTGAGAGTGGGACAAAGTTTGTTACAGCTTTATTGGTATTTTTGTCAATCATTATTGCCAGCCCACCCCGTTTCTGTGATCGTGGTCGTTGTATATAACCATATTTCCGGTTCGAAATTGTCCTGAACTTTTCCATCTTGTCTCGCTGACTCCTAATACATTCAGCCTTGATCTATGCATCTACTGGATAAGGTTGTGACATTTCCCAGCCTCATACACGGTCTTTACGTTCCATGTTCCGATTCTCATTGCTGACCCGGGGATTCTTCGCACCCTCTGGTCATCTAAGACCTGCCGGGGACTGAGGGCCGTTTGTGTTTCGTTTTCAGCCATGATAATCGTACAAGAGATATCCTTGTTGGATCTTTAATGTAGTGGTCTCTCGTTGCCTTCTACATCTTAATGCCGTTGACCACTTAGTTGTGATTCATTCGCCTTTGAGGCCAATTTCTCAACCTCAGGGCAATAGGGTGCCCTTCCACTAACTAGTTCGTCCACCCGAAGCTGTTGACTAGTAAGTGGTGGACTGCTTATACCGGCAGTCATTCGGTCGCCATTTGCTCGTCGGTCAAAACAGGGTGCACCATACAACTCTTGTTGTAACTCGTGAAGGTGAGGTTGGCATTTGTGAATGAGAGGCTATGTATTCGCGTCATCCACCTTACACTCCATATAAATATGTGTAAACCACTCATATTTAGTAAATTCGCACTAATTGTCATGGTAGCAAAATTGTTTGTCTACTCGTCCAAAAAAACAGTATTTTCCAGGCTTGTTACGTAAATTACTGTCGTGTAATTAATTTGGCTCTATATTTTACTTAAAAAATTGTATTTAAAATCATCAGTAAGACAAAGAAAGTCATTCACTTGTGTGTCAGCATGGAAACTTAATTTTATGGATATCCGAGGATTGCTTATTATTGCAAAATATACGATTAATTTTAACGTTCTGGTTAGATTAATTTTTTTTACTTTTCCAGGAAACTTGGAGCTATTAAGCCCGGAGGAAAGAAAACACTACAAGAAACGAAAAGAATACGTACTGGATACGGAAGAGATGAACGCTTACAATGCAATACAAGCAGCGCACAACGGAAGAGATCCCGAAGAAATAATGACGTCCTCCTTAAAAAAGTCGAAATCCAAAAAGAAAAGACATGGTGACGCCGAATTAGGAATGGGAGATAGCAGAGAGATGATGATACCAAAGGAAAAGAAAAAAAGTAAAAAAAAAAGAAGAGACATATCGCCAGCCAATTCGAATAACACGAAACGTAAGTTTTGGGATTTTGTTTAAAGTCGTGGTACGTAATTATCGACGACGGTGTCAACTGTCAATATTTACCAATTACGGCAAAAAATTTTAGAATCACAATACGAATATTTTTATTAATATTAGCATTATAGTAAATAACTAAATCCATACTTTTATCGATGTTTAAACTGTATACGTGTTCTAAGGAAAACACAAAAAACGTGACGAATACGACCTTCGAAACGATATCGCGGTCGCTTTGGAAGAACTTCAAGATGACGTCTTCGAAACCAACCCAGAATTTAATTCCAAACCGGACAAAATGAAAAAGAGTCCAAGAAAATCTGATAAATTGTATGTACAGAAAAAGACAAAATTCGAAGTCACCTCGAGATCTAACACTTTATTAAATCAAGCGCCGTCGATGGATAACATGGACGACAATTTCGGAAGGAAGTAAGTTACACGTTGGTCATGTAATGTTTCCTCCTTTTTGTAGTTGCGAGTAAATTTATAAATCGAAACCGGTAAAAGAACCCCGTACAAATCAAATGGAAAATGTTCTCGTATCCACCCAACAATAATTTTCAGGAGTAGTTGACAGAAGTAATACAGGGTGATTAATTAAGAATGGGCAATCTCTGAACTGGAAATAATACACACCAAAATATGGCGATTAAGCTTAACATGTCTTATACAAATGTTGCAGGTTTACGAGATCCACAGGGTATTTAAAGTTGAAATTTTAATTTGAAATTTCTTAAAATTTTGTGATTTTATGTTTTTTGGCATGAAAATTACGAATTTTATGCTCAATTTAGCACATTTCAAACAGGCGACATTTTCAGCATGGATTCAAGGTAAATATTTGGTGTGGTGTGATTGGGCATGGCAGTGAATTTGTTTGGCCACCTAGAAGTCCAGATTTAAACCCTCAAAGATACAATTAATTTCATTAAAGAATTACGACAGAAAATTCAGGAAGCTGCTAATATTATTAAAAATAATCGACAAATGTTATTTAATATTCAAATATCTTTAAGGAGACGCCTTACAAAGTGTATTGAAATGGAAGGCGGGCATTTCGAGCATTTACTTTGAATTTTTCTTTTATTACTGTTACTGATTGTTATTTGTTGCCTTTACTTTTGTTACCCCGCATAGTAGTAATTTAAAGGAATAAATTCATTTCACAATAAACGAAATTCATTGAATGTTTAAAATGCAAATAACTCAAAAACTGATAAAGATACATGAAATAAACAAGTATACCTTTTTTATTCAAATTAAACTGCCTTTCAAATTTTCTAGTAATTTTAGCCATAACTCATTAGGCAAAAAAGATATGTTGTAATTTACCATACTAACAGGGTGTAACTAACGCCGTGTATGAATAGTGCTAAAAGCCAATTTTCAAGACGATGCTTCTTAAAATCACAAAATTATTAAAAAATTTCAAATTAAAATTCCAACTTTAAATACCTTTAACTTTAAATCTGCAACATTTGTATAAGACATGTTAAACTCAATCGCCATATTTTGGTGTCTAGTATCTCCAGTTCAGAGATTGCCCATTCTTAATCACCCTATATAATAGTGACAATTAGTGACACCCCGTTGATAAGTTTTATCAGCATCGTTATACAACTAATATTTTGTGTAGATTGTCTCGCTTTATTTTGGATAATAAGGCTTTTAGAAACGTTATTATTTGTTACGTGTGTGATGGGCGATTTACCCCTATAGACTCATGACTAGAATAGAGGGAGAAGAAAATGCCGATAAATGTGAAATCTCCATACGTAGACGGGAGGAATTGAATAGACCACCTTTTCATGTTATGCCTAGTACAAAAATATGTACTAACTGTAATCAATCAATTAGGAATAAATTGATAGCAGGATCCAGCTTGTTTGAGGCTAAATGTGTTTATGCAAACCAGAAATAGTACTTGTCTGATTTGTGCGGCTGTTGACGATTTACATGGATTTTCAATGGAATGTAAAGCAGAAGTTTTCATAATTGCAAATATTTATTTTCCCGAAAGTGTAAAGTCATGTCAACATCATTTAAATGAACGAGGTTGTATTTTAAATTCCTTTATCAATGGTTTACGTTGGATTAACAGACCATAAGTTATCAGGGGACCTCAACTCTACAATTTCTTGTAAGGACTTCGTACTGTGGCCAAGAGTCTTGCAAGATTCGATGATGAAAATAGTTTTTCTTTTGAGGAGTTTCAGGATCTGTTTAATTATTGTGACAGAGTACCTTGACAAAACGGTTACGCCAGGGCCTTTCGGACGATTTTCTCACTGGCATGTTAAAATAAGCAAGTAGACAGTCAACAATTTGAACAATTGCTATGGTTAGACAATCACTTACGCAACGTTTTGTTTCTAATAATATAGGATTTGATGCTATAACAAGAAATGTTTATAACAGAATTCGCCAACAATCTACATAATCCAGAGCCAAATATTCCCATAGTAATTGCAGCCATCGACGGTACCTATGGCTCTATTCCAGAAAGTAGCAATTTTAGAGCTCTCTGACAATCCTACTGCATTCATAAAGGTCGACACTTGGTAAAACCAGCTCTAGTAGTCGCTCCAGATAGATATATACTTGCAATTCAAGTGCCGTACTTCTCAGACCTGCAACTTTCGACCTTCGATACCATAAAAACTATCCATCTTTAGTTCTCGGGTCCATGGAGACTTTTGATCCGTAATGTATAATCTACAACATCCAAATTTAAGCCAATTCGACTGGGTTCCATTTCCCATTTGATTTGCGCGGGGTTCTTTGTAAGACGATTAATTATTTATAAACGTAAAATATCAAAATGTTTTAAAGCACCACGTGTAGGAATTTCAACCAAACTGGTAAAGGAACTATTACTGTAATACACATAAGTCCTGTAATACACATAAAACCGATAAAAATTGGTTAGAGGCCCAATACCAGAAATTTAAGTTAGACAGATATTTAACATTTTTTTAATAAGAGAGTACGATTTTTCTTCGGTCGCAACATACGGAAACCAACCGTTAGAAGGTATGAGTGTTTCAATTATTTTCCTCCCGCTTACCCCTAAGTCCAGCTAGAGCAAAGCTTGCTGACCTTCAGCGGCTGGCATGCCTGGCCATAACTGAAGCTATGTCCAGCACACCAACGGTTTAAGTATGATTCTCCGACAACGCATGATTAAATCGAGGGCAATTTGATAAGTCAGTGACTTTTCGAATTTCCCGCGCAGTTACTCCAAATGCAACAGTGCTGCCGTCAACTATAATCTATCAGTGGGCAACTTTCTAATTTTGAGCAAGCTACGTCGTGCAGTTGGTGTGATTGATAGCCGTTCAAAGCAGACAACCTCGTGAATTTTTACGAAAATGGAAAAAAGTGAATTTTGTGTGCTGATTAAGCATTACTTTTTACGTAAAAAATCCATCACTGAAACTAAGGAAAGACTTGATAAATACTACGGGGACTCGGCACCATCAATTTCAATGGTTAAGAAGTGGTTTACAGAGTTCCGTTGTGGTCGTACCAGCACTAGTGACGCCGAACGTCCAGGTCTCCCAAAAGAAGTGATCACGCCGGAAATCGTCGATAAAATCCATGAAATGATATTGGATGATCGGAGAATGAAAGTGCGTGAGTTGGCTCATGCTGTAGGTATCTCAACTGAACGGGTACATCATATTTTACACGAATATTTGGACATGAAAAAACTCTCTGTGAGATGGGTGCCGCGATTGCTCACACTCAACCATAAGCGCAATCGTGTGACCACTTCAAAAGAGTGTTTAGCGATGATCAGCCTTAATCCGGACGAATTTTTGCGCCGTTTTGTTACTGTGGATGAAACATGGATCCATCACAACACGCCAGAGACCAAGGAACAATCGAAACAGTGGGTTGCTCGGGGTGAACGTGGACCAAAGAAGGCGAAACAGAGTCTGTCAGCCAACAAGGTCATGGCCACAGTTTTTTGGGATGTACGCGGTGTCATTCACATCGATTACCTCAAGAAAGGTAAAACGATCACCGGCGAATATTATTCAAAGCTTTTGAACAGATTCGACGTTGATTTGAAGCAAAAACGGCCGCATTTGGCTAAGAAGAAGAAAGTGCTGTTCCATCAAGACAATGCACGAGTGCACACTTGTCTAGTCACGATGGCCAAAATCCACGAATTGGGATACGAACTGCTACCCCATCCAGCATATTCTCCAGATTTAGCCCCCTGCGACTATTTTCTGTTTCCAAACCTAAAGAAATGGCTGATCGGTAAGAGATTTGAGTCGAATGAAGAAGTCATTAGCGAAACAAACGCGTATTTTGAGAGCTTTGAAAAAACCTATTATTTGAAGGGAATAAAAAAATTAGAAAACGCTTGACTAAATGTATCGAGCTAAAAGGTGATTATGTAGAAAAATAAAATGTTTATTTGCGGAAAAAAAATTGTTTTATTCAAAAAGTCACTGACTTATCAAACCGCTCTCGTATGTTTGGCCTATTCTTCTGTACGGAGTTGAGTCCTGGACAATAAAGACCAATACGTTGAATCGCCTGGAAGCATTTGAGTTGTGGCTTAAAACCAATATTAGACCAACTTTTTTTGCTTTGTTTCTGGAGGATATAAAAGCTTAGTATCTTTTTTTTAATCCTGGAGGAGTTACAATAAAACACTCACAACTTCCAATCGGATGGTTTTCATAAATTGCAGATATAGAAAACTCGTCGTTCCCCATATAAAAAAGCTCCTACAACCTAAAACGAACTTCAGCCGGAACCATTTTTTTGTTGTAGATACGCAATTTATCCCCTAGAGATTTCAATTTGTTTCCAAAAATGGTGGATGCGATTTTCGACGTTATGTCACGGTCTGCTCGGAGGATTGGGTTTGGGACATTGGCTTTATTTGATTTGCAATTTTCGTCAACAAGACGTAAATTTTTTATTACATTATGCTCATTACAGCGACATATACGTAGGAGTATTTTTTGCCCTATGTGTCTTATGTCTTGTATCAGTGTTCGACAGGTAAGATATTTATTTATTTTTAAATCGATAATAGTTTCATGTTTTTTTACACAATGGAAAAATCAAATGACATTTTGCTAATAAGCTAATAAGCCTCTTAAATGTAAGTAAACACATTTACTTTTAATAAATAGTAAATAACAATCCTATAGCAAATTTTATACTTATGATCCTAGATTAACTGGAAATTTAATATTAATTAGATTATTATTTGTAAACGAACTAATGCATGACCCAGTAGTTAAAATTTCTTAGCTCTGAATTCACAGTGATTTTTTATTTATAAATAAAATGGTTAAATTTTTTAACATACCCAACCTGAAAAATTCACATTATTCAAGCAATTTGTTTAATGATAACCCAGGTATATAATAAAAAACTATCAATACGAAGAACACATGTAATCATGCAATAACGTGATCTCAATGTATTGTCGGTTAAACAAGAAATTATGAAGATAAGTGTAAGTTACACTAACAGACTTGAAAATCAACCAAATATACTTGCACGTTTTACAGACGGTAAAGTATTGTCATTTATATGCAGTCACGTTCCGTAATTTCATCAGATATCATCTTACATTTTGGTTTTTGAAAATTCTCGTACCTAGACCTGCTATCGGTTCGCGAAAATTTAGAGATGAAATGTTATTTGAAAATCAACAACATACTGAGCGAAGAAAAATAAACGGGAACTGAACATATACAGTTATAACTCTCGTTTGTTACGTCCATAAATTGTAGTAATACTTTTTATTTATTTTCAGAATAGACACTGCTCATTTTGAAAAAAAGTTCGTTAAGGAGTTATGGAACCAAAAAAGGATTTCTTTAATAGCTTTTCTTTATGTTGCGTGTCTAATGATTCATTTAGCGACCTTTAATTACGATAATAAATTATCAATGTTATCATATCAAGATTTTAATAGCACATTGTTGTTAAACGTAAGTAAACAAATATATCTGGACTAATTTATCTCCTTTGTTCTTCGTTTTTGATTTCCAATATTATTTTTTAAACACGAAATGTATTAAAAATGTTAAATTTTCATTCACAGATCACAAAACGTGATGTCAGAACATGGAATCACCTTTCATTATGGAGATCATTGTTGGCCTTTACAGGATGGATTTTTGTCGGTTTAGGGCCGACAGATGATCTACTATATCACCACCTTAAAAATCTTGAAGCATATTTACCAAATAAATGATTGCTTAATCGTATTTTAGTGTTGTATCATTTGTGATATTACTGAATATAGCTCTAAGACTGTTCAGATTCTTAATAAAATTAATATTTATGAGTTTTGAAATATATTTGTTTCCCCTCCCTGAAATCGGAGGACAAATTTTTAACCTTTCGGAACGAGCGAGGTGCCTAGGCCTGATCCAAGACCGGAAGCTGTTGTAAAGGAAGAATATGAAAAAAAGAGGTTAGGAAAGCCACTGCAGCGACCTACACCTGCAGAAGGGTAAGCAATCAGGCTGCAACCCCATGTTGTTCATTGGCTCTATGCTACGGTCATAAAACCGATTCTTATGTATCGATCTTTAGTATGGTGGCCAGCCCTAAATAGGGGAGTTAACCATACAAAGGTAGGAAAAGTTCAGAGATTGGCATGCCCGCTGATGGGTTTTGAAATATATTTGTTTCCCCTCCCAAAAATCGGAGAACAATTTATTAACCTCTCGGAACAAGCTAAGTACCTGGGCCTGATCCTAGACCGAAAGCTGTTGTGGAGGAAGAATATGAAAGAAAGGGTAAAGAAAGCCACTGTAGCGACCTACACCTGCAGAAGGGCAAGCAATGGGGGCTGCAACCCCATGTTGTTCATTGGCTCTATGCTACGGTCATAAGACCGATTCTTATGTATTGATCGTTAGTATGGTGGCCAGCCCTAAATAGGAGAGTTAACCATACAAAGGTAGGAAAAGTTCAGAGATTGGCATGCCCGCTGATGGGTTTTGAAATATATTTGTTTCTCCTCCCAAAAATCGGAGAACAAACTATTAACCTCTCGGAACGAGCTAAGTACCTGGGCCTGATCCTAGACCGAAAGCTGTTGTGAAGGAAGAATATGAAAAAAAGGGTAAGGAAAGCCACTGTAGCGACCTACACCTGCAGAAGGGTAAGCAATCAGGCTGCAACCCCATGTTGTTCATTGGCTCTATGCTACGGTCATAAGACCGATTCTTATTTATTGATCGTTAGTATGGTGGCCAGCCCTAAATAGGAGAGTTAACCATACAAAGGTAGGAAAAGTTCAGAGATTGGCATGCCCACTGATGGGTTTTGAAATATATTTGTTTCCCCTCCCAGAAATTGGAGAACAAACTATTAACCTCTCGGAACGAGCTAGTTACCTGGGCCTGATCCTAGACCGAAAGCTGTTGTGGAGGAAGAATATGAAAGAAAGGGTAAAGAAAGCCACTGTAGCGACCTACACCTGCAGAAGTGCAAGCAATGGGGGCTGCAACCCCATGTTGTTCATTGGCTCTATGTTACGGTCATAAGACAGATTCTAATGTATGGATCGTTAGTATTGTAGCCAGCTCTAAATAAGGGAGTCAACCATACAAAGGTAAGAAAAGTCCAGAGATTGGCATGCCTGCTGATCACAGGCTGTCTACGGACCACCCCAACAAAAGCCACTGAAACAATTTTACATCTACTACCAGCAGATCTGTTTGGGAAAGAATGCGCAGCTCTCAGACTAAATGCTGTGTCCCCATGGACCAAAACGCACTACGGCAACTCTAAAATTCCAAGAGAATACCACCTATGCACAACAAATACCGACTATACTAAACCTACCCCTATGTTCGAAGGTGACCTATCTCTGAGAAGATTGGGGCGAGAACCTAGTTAAACCTCAGTGCGCAGTATTTTATACTGACGGCTCTAAACTAGAGGGGAGAGTAGGTTGCGGTGTCTTCTCAGAAGACCCCTTACTTGCCTGTCGTTTCGTTTGCCTGATTACTGCAGTGTGTATCAAGCCGAAATGACGGCCATTACCAAGGCAGCTGTCTGGACACTCCGCAATGAACAAAAGTTTAGCACTATATCCATTCTTTGCGTCGGCCAGGCTGCTATCAAATCACTAAACTCAGTCTACTTGACCTCTAGGGCAGCGGTGCAATGCCGAACCACCCCAAATGAGCTAGCAGCTAAGTTTAGGGTTCGCATTGTCTGAGTACCCGGCCACAAATATAAATCAGGCGGACGAGCTAGCAAGAGAGGGCACATTGCAAACTGCCGGCTCCTTCTGCACAGCAAAGTAGTTCAAAAAGCCAGCTGGAGGTGACAAAATAAACCCACATGCACATCATCTAAACAGATTTGGCATAAACTAGATCTACGTCGAACTAATGATGGGAGTCCATTGGAAATGCAATGGCGGCCATAACAGGACACTGGGCAGGTGGATCCCATGCACGGCGCATGGGAATCGCAGAGCTACGACACGACTTCTGTAGAATCTGTCACGATGAGGAAGAGGAGGAAACAATAGTTCATCTTTTCTGCCACTGCCCCGCACTTGGCAAAAACGGCTTTCTATACTAGGGCAACCGAACTTTGACGCTTATTTAATCTCAGCTCAGTTAGCATTAGGGACCTTACACTGTTCATTAAAAGTTCTGGTTCTGGTTCTCACGGTAGAGGGAGAGGGCACCGCCGTCCATTACGCTTCGCGGTCGAATTATTTAAACTGTCAAACTGACAATCTTTGTAATTATGCAACAAGTTATCGATGTATAACCTGATTATTTAGAAGTAATTATAGTAATATTACTGATTATACATGCATACATACATACAGGGTGGCCAACCGAAAACGAAACAGATCAATTTGCAGGTAGGCTGATACCAATTCTGTCTTGCTATGGTTCTTACACCAGTCTTTCGCTTCTTCTACTTTCATCAGCGTTTTCACACATTCTCGTCGGTTGTTGGCAATCTTCTTTCATCCATTCAGAAAGCAATAAAATTAGTTGGATCATAGCTAATGCAAAATATTCCCTAAAAATGTAACACACCTTTTAAATTTTAACCGCTTTTAAAATTTTGCCACACTATTCCTGGAACTAAGCCTAAATCCGTGTCTGTATATGCCTCTGAAATATGCATCGACGCGCCATCTGACGCTATTTATTTAAAAATTGGCATTAGGACTGCCGACAGTGAAGTTTTTAGTAATTAAAATCATTGAATATTTAATGTCCCAAAGCTCATACAATACAAATGTGCGTGCACGTCATCAATGATCTGTTCGTTTCAAAACTTAATACCAACAATAATAAAAATCGCCGTTCGTTTTATATAATCTTGAACACATCAGGTCAGTCTGTTTGTAATATTTTATTGCATTAATCAAGTCAATGTCTTGTTAAATATTACAATTTCTATATTATTTTAGACGGTATATAAGATTGCAGATATTATACATAAATATTTAATTAAATATTACACACAGTTCAAGTTTAATTATGTATTAATAAAAACGGTTTTTCCGATTGAAGATATATTAGCGCCAGCTGGCAGTTGACAGTTAGATTAATAAGTTGGCAATTTTATATACGTTTTTAAGACTTTGTCAAATCTGATTATCATGGTGAAATGAACCAAAATAATTTTTTAAGTTGCTAAACAGTCTCACTGAACTAATACTGAACTAATAATTGTTATGGACAATGCCCCTTACCACAGTATGTTATTACACAAAATACCAAACATGTCCTGGCTCAAAGCTGATATTGAAGAATGGCTAACAAATCGAAATATTGCTTTTTTACATACTATGTTTAAACGTGAGCTTCTAAATATTATGGAATGTGACGCTAACAGTGATGTCAGTGACTTTGAGTCAGAATCAGAATAGAGAAATAATTTATCCATTCTGTTTCAGACATTTTGTCGTTGTAGCTTAATTAAACTAATGTAATATAGCTTAGAAATACTTTTTTTGTAATTTATCGATATTTTGCTTAAAATGAAAAAACAGCTTAGGTAAGTATGTCAGCCCCTAAATAGCATTCTACCTTCGTAGGAAGCATTTTAACATGCATTATTTTTATTAATAAAATTATGACCAGTATTATATTTTTGTTAATGCCTCTAATTAACTCCATGTTGATTCAAATTAAATAAAGCATTAATAAACTAATTTGAATAGTTTTTATTGAAAACCTTTTGTTTAGGTAAAATTCTTAAAGTTTTATTGCAATGTCCTAGACTAATTAACGGTAAAGTATGTTTATTAAATGATCAACAACATTACCTTATTATTTCCTCAATGTCCGTACTACTGTCAAAGTCTGGCAACGTCGCTCTTTGACGTGCATGCACATATTTATATTATATGAGCTTTAATAAAAGTACAACCGTAGCTCGAGTACACTTTTTAACAGACATAAGCATGACGTCACCGTTTTTTAATATTATTTTGACTTATGGAGGGTAGCAGAATAAAGTTTTTAAAAAGAGCGCCCAAAGTTCAGAGAAGGGCAAAAGTTGTTGTGCATTTTTTATTTCGTTTTTACTTTTACGTTCACTTGAGTAACTTTTTACTGCATAATTGTTTTATTCAAAAATTATTGTGTATCTATTTCCCTTTCGACATAAATTCACTTCATCTAAAACAGCTAAGTTCAGATCTAACCTATTAACATTTTAGTTTACACTCTTTCAATAAATGTCCCAAGTAAGATTTTTTTCTTACCTCTACCTTCCATATTAAAATCATTGAATAATAAATAACTTATAAAAGTAGGCTGTCAGCTCAAGGCAACTTTTTGACAAATAGAAGAAGAAGCCATGACGTCACCCATCTGTAGCTATTATCATTTTCACTTCAAAAATGTTAGCGCTATAAATGATGTACGTAGCAGAAGGGAAAATAAATAAAGTTATAAGAAAATATTTTTCTTAATAAAATGTATAACAAACTAGAAATAGTATTATAACTTACTAGTTCCAAGTAAGTGGTGTTATACCACATTTCATAAATGTTTTTCAATCATTTAAAATTTCATGGAAATTTTTCCATTAAATTGTTATTTATTTTTGTTTTTTATATTAAATAGGTTTGTACCTATTTTGATAAGCAGTCTTTTTACTTACGGCACATAGCAGTATTAATATTTCTAAAAAATGATGCTGCTTAAAGAAAGAGCAATTTTTTAATAAAAAATACAATTTACTGAATGTATAATGGTTACCAAAATAATTTAAAAGCAATAAATAATTATGCTCCAAAACAAAATTAGGCCTTAAGGTTAGTTCTAACTGTGCAAATAGTTATTACGCAATGTACTATTGCCTAATTTTTTGAGTTATGCTGTATAAGTATTCAGTCAACAAGTTGTTTTCTATACTTAATGGGGCATGCGATAAAAACTTCAAAAATTATAAAAAAGAATTCACATGTTCACCATAAACCACTGCAATAATAAATCTATATGCTGATGTTTTCATTTTGTATACTTAAAATCAAAATAGTAATATGTAACTCAAAACTAGGATAAACTTACCTTTCATGTTTAAACACTATTCTTGTCCAGATTAACAGTACCACTGACAATTAAGTTTTTATTATTTTTATCAAGTTAACACAAAACCAATGTTTTTTTGTCGAAAAAAACTAACGTTTTTTTGTAGTGCAAAAAAGATCCATTATGATGCACATTGGCGCAACAAGGCGAAATTTCAATAAACGAAATGATAATTTATTACAATAAATATACTAGTGATTCAAACTAAAGGTAATGTTTTTTTACAACTTCACTTGAAACTTTCAGATAGCGTCTATTTGCTGACAGAAGAGTCGCATTTCGTTTGACAACTGGACTCACAGGTTACTTGATATAGTTAAAAAATATGTTTATATTTCGGTTTAAGTGGTAGAAAAAATATTTGGGAAGAATGCTATATATTTACCTTACACATTATCGCTATCTCACCCTCTAGGTGTATAATGTACTATTTTTTTTTATTTAATCTTTAAGTTTATATTAGTCGTCAGCTTTTTAAATAAGAAATAGTACTTTTGTAGATGCTTAGTTTGTATTATTATTTCTGCTTTAATGTTTAGACTAATCTGGACTACAAAAAAACGTATTATTGAGCTATTTTTCATTTACAAATAATTGGTTAAAATATGTAAAATTATTATTTTTATTATTTTAAAATTTGTTGAATTAAACGAATTATGAATAGTAAAAATATATTTAATGGACTAGAAACACTTTTTACATTACCAATAAACTACAATATTCTTAAAAAATATATTAAATTAAGATAAAACTGCAAATCTTAAATATTACCTTGCAAACTGTGAACCTGTATACACCAACTAATTATTATAAAATAGTGTAGTTTCTGGAAAATTTTTTTAATATTTAGCTGATATTATATAACCCAATTACTGTGATGACTAGAAAATCAACATTTTACCTTTTGCAACTCAGTTACCACAAGCATTGTGTTAAATATTTCATAAACAATAAGTTTTTTTTAATTTTATTAAAAATGTTACTGAATGTAATTTTAGGTAGATTATGTACTTTGAAACTTTAAATATTGACAGTTTATAATATTAAATGTTTAACAATTTATGACCTTTATATAAGAAAACAAATTTGTTATGTATACTAGCAACGAATACTATAATTATAATACTGCGGTACTAATAAAAATGGACAAAATGTCATAATCGTTGCTGGAATTAATTCATTGAAAATTTTAACATAATTAAAAATATTACTACACCACAAAAAATAAAATATAACGAAGGACCTCTACAAGCAATCAAATGAAATACTGAAGTTCTGAAGTTGGTATCTTCACAATGTAAGGATGTATGAATGTGGAGTTGTCTTTGGTAACTATTTAGTGAGGAAACAATAAAATTGAGCTCTTACAAAACTCTTACCATAGAATTTATCTAATGAAACATATAGCAGAGCGAACCCAAATAGAAAATTTTAAATCAATTATTATTGCATTATTTTTGGAACGAAGTTCCTTATCGCACGGTATGGGCTTGGCGGATGGGAGTGAGGCGAAAGAAAGTGTAAGATTTCTGTGTAAGATTTTTCCGTCACCAAATTCGAAACAGTAGTTACAAAAATAAGGCGCAATCGCGTTCTGTTGTACAGAATTTACAGGAAAGGAGACGCGTAGCATAGAAATACTTAGCAACGTAACGTCTATTTATGTAGTCTACGTGTTTGTCAAAATAACAATTTCAAAAATAACGCGCATGCGCGTTCTGTTGTAAAGGAGAGGAGACTTGTAGCATAGAAATACTTAGCAACGTGACGTCTATTTGTGTAGCCCACGTGTTTGTCAAAATGACAATTGCAAAAATAACGCGCATGAGCGTTCTGTTGTAGAAAGGAGACGCGTAGCATAAAAATACTTAGCATCGTGACGTCTATTTGTGTAGTCCACGTGTTTGTGAAAATTACAATTGCAAAAATGACGCGCATGCGCGTTTTGTTGTAGAGGAGAGGAGACGCGAAGCATATAAATACTTAGCAACGTGTTTGTCAAAATATATTTAAAATATAATACGTTTATTGATAATAATATACTACGAAAAGAACTTCGTTCCAACTGAGTATTCCACGACACTCACGCACTTTTTTATAATTTTTCTTTGTAATACCACACACTTTAAGTCGTTCATTATATTTAAAATGAAAACTATTTTATTTTATACATTGGCGTAACAAGACACTTGCAAGTAAGAAAGACGATTATCCGATAAATTGGACACATGAAAAATTTTAGAACCTGAGTATTTAATACATATAAAACAACATGCCAATTAATATTGGAGGGTTGCAACATGACAAGTAAAACCGGTTTTAAACAAAAATTAACAAAACCGTGATAATAAATTTATTCACTGGTTAACAGTTTCAAAAAACCGTAATTTCGATCGTCACACCTCTTTATTGGCTTTATTAAAATTTGGATACAATCTTATATTTTTTAAATATCTTTTTGTTAAACTTTATTACAGCTAAAATAAGCCATTAAGTAGGTATAGTATTTAGATTTAAAGGCACTTGAAATAAAATGATTGAAAGTAAGGCACTCGTAAATAATAGTTTTTTCTCCAATTACTGATTTATTTACTAATTGCACGAAGTAGCTTATGGCTAGTATACATTTGTGGCGTCAAAACACGCCTTAATCATTATCAGTACAAACGAACGCTCTGCGTAGCGCCATCTAATAGTAGGATTATTCAGTATAATTCACTAACCAATGGCACTCATGGCTACACCAGCACCCTGATGATCAGAGTGGCGCCAAAAAGCAGTCTCGCTCGTTTGGCACACATGCTTCGTAATTTAGTAAGGTTGTAAATAATTTCAAGCATACATAGCAGTGTTATTTTTGATGTTACACTGTGATATCAGTAATAATCCTGTAAACGGGGGTCTCATTTATTACCACAAAATTTTGATAAATAACACGATGCAAAATATTAAATGCATCACTCACTATTTTTGATGTGTAACATCTTTGCTCTCGCTTTCTTGTAATTTGTGGGAGTGATTTCGTGAAATGGAACGGAAGTGTGTAACAGTGTAACAGGAAGTGGCAGAAGCGCGCGCTATTTGATTTGAAGAATTTGCGCGCGGTGGTAGAAATGGCCGTCAACCAATTTTCCGACAGGCAAAGCTGTGTCAGCCATCAGCTGTGCAATTAAGTTACAGTGTTGTGTATAAAGTTTACTGTAAACTATATACATAAATATTTACTATTGGCAATAAGTCTTAATAAAGTGCAGATCATTGATAAAAAATTCAAGTTAATAATAATAAATAATTATTGGAATAAAATATTTCAGTATTTAGCTTTTTGAAATTTTGAGGTTGATTTCTGTCACTCCTAGTGTAAATTAAATAAAATACAATTTTCATTTAAAATAATTGTTTGTTATGAAAAATCATTTCAAATAATACCTGACCCATTTTTTTCAGAATATAATTTTAAAATTGCTTATTACCAAGTCGAGATGTCAAATGTTACACATCACATGCGACTACTGTAAGGCTCGCTCGTTTTTTTTTAAATTTTTTTAAACAATAAACAAGTTTTGTATTTTTCATATGTCCAACGGCAAAAATATAATTTTAAATTATATACTATTCACAGGGTAGGCCAGTAGGACACAACCTAAACCATAAAGTTTGGTGATGAACCGTTATATAGAATAAAACATTAGTTATTAGAATATTTAAACGGGAATAAAAGAGCAGCGCGTTTATTTGTTGAACTGATAAAATAGCTATTTAAATAAACTGCATTTTTTAAGAACATTACTACATTTTTGACCACTCCATAAGTTGAGGTGGGTAATAATAATGTTCCTTTAGACGCATAATTCTGTTTTTGCATTATAAATATAATAAAAGACCACTATCAAACTTGTCACAATTTAAAATATACGTTTACAGTTGTTTTGCTTAATATATGGTAACTTTATCATTATTAAAAAAAATGGCAATTATGTGAGATTCATTGCAGCCTGATAACAAATTTCCTGGTAAATTGAAAGGCCTTAATAATTATTAAAAAATTTGTAAGTCTATGAGTTTCACAAAAAATTCTTAATGCTAAAAGTACTTAAAAATAAAACCTTACGATATAAAATAATTCATCACCAAACTATTAAATTAAATTATCCACGTGGTTCTTTAATGATTGAATTTTGAGCGCGATCAGGAAGTTGAGTACGACTTAATATTTTTTACGCGATCGCATTAAAATAGTAAAAAGTCCTGATATTCAATCAAAAATTTTTGTTTTGTTTTCTTGTTTTCAAGTAGCATGTTATTATGAATTCGTTACTAAGGTACGTCATTATGACGTAGGGTAACAATTAAATAGGTTTGAATTGAGTTTGACAATATAAAAATTTTATTTTTAAAATAAAATGAAAAAAAAATTAAAAAATGATTATTCAAATCTTTAAAATACATAATCGTGATGGAAACCTACAAGAAAATTTGGTAATTATTGGATATAATGACTTTTCCTAATACATACATACATACATATAGTCATGCCTTTTTTCCGTAGGGGTAGGTAAAGACCAATTTTTTCCACTTGCTACGGTTCTTACACATCTTTTGCTTCCTCTACTTTCATCAGTGCTCTCATACATGCTCGTCGGTTGTTGGTACTTTTGTACTGGTCTTTCTTCAAAACAATGTCGATCTGCTCGAGATATGTTGCCGAGGTCGACCTCTACTGACTTGCCTATTCACACTCGCCCTATAAATCCATCCTTGTGTCCATCCGTGTCCAAACCATCTAAGCATTCATTTAACTATTTTTGTAACCACATATTTGTTTTTAATATTGGCCACATTTTCTGGGAGAAATGCGGCGGAAGCAAAAATTTACCACAAAATAGACAAAAACTACTACTAGACAGCATAAAATAATAGCAGCCATATTGAATATATACAAACTAATCAAGTGTAATTAACTAATTTTGGTAATTATTATGTGATATAATGACTATTCTTCAGATAAGTTTTTTAGAACTCTAGGTACCCACTGAAATTTATACTAGCTGAAGAAGATTAACTGAAGAGAGTTAATAAATATTTTAAACTGAAAAGGTATCGGTAGATTACGGTAGATTTTCGGGACGATTTTATTCACTTGGTAACGTTGGTGTAAGGTTAGGATTGGTTAACTTTTTTATGTTCATTTTGAAAGAATTTATGGTATTGTGAAGATTTGATGTTAGTATATTTTTAAAAGAATACATTTTTTGGTTTATTATTAAGTCACTTTTTACACTGTTTTATCAAGTAAACATTCAAAGTGGTTGCTATTATTTTATGATGTCAAGTAACTTTAGGTCCATTTTTTGGTAAATTGTGTAAAAAATTTTGATTTTCATCCAGGAGATAATGTATCAGGATTCATGTAAGACTAGTTTCATAAAAATACGGCCAGTATTAAGAATTCATTATATTCAATAATTACCGGAAATGTTAAAGAACGATGTGAACATATTTAAGAGTTTTTCCAATCTCAGTTTAAAAATATATAAACCCATTATAAATCCCATTATATATCCCGTTAAAAGCCATAAAATCTTTAAAAGAAACCGACCTGTGGCGCATCAATTTTATTTTTAAATCAGATATATTTTCAAAAATTATTTTATACTTGGAATTACATTATTATCAGGAATTTCATTATTAATGTGAATATCGTCAATATTAAGCAATTCGTTAGATTCATCATTTACCTCAAATGCTATCCAAAAAGCCATTTCTATCGCAAAAAAAATAAAACGCATACAATAAAAATCTGAGAAATTCTGAGAACCAGCGCAAGCTAATGATTTGAAACGTATAAAGATTTGACAAACTCCTATTCAAGTGAACACCTGCAAGCTAGATAGTGAACCGATGATTTGATGAATGCGTATTAGCGACGTTGATATTCAAAAATAAGCTGTTCTACCCGTAACTTATAAAAAGAGGCGGCCGATATGTTTTGCTAAATTTATCGATATTACTCAGTATAGAATAAAGCGCTTATCGCATCTTTTTTAAACTGAGATTGGAAATACAATACAAGGCATTTAAAATATTGAGCACTGGGAAAATATTTAAAGTTACGATTAATCTGGCCAATAAAAATGTATTAGGAATAGAAGGCATTAAAACTTTTTGGTTGACGAATAAAAAAAAAATTTCAAGTGTTACATAAAGTGGTCAAAGCTTTCGATATAATCGATATTCAAAGCACCTTAACGGAAGCGGGTATATCCAATGTAGAAAATATTTTTCCAGATAAGACAAGCTCATCGAAATATTTACCGATCAAGCAGAAATACCATCATTTTACGATCGTGCATAATTTAATGTATTTTAAGTGTTTAACATTTATAGACGACAAACGAAAATACACATTTATTAAAAAAAACGATGACACCAGACAACTAGTTTCAGTATACATTTTTTAGTTTTATCACATTTGTAACGAACTTTCAAAGTGGGACTGCTTGAACTGATTGCTTGCGACACCAATTTATTAAATAATTCTGGTATTTACTGTTTTAATAATAACTTCATTTGTGATCTGGATAAACATTAACATGTTCAACTTGCTTTTTCCATTTTATTTGTAGAATATGCATAGAAGTATTTTACACACTTTTTATTAAGTTTGTGAAAAAGTTATTCAGTTTTCCTGCAGAAAAAGTTTTTGTTAAAATGTTTTTAAACATTGGTGTTGGCAGGAAAACAAATGAATGGGGCACTGTATAGCTTTATGAATAGCCAGAAAGTGTCAAAAAAGGCACGTCTGGCGGTGCATAGAGGTGTGTTGGTTCCTACACTTATGTATGGTAGTGAATGTTGGGTTTGGCAGAAGAAGCATGAAAATAGGATTAATGCTGCGGAGATGAGTAGTCTGAGAAGTATAGCCGGAGTGACTCGGTTGAATAAAGTTAAGAATAGTGAGATAAGAAAACGTTGTGGTGTAAAAGAAGATGTGGTCACAAAGATAGATAAAGGAATGCTTAGATGGTTTGGACACGTAGAAAGGATGGATGAAGGAAGATTGACGAAACAAATTTATAAGGCGAGTGTGAATGGGCAAATCGGTAGAGGTCGACCTCGGAGAACATATCTCGATCAGATCAACATAGTTTTGAAGAAAGGCCAGGTCAAAAGTACCAACAACCGAAGAGCATGTATGAGAGCACTGATGAAAGTAGAGGAAGCAAAAGATGTGTGTACGAACCGTAGCAAGTGGAAGGAAGTGGTCTCTGCCTACCCCTATGGGAAAAAGGCGTGACTTTATGTATGTAAGTATGTTTTTAAACAATCCAATTTGCCGTAAGGACGAAAGCCTATCGTTTAGCAAATTTTACGTACTGAATCAACACTAAAAAATATTAAATAAAATATTTTAATAAACCCGTACAGTACTTTCCTCAAGAAAACTATATGGGTACTGTGGCGGACACACCAATTGGAGGTGCAATAAAACCCTAACATTTATTTGTGAAGCAGACACACATCGTTTATGATAGGAATAAGTAATCCTTCGGTAGGTAGGCACTGCAAATATATAGGGCATGCAGCCTTTGTAACGGGCCGACCGAGCAGGAAATAATGGAAAACCCTACGCACGTAAAAATAGTTGCAGACCTGGCAGAGCAGAGTATCCGTATCTTAGCTACTAAAAACATCAGTCGATTAACAGACACCAGAGAGTGCACACCGTATCTTCCTCCTGCCAAAACTTTATGTTAAATCATTCCAGTTAAAACTATTTGTTATTAATTCAATCACACCCTTACGCATCGGCCTATTTACCACAGGTACTGTCTGTTATTTTAATATTTTTAAATTTATTTTTGATATTATTTCTTGTGCAAAAATTAGCACCAAGACATTCTTCGGTAAAAGTAAATCTTAACTCCTACTTTATGTAGTAACAATTCGTAATACTACAAAAACATATAAAAATTAAGTAAATGTTTACCTACTGGCCCAAAAATAATAGTCACGCGATAAATGTTGAGATTGCATTTTTTAATTTAGTAACTCGAAACATTCGGTCTTACCGGAACACCTATTTAACACCCAATTGTTACTATTACTATTACAAGTTTAATTTTTTGTGAACACTCAAATGGAATGTCGAAAACGTATAAATATAATACTGACAGTTTTGGTGTACATGTATATTTTTTTTGTGAACAAATGCTGGTATTTTATGACTAGGAACAATCTAATTACTCCTCTGTACTTTATTATACAAAATCTTTAATTACCATAGTTGATAGAAAATATTAACAGAATAAATTTGATTTTTTTTTAAAGAACCCCATTACCTCACAAAGGATAAACTTTGCAAACATAATAGGAGTGATTTCAAACACTTAATAGAAATGATTCTAATTTGTATTATAACATTTTTTTGTTTTTAAAAAAATTAAAATAATTTCCCAAGTAATATTAAAGGAGTAGGTCCTAGATAAAGCACAGCAGCATTTAATTACATGTTTTTTTCTTATTTTAAAAAAGAAAACTCAGCTTACCACCAATTTATAGGATAAATTAAGAAAATCAATTCGAAAAAACTGCTTCATTAATACATGTAGAGTAAATTCAATGCATTTGTTTAGTTTTATTGGTAATATTTAAAATAATTAAGTTTTCAACAACAAAAATTTAATGTAATAACGGAAGTTTTTGTTTAAATTTAGGGCGATACCCGCTCGGATCTTTCGCTAGTGTCTCTGACCCCATAGCGATGCTCGCCCGTGTCCTCATCAAGCTTTTTTTGGTTGAGTTGACGTCGAATAAAGTAAACGGAAAAACAATAAACAAAAAATGATATGCATGTTTTTTTGACATTAGTACAAACAAAGAAATGTAATAGCGCTGACGAAAGAAATAAATAGTATTTTAAAGAAAAATAAGACAATACGCTTTATAAGAAAACCGAACTAAAAAATAATAATGATTAATAAAAATTAATTTTACAATCAGAAGCGTGGGGTGCTTTTTATGATGTTAACATTTTCTTCTTGGAGACTTTACTTTTACCAATATCTGTTTATTATCAAATATATTAATTGATTCCCCACCCCACGCTTTTAATTGTAAAATTATTTTTTGGTTCGGTTTTCTTATAAAGCTGTTGTCTTAGTTTTTTTAAACTACTACTCATTTTTTAGTTCAGGTTTTTTTTTAATATCCTGTTGATATTGGCCAGGATCTTTGAAAAAATTTATGAAATTATTGTATTGTTAAAGTCGTTTAGAAGTATACGAAGTTTCGAGTCGATCCGATGTTTTTAAGTTGGTGAAAATCATGCCCAAAGATTCCGTTACATAGATAGATACAAGTCAAGCTAATATAAACAGTGTAAAAATAGATTATTGGCAGAAAAAACTTTTTTATATTATAGAGGGAAGCCATGACTTTCAACTTTTTACCCAGTTAAAATTGAGCATGATAAAACATTAACATCGTATAAACGAAGCATTTTTTATTTAAATAAAATGTCCCATTTTTTTATTTAATTATTTTAACTCGTAAATTAATGGTTAACTGTATCTTTATTACAAGTATTATTTTTAATGTTTTGATTAAGTGAACTTGTGCCATCTCTCACCACTATTTTTTGAAATACAATAAATTTTTTTTGTTTAATTTAATTAAAAATAAGAGTACTTCAAAAGAATGTACCTCAACGGTAAATAAATAACTTAAAGTATGAATAATACTGAAGATCCTGACAGTGTTAATTTCGATTATTATAATTTATCACATGATAAAGCAATTCCATATCAAAAAAAATTTTAACACGAAAAATAATACATGTCCAATGTTAAATTGAAAATTTAACTTGTTTGATAAAATATAAAACCTTTAAAAAATACAAAAGGTACTGGAGATCCTTAACAATAAACTAGATAAATTTATTGAAGAGTGCAATCATTGCCGAATGCTTTCCATCTATACAAAGCTATAATAAAACTCCTTCACTTCCAAACAGTTGATATGGAAAATCTTTAGTTCATATTATTTGACAAAAAACCATTACTCCTACTTCAAATAACAAAAAACTACATAATGTGTTAAATTAAGTCAACTGCAATATTTTAAAATTATTACAAAAATGCAGCAGCTGCTTTCCTTACAGATCTAAAAATTCGCATTGCGATAAACAATAAAAATTTAGACGCGATGCTATTTAATTTAAAAACAGTACACAATATATTTCTTATTGCCAGTTAAACTTTAATAGTCAGTCTCGAAATAAGCGAAATATCAAATTTAGCTAATAACATTCCAGCTGATTTACCACTAAGTAATCACACATTAGAGTACTTCGTTTAACTGTGATTATTTTGCATCGTCTACGATTAGCTTCAATAGATAAGAAACCTTATTCGGCATAACATCAATCAAATGAATCGTCTCAGTTTTAATTCCACTATATTCACTTTATGCAACTAAATATTTCTAAATTCATAATATTTATTTATGTTTAAAAAACTAAAATTGAACCATTGGGGATATTATATGTGGGTGCAATATGTTGTTTAAATACTTTTAAACCAAAAAAATAATAAAAGTTGTCTAGGAAATTTCCCTTAAGAATTATCACTAGAGTAATAAAACGTGTTTTTTTTTATTAGCAAGCAATTCATGAAAACCCTTAACAACATCTACAAGCCACACTTAATATTTTTATAATAACAGTTAGTTAGTGTAAGTTCCTGTAAATAATGTTTACTCAGTCTCTTGTATAGTTTTTATTTGAGTAAAGATCGTGTCCGCTTCCAAGTGTTAGTCTTTCGTTACTTTCAAATCGAAGTATTTTTTAATTCATATGAAGTATCCTCCCAAAATATAGTAAATATATTTAAACAAACATTAATTTAATTAATTTTTCTTTAAGTTCTGGTTCCCACGAAAAGGACTATCCTGTAATGCTCACAGAACATCGTGAGAACCAATTCTTCTTCTTCTTTCGGTGCCATATCAGGTCCCCCTAACGTTGGCAATTACATTGGCGAGTTGTTCGCGGTTTTCGGCTAATCTAAATAGTTGTTCGGCACTGCGTATTCCTGTCCAATCGCGAATGTTCTTCAGCCATGATCTGTTTTCTTTCAATTCCTCGGCTGCCTTCGATTTTGCCCTTCATTATAAGTTGAAGCACCCTATATCGGTCTCCTCTGAGAACATGCCCCAGGTATGATATCTTTCTGATCTTTATAGTGACAAATAACTTACGAACCGCATTTGCTCTATTTAACACTGCTTCGTTCGTCTGTCTAGCTGTCCAGGGTATTCGGAGTATTCTTCTATTTAACCACATCTCAAACGCTTCCAGGCGATTGATTGTAGCAGCCTTTAGAGTCCAGGTCTCAGCTCCATATAGCAACACTAACCAAATATAACATTTTATCATTCTTTGGCGTAATTTTAGGTTTAGGTTGTCGTTAGAGAAGAATGCTTTCATTTTCAGAAAAGTCGTGCGAGCGGTCTTAATTCTGCACCTAATTTCTTTATCTGGGTCTAGTTGTTCCGTGATATAGCAACCAAGATATTTGAATTGGGTAACTCTCTCAATGTTTTGTTGGTCTATCTGTAGGAAAGCATCCGCGTGCGGTTGGCGACTGAATATCATAAATTTTGTCTTAGTGACATTCATTTTCAGACCCATTTCTCTTCCTGTCGTGTTTACACAGTCCAACAATTCTTGAAGGCCCTGAATACTATCGCTCAAGATGGCCGTGTCGTCGGCATATCGAATATTATTAATTAGTTCCCCGTTGATCTTTACTCCAAGGTTTTTATCTTGCAAAGCCTGTTTGAATACATGTTCTCTATAATTCTCAGATCTCTACCATCGATTCCCACGTTTCTTAATATGTTTATTAGTGCTCCATGTTGTACCTAGTCGAAAGCTTTTTCATAGTCTATGAAACATACATAAACATCCTTGCGCTGGTCACGGCACTTTTTGAAAAGTATGTTTAGGGCAAAAAGTGCCTCCCGGGTGCAGAGTGCATTACTGAAGCCAAACTGAGTCTCATCCAGATCCACCTCGCATCGACCCCTCATCCTTCCATGTATTATGCGGAGAAAAACCTTCAATGTATGATTCATAAGGCTAATTAATCTGTATTCGTCGCATCTCTTTACCCGCTGTTTTTTCGGAAGTGCTATAAAAACGGACTTCAGCCATTCCTCGGGTATTTCGCCAGTAGTATAAACATCATTAAAAAACTGAACCAGCGAGCTGATGTGGTCTTCGTGGATCATTTGTAAGAGCTCTGTTGGGATGTTGTCTGGGCCAGTCGCTTTCTTGGTTTTAGCTGTTTTTATGGCAAGGAGAACTTCGGATTTTAAAATGTCTGTGCCTTGATCTTGATTTACATTATCCTGTACGTTTTGTCTGTTGTCCTCAAACAATTCAGTCACATATTTACACCATACTTCTAAGATTTCTCTTTCGTCAATAATAATAACCAATTGGTGTTCTTAAACTCCTGGAGGTTGTGTGGCTCAGGAAACACCTCCATAGGCAATGTGTTCCAAAGCCTCGCTGTTCGTTGGATGAACTGCAGGTCTCCAAAGTGACCACGAAGGGGTGTAAAGACTGAACTTGACGGGTTAATTTCGAGGAAATTGATAAAGGAGAAACGATTGTTGATATTTCAGAAGAGCATCGCCCATGAAAATATCTATAAAATAGAGACAAATCGCTAACTTTTCTACGGTGTTCCAGAGAAGTAAGCGAGTTTGTAAGCGAGGCATCACCGACCATACGAATTGCCCTTTTTTGGAAATATACTTAGTTATACTCAATACGACATCCACATCACATCAAGTTGCGTGAAAGTGTCGTAATAGTTTAAACCATAAATTAAATTTAAATAAGTGGTGCAACATTTTAAAATTTGTGGGTTGTATGTATTAACTAATCAAGAATAACATAAATCTGACACGTCAAAAATTGCAAAATACTAGAAATACAGAAAATACATCAGTAACAACAACGAGTCCATATGGAATGTAATACTACTATATTGCTAATAAGTGGAAGTGCTAGAGTTACAAATACATCTCAGGAACTAAGACCGTTATACACAGGCGCGACAAATTGTAGACGTACAGTCACGCATGCGCATTAATCGCAAAGTCCCACAGATCTAAGTGAAACAGTCACTCAGCTAGCAACATAGTAATGATCCACTGAAGTGGTCGATGCTAGGAGACGGAGACGCAGTCAAAATTTGGTTCATGCGTTTGTTGTCACCTACAACGTCGCTACCTAATTTACTATTGAAACTAATTCTACTATTATTACCTTTCACATCATTTTTTTATGTAGGCACTTAGACAAGAAGTTAGAAGTTACGCTTTTACAAACATGTTCGTTTCTTCTTCGTTATTTCGGTGTTAGAACCTTTTTTTCTCCAATTCTAGTGTCCATTTTGAATAGCCTTATCCACCACTTTTATTTGCATCCTTTGTTGTTTATATTCACCGTCTCCGATATTATTTCATTTGCTCATAATTCATACTTTCTACGTATTTAAACCATCTCGACACCCCTCTAGCATAGCTTAAATTTTATTAAGTACTACACAAATCCAAGGCCTCGAATTGGACAGAATATAACCGTTAATGAGTTCAACTTCGAGGTGGTTAAGAAATATAAGTACCTGGGAGCGGTAATCACGGATGACAATCGAGTAGAAAAAGATGTCTCAGCAAGAATAATGGCGGGAAATAGGGCGTTATACTCTCTCACAACAATATTGAAATCTAACCTTGGTAAAAAGACTCCAAACTAACTTTGTATAGGTCAATAATTCGCCCGGTAGTTACTTATGGCAGCGAAACCTGGACCCTCAATCAACGGGAAATAAATATGCTTCTTGTGTTTGAAAGAAAAGTCCTCAGAATGATAATTGGACCCAATAGAGATGAAACAACAGAAGTGTGGAAACGATGCCACAATGCTGAATTGGCGACAATGTATGGCAGTGAAAACATAGTCAGGCACATAAAAGGTAACCGAATAAGATGGGCAGGTCATGTAGTAAGATCAGAAGACAACAGTATTCCTTGAGAGACCAGATGGCAGAAGATTAACAGGTAGACCCTGAAAAAGATGGAAAGATGCTGTCGCAGCTGATCTATCTAGGATGGGAGTCCAGCGGTGGCAAGTGGAAGCACAAGATCGTAGGAGATGGAGAGCAATAGTGGATGCGGAGAAGACTCACCCAAAGTTGTTAAGCCAGGAAAGAATAAGAAGAACTACATAATTATTGCCAAGTAAATTTTAAAACATTGACTTAGGAGTATTTTCACTTGGGTACATATTTTGCTTTCATTAAACAAATCAAGCAGTTTTTCTCACAAACTTAGTTTTCTTTAAATTTTTTTAAAAATAATATTGAACATTACAAATACAGCTTTTGAAACTGTTTAAAATATACAGAAAATCCGTTGTAATATTTTCACATTCACTATTGTTAAACTAATTTCCAGATAATATTTTTTTTATTTAAAGGACTAAGGACTAACTCGTGTAATTCTTATAAATATTATGTAGTTTTAAAACTAGACGATTCATTGTTTGCAATGAGATGCTCCAATTTTGTGCCAACTTTAACAGAATATTTTTAGATTGTTACTACTTACACTTACATGATAATCAGCTATAGTGTGGAAGAAACGAATTATATAAATTGGAATATATACTTATTTTAAATAAACAAAAATTGAACTATTGGGAATATTATGAAAGATGTTGTTAAACACTTTATTTTGAAATGTTTAATAGAGTTTTAATAAGAGCAAAGGATTCATTAACACTCTTCACAACATCTGCAAGCCACACTTAATACTTTTATAGGAATGGCCGATAAGTTGCTGTAAATAATGTTTAAACACTCGACACTCGACGACGAAAAACAAATTCATCTTTATCAATATCGTCTTCGAAGGCAAGATTATAAACTCTTTGAAATGCCATAATGAAAAATGTCACAAAAATATGTATTCCTAACCTATAATAATCTGAAATCTGGACTAATCTGACTTTACCAAATTCAATCTACCAAAAAAGACCGATTTGTACTAAATCGCGATCAGTCGTTTTAATCGCGATTTTGAGCATGATGAAACGTTTCAACATGATAATTGTGATTAGAGGCTTCACTTAAGTGCTAAATCGGGTTTTAAACTGTTGGTAAAACTGGGCCTTAAAATGTTCATTGTTTATGATTATATTTCTCGTTTTAGTAATTATATATCCAAAATATTAAATGTTAAAGCAATTTTATAAACAATCTGAAAATATTCGGTTCATAATAATCTCGTTTATCAAATATTGCGTAAAACAACAATATAAAAAATTAAGAACCCATTCGTGCAACATCAGTTTTGATTATGAATTGATTAAAACACAAATAATTCGCAAGAGGTGGTTAAACTCTGCGTATGAAATGAAATGCTATCTGCGATGTGAATATTTTAAGCTAAAAATAGTATTGATTTGAACTAGCCCGTGTTAATAACCCAAAAAAAGCAGTTATGGATATGATATCGTCGACTGGGCATTATTTACTGATTAAAATTTATTTGTGCTTTAAACATGTATTATAGCTCGTCGTTAATTTTCACAACGACCTACAATTACAGTGTTCATTATTTTCCAAACATATAAAGTTTCATTTGATGTTGCATGAACTCTTTGTGAAAAACAATTAAATTAATAGATTCTTTTTTTCAAGATTCAATTCCTGCGTTTACTTAAACATAGAACCAACATAATATGCAAATATTCAAACTATTTGTGTACATCTTATAAAAAATTCTTAAAATACTAAAAACAATTCACGATGTAAGCTCAATATTCCGTTTAAAATATTCGAGGCACGTTTGGGAACATTTAGACGTCGATTGCTCATTCGCACGCCAACTTGCTGTCAAAACTACTCAAAGCAATTGCGAAAGCTTGTAAAGCACACAAAGGATACCTATAATGGATTATTACATTAGTTTATCACAATTATCACATCCAAATCACATTGGTTTTTTCCTTAAAAAAGGTTTTGCATTGAAATTGTGTGGTTATAACTGAATTTTGTTAAAATGCTATTAACAGTAGCGCGCAGATTTCAGGGAATAGAAAAAAGTATTATATTATTATTGCAGGATACTTTGAATATTTTTAAATTTTTTTTCCTGATAATGGTTTACGCCGTTTTTAAGTTATTTATTAAACGACAAATATCTTAGTTAAATAGTTACTGTAATTATGCAAAAATTAATATTATTATAGTAAGCTATGAAAACACGTATGGTTCAGTAGTCTGGTAGACCAAAGGGTTACAACAGACAGCTAGAGCAAAGCTTGCTGGCCTTCAGCGGCTGGCATGCCTCGCCATAACTGGAGCTATGTCCAGCACACCAACGGCAGCGACGGAACACCTCCTAAATCTTTCTTCACTAGATATTCTCTTACAGAGGGAGGCCAGAATAGTCTCCTACAGATTCCTATCTTTGGAAAAGCAAATTAATGGAGAGCAACTCGGGGACCACTCCGAGATACTGAGTAAAACAAAAAACCACCCAATTTTTGGGATGGTTCCTGACATGCTAGCCACAAAAATACACGTAGAAAAGTCATTCAAAGTCTCTTTCCGCAAAACGATGAACGGGCGAGGGGAGAAATCCTCCTTCCAGAGACTAAATACGTAATGTACACAGATGGCTCAAAAACCCCAGATGAAGTTAAGGCCGATGTTTTCAGCAGGAAACCAAAGATTGAAATATCTACCAGTCAGGTATGCTACAATCTTTCAGACTGAAGTCTTCGCTATCGAATTGTGAGCAAGAGAGCTGACTAACAGACCTCTAGCAAACAAAAACATAAGTATAATAACAAATAGCCAGGCAGCTTTAAAAGCACTGAGCTCTAACAAAATAAATTCTAAACTTGTATGGAATTGCATCAAATCCCCAGAATCTTTCAGGCTGAAGTCTTCACTATCAAATTGTGTGCAAGAGAGCTGACTAACAGACCTCTAGCAAACAAAAACATAAGTATAATAACAAACAGCCAGGCTGCTTTAAAAGCACTGAGCTCCAACAAAATAAATTCTAAACTTTTATGGAATTGCATCAAGAGTACTTTGGTGTGAACAACAGAGTGACCCTGCTGTGGGTACCTGGGCACCAGGGGGTGGAGGGAAACGAAAAATTCAACACTTGTAAAACAGGGGCCCGAATCTGCGTTCACTGGACCAGAACCGGTTTTTGGAGTGCCGCCAAAACAATTATTTCGGACTGGGCGGAGAGGAACATACTCACGTACTGGTCCGATATATTAGGGTTGACTCACTCGAAGGCGTTCTTACCTAAACCCTCGAGAAACACAACTAAGCAGATCCTAGAATGAAGCAGGAATGATCTGCGAATTCTAACGGGACTGCTTACAGGACACTGTCGTCTAAGATACCACCTCGGAAGGATAGGTCTAAATCAACAAACGGACTGTCGGTTTTGCTGCGTGGAAGACGAAACTGCTGAACATATACTACGTTCATGCCCCGGCCTGGAAAGAAAAAGGTTCGACATATTTGGTTACACCAACCTAGAACCTACCCATACAACCATGAACTTCGTGAGAATGGCTGGATTGTGCTGTAACCTCTAGGGGTGAGCCACAATAGACCTACTAAAGGTCGCAGTGGAGGGGCGACCTACGCCCCACTTACATGATACCTACCTACCTACCTACCAAGCTATGAAAATGACAGCTATTATGTTTAATATGTAACAATTCTTTAATGAAGTGATCAAAATGGTTTGCAGAAGCAGAAAATATTCTTATGCAGCAATTCCTCATAGACTTTTTCTTCTTCATTGTAAACCATTTTGATAATTATTTCATTGAAGAAATGTTACTTATACGCAATGGGTAAGGTGCAAGTGACGTTTTAGCTTAAAAACGGACAAAAAGGTGACTTACATGTGACGTCATAGTTTGAGATTCTTCTATCTTTTTAAAAATGGCCTCGGCTACAGGTAACATAAACCCTACTTTTTAACACTTGAATATTAATGTTTAGTCTTTAAAAATCACCAACAACTCCACAATATTGTTTCTTAAACGTAAATAATAGTAAAACAGCTTACTCTTAACTCAAAAAAACCAAAATCGTTAACCAAACACACTTAATCTTATAAATCTTATTTGAGGTATACGATGCAAGTTATATCTCAAACAGTGACGTCACATGCCCGATAACAAGGAATTTCAATGCAGTGCACGTCACCCATAGTTGTTCATAGCTCACTTTAATAAAGTTAATTTTTGCAAGTACCTAACCTATTTTAGCTAAAATTCGACGTATAATAACCATACAATTAGGAGACTATACTGCGGGTCTATATGCGAGAGTTGGCTCCCGATGGGAAAGAGGTAGTCAATCAAAAGGTTGTCTCGTGCTTTCTCTAGTGGGCGGGGCTTACGCCCAATTCTCGAACCCGATCCCTCCACTCAGCCAGCCACGTGCCCCTCGGGCATAAGCCCTTCCCATTAGAGAGAGCACGAAAGGATAGTGGTAACATTTGGTATATTTTTGAAATTAGGAAAAAAGAGCATTTCAAAATTAAAAAATATACAAATATTTTATACTGCGCAGAAAGCGTCGCAAAACGAAGTTGCCGCTTTCCGCCTACAGTAGGGAGAAAAATAGTAAACACACCACGGGCATTAAAGTAAGAAATGTCTCAGAGCACAAGTTTGTTGACCGAGGCGAAGCCTTTACGGCCTATGTGTGTAATATACTATTTTTTGTTCCCTAAAACAAAACGAAACAAAACTCATTCACAACTGAACAATTTTTATGTAAAACTTTTTTTTTCTATAGGCAATAATAACGATGATAAGAGGTGGGTAACTTATACCTTCCTCACATTTTGTTTCCCTTTAACTACGTCATCAAAAGTTTTTTGTATTACTCATGCGGGATAAGTAGTATCTTAGAGTACGCGGTTGAAAAATAGCTGTTTGGCCATTTGAGTGCGACAAGTTTACTTGGCGCACGCTTACATCATTTGAGTGTTACTTGGCGCACACAAATTATACTTAGCACACGCAAAATATCCTTGTCACACGCAAATTCGAACCACCAACCTTTCAGTTAAAATCCGAACGCGCAACTGTCAAGTTGACATTACAAAGTTTATATTTTTATTTCAGTTAATATTTTTGGTCTGGACCCTGTTTTATGCTCGCGTTTATTCCGCATTCGCAATAAAAAATAGTATGTGCAACCCGTGCGATATTGTCGAGCGAATAAACGCTCTTGCTCCGTTGTGCGTTCAACTTCGCTCTCGTGAGCAATCGCCAACTTATCGCACTAGTTGCACAATATACTATTCCCTAAGCCTTTTTTAAAGACAGTACATACCTATAATCCATGGTAAACACATCTTCAGCGACCCTACCGAACTGCATCACCACATAATCAGTATCACTATCATGAACAATTTGAAAATTCTTGACAGATGCTTGCGTAACTCTTCCATGAAAATTCAACACGTATGATTGTGTTTCGTCGTTCCATACTGGTGTTTTGTTGTGTAATTCTATTATGTTATCCATGTTTTTTGCTTTCCACGATTCTATTAGACCTTCACTGTCATCCTTACAAATGAAAAATTTTTAATACAAAACAATGTTCATCATTATTTTAAAAATTGTAATAAAAATATAGCTTCCAACGCTACAGATTCTTATACTGTGTTTTATTAAAAACAAACTTTTACCTGAGGATATATGGTAACCCGTTGTTCATCTACCATACCTGGTATAATCACTGTCATCTTACGAGGACCTTTAAAACCTAAAACGTTTGTGTCATAAATGACAGAAGCCAGTTCTTGTCTAGGAATGACGCCATCTCTTAAGTTCGCTTTTCGAGGAGAAATACCATCATCATAAACTGTGAACTGAGTACCAATTAAGTTCGACCTTAGTTTGCCTAAAATGGTATCAAGCTTTGAAATATAAAACGACATTGATGTTTCTACAATAATAAGTGCAAATTTGGAAAAATACCGCACATAAGTTACATTTTTTAAATAGCTTATACAGTTTTTTTTTAAATCCGTTAATTAAAATCTCTGTAGATAATAATTAGAAAAAAGTTTATATTTATTTAATATTCATTCAAATTATGCTAGTGAGCCAGGATTATATTTTATCATTCAACTATAAAAGGAAATTAAAAACTTTTATAGTGTATAATAAACAAAGATACATTTTTAAAACCCATAAACTTTATACAGGGTGTTTCATAAAGAATTTTTGTTACCAAATTAATAAAACTCGGTTATAGAATCTATGAGACAAACATATATTACAAAAATAGAATCACAAGATATGCGGATTTTATTTCTTGAACAAAATATCGGTTACATGTTGACCATCTACCTCTTAGCACTCTTGCAATCTGGATTGCAAACCGAGAGAGAGAAAGAGAGATTAGAGAGTTATTTTTTAAAAGTTTTGTATAAAATGAGCGATAATTTAAGTGAATCAAATTTAGAATTTAAAAATACTCCTCCTGATATTACAAATTCGTGAAATATGCTATACCATCACCCTTTTGAATACATATGTTTATGTTTATTAACATATCCATTCATGTGAAAATGGGCCTAATCACCAAAGATAATACCTTCTACGCCACCTTTATTCCAAAAGCTACGTTTTCGCAAAAACTGGTAAATAATCTGTTTCTTTTGAACAATGCGTTAATTGAATTTTCTAAGGATAAAACTGTTAATTGCTTTTTCAAATACACTGGATGCTGGCACGAGATAAATTTAGTGCTTGTGCAAGAGATTGTTGAAGATTACAATTTGCAGCATGCTGCACTCTATCAATATGTTGTTCAAATAGATCTTGTCCCTACTTGGTGATTTGTCGTATTTGTGACACCTTTTTTTTGAAATTTCTTAGCAGATGGTGCATCAACCACGTGTCGAATGCTGTATTAAGCACAAAAGAGACATCATGCAACAATATACGAATTGTTTGCCTAAAAATATGCCTCCACCATGTAAGCACATTGTGTAGAGGTCCACTGCTCCATGCTACCTTAAATTCTCAGGACCTGCTGCAGGACTGAAGCCTAAATTCACGAAATTTCATACAGGGTCAGCGTGAGGTTAGTTAAACACTTAAATCTCAAATGACACACCCCATACACTAATCCCAAAGTTACTGTACTTAATATGGTATTTAAGCTGAATTAAAACTTACCCACAAATGACTCTGCATTTCTTGACAAATCTGTTGGATCAGTGGATATCAAATAGTTACTTGTTGTGCTTTTCTTCCTTTTTCTTGCAGCCAAAAGAAATACCTTTTTACCATAATCTTTTTCCAAATGAAGATAATATGTTGGATAGAGCCCTCTATCCATACCTTTTCGATCTCTAGTTATTCGACATTTATAAAGCACCTTTAATTGAGCGGGTTGTAAGATAAACTTTTCAATATTTCCTTCTATATCACCTTCAATTTCAGAAGCCTTAAACAGAAGATAAACTTTGTTAAATTTAAACAATATGCCTAACCAACTTATAATGTTTTTATCCTTTGATTGAGTGTATGTGAAATGATCAGAATAGTAAGATAAATACCCCATTTACTTGATGTATAAAATTTGGCTTATCTAAAATTGGATTGATGGGCATATTTCCATTATCATTTGGAGTAGAAGCTACTGGAGATGATTCTTCATCTTCTACATCCATTAAGTCATTTGAAGCATTAGTTAAATCTTCAACAATTGTTCCTAAAAATATATAATCTAAATATAAAAAAATGTTATTCTATAAAACAAATACTATTAAAAAAGTACCAGCCATTAATAAAAAACACAATTTTGTAAATACAAACATTACTTCTTATGCAAATCTACAATGTAAATTTAAATTAGTTTATGCAAATTGTTATGAAAAAAGATGTTGGTTGGTTGGGCATTAGTTTCATAAATTTAGACATATAAAGTGATAATTTTATAGTTTCCTAAATGTGGATTTGGATTTAAAAGTATTCAAATAATTAACAGTTAAAAAGGACTTACCATCTGCACTATCTACATTTGGTAAAATAGATATAACTTGATCTGGATTATTATCATTAGTCATTGCAAATTGAAGGGGCCCATCATAGCCTACAGAAAAAAATATATTAAAAAGAGAACAATTTTGGAAAATTATGTTTGTACCATGAAGGTCTCTTCTAGTTCCATTAGCACTATTTCTTGATTTTGCAGAATTATTGCGAACATCAGAAACTTGTATCATACCTGATGTAAGTCTTTTTTGCTTCATTTTTTGTTCCATTAGCTGTCGCTAAAATCACATACATTTTATTGAATATAATAAACTTAAAAAATTATAAATAAATTTTCATTATTCTTACCTGTTGTTCCAATTTTTGAGTTCGAACATCCATTTCTAACATTTTGAGAATTGGCTTTATCAATCATTCACGTTGCATTGCTCCAATTCCATTTGTTGTTGATTATTGTTACTCTTGGAGATAAAGTTTATTGATTTGTAGAAATTGTGTAGTACTGTAAAAAAATAAAGTCAATGCTGTTTGTTTACGATTGTTGACATGACAATGACATTTCTGTAAATTAATAAAATGTCAAGCAGCATATACCGCGGTTAGAGTTCTTTGTGAAATTGTTCTTTATTAAATCAATTAAACAAAAAAAGAAGGAAACTAGTCCCAATAAGCTAAACAGAGAAAGTTACTTAAAAGACAACGTTCTAACTTTAGAAGACTAATTAATTGTGTAAAACTGATTTTGTCTCTTTTTAAAGCATGTAGTTGTTTACTTGTCTCTTTATGTCAAAAATAAAGTTAATACATTTTGATTGTTAAATCAGAAGGCGGTAAAAATATTTTAAAATAATGTATAAAATGTTAACCACAAAAAAAATCAGTATTCTGACAATTATTACTTTTAAATTATGGAGCCAAAAGAAAAAACAATAATATGCTAATTAATATTTATTTTTGTGGGATGCAACTAGTGCAATGCAGAAGTGTATATTTAAGAAATATGCATCATATGTAATGTAAATACGTTATCATTTTCCAACTCTTACTAAATAAATTTTTTTTTGCATATTTTAAACCCTTTATACTGATGTTTCAAAACCTAAATTTTGAAAATTTTGCAAAACCTCAATTATTACAAAAACGAATTTACTCTAAATGAGCTTATTTTTATTAACAATTCTTTTGGGTACTTTTACATACTTACAAAGTTCTTTTATCCACTAAAAGTTTTATTTTTAATGTTATATTAACTCCCAAAGTATTCGAAAATACCTAAATTTAAACGAGATGTTTTCAAGAATCTTTCACTCACTAAATTGTAAATGTTACAAAGTCGTTACTGTTTTTTAAATAAATGTAGTAACTAAACCTAAAGAATTTTACAATTTAAATGATGAATTAAAATTAAAAACTAAAATGTTTTGTATTAAATGGTCTACTTTTGAAACAATTTACATAACTAAATTGTAAATTTCAAATAGCGGAAATTAAGTGAAAACCATTATTTTTATCTTTACAGGTAAATAAAAATAGTATGGGCAGAAAAATAAATAACTCATTACTCTTTAAAGGTAATTTAATTTCTCTTACAATGATGTCATTTTAATATATACAGGTATTAAAATTTAATTTACTTACTTATGCAACTGACAATCACTTGAATGTTTAATTTTTAGAATTATGAAAATAAAAAATGCTAAATTTAATTTAAAATAAAAACATATACACAATTACAAGAATTCCTCACACCAGTCATTAAGGCACTGCCAACAATCTGCTGATTGTTTTGAATTTGCTGAACAAGTATCTTTCATCCATTCTTTAAATAGTTCTTGATTCTTCTTTAAGACCAAAAATTGTCCAAGTACAACATAAGCCTGAAAACAAAGTTTAACATAAAATAAGTTCATTCTGTTCAAGAATTATCATTGCAAAATTGTGTGTACATATTTTTTTTTATTATTCAAGTACTCCATAATATATCTCGGATAAAAAACTAGTATAAAAATTCATTACTATCTTTTAGGGTAGTCCAGCTACGATAATTTTTGAAAAATCTTTTAATCAATCAAGGTGTTAGTAGAAACAATTTGAAAAATAATTGAACCACAATACTTTGTCAAATCCAGCAGATACCAAGCGTTCACCAAGTACTCCACCAACTCCAGCTAACTCTGTTACAGGTTTTTCTCCCATTGGTTCAGCGACAAAATTACGATGTTTCTGAGACGTACTTGACATTTCTATTTATTTTTTAACGTTAAAAAAATTAATTAAAAATACGATAAATCGGAAAACAGTAGGTAGTAAATCGCCGAACTTTAAATTCAACAATTAACAATTGACAAATGTGAATGACAATTGACATTGACACTTATCATTATTGTTTGTTCTTTTTGTCATGTAAAAATGTATACCATAATAAATCACAGAATTAACATTGAGTTGTAGTTCTTTGACTTTAATCATTAAAATGAACCAATCGTTAAATTGGAAAGATTTTCAGATTTTTAAGCAAGTAAAATTATTGTCAATATTTATAAAAACACAAAATTATTTAAAATCATAAAATATTGAAAATGGCATTGTACCTATAATACATAGAGAAAAAAATGATAATAGCAATGTGTAGTAACGCAACACACTTTTCAATGTCTGTAGAATTATTATTGAACGCACTCGGCAACGTGACGTGTGTGTATAAATTTATAAACCGGTACAATACTAACCAAGATAAAAGGAAAAATTTAACTTCATTTAATTCATTTCTCAGTAGGTAGAGCTGCAGAGAAGTGTTTGATCTGCAAAGAATTTATTTCACTGTAAGTTTTTTAAACAATTCTTGTTGTACGTTATATTTTAGTGATATAAATTTTCATTTACAGGCGGTTAAAATAATTACAAATGTAGATTTCCATTTGTCAATATTTTTAAGAGTAGATTTCAAAATGTTTAGACAATTTCCCCTATTAATGAAAAATTTAACATCTTTTGAACTGTTTTTAAAAATACTTCTAAAATGTATTGTGCTTTTTATCGGATTTTTTTATGTCTCCGGGCAAATCTGAATCTCATTCAACATTTTTTGAACTGTCTTTAAAAAAGGTTATTAAAAATTACTTTTAAAATGTATTGTGCTTTTTTATCGGATTTTTTTATGTCTCCGGGCAAATCTGAATCTCATTTTTCTGCGTTGCAAACATTTTTAACGTATCTTTAATATTGCTACAGAACAAAAAATATGTGTGCACTTAGGAAATTGTGTTAACAATAATTGTATTAATCTACTTGCTTGTGAAGGACTCATTTATAGGTACTGTTGGTATAGTAGATAGATTCTGTCACTAGGTTAGAATGAAAAATTCGATACGACTGGAATATTCCGAGCGATAGCGATGCGAACCACGAGTATCGAATTTTTTCATTCTTTCTAACCGTGTAACAAACGATATTTTCTCCACGATCAAAGAATTTAAATAAAAAATACTTTAAAGAACTTAAGTTATTTATTGAAACATAGATATGTATTAATATTAATCCATTCTCTCAGATTTTTTAGCCATGAATTTCGTCTTCTTCCTATGCTTCTTTTGCCTTCTATTTGCCCTTGTATTATTAGTCGTAAGAGGCTGTACCTTTCGCCGCGCATTATGTGTCCCAAATACTGTAGCTTGTAGATTGTAGGGTGGGTCGTGAAGGCCATGCTGCCTCTCAAGCACTTCGACCTATCAGATCTTTTGTGCATAACTCTTAATCTATTCGAGGCCCGGGATTCCGAGACTTCGAGCAAAGTTTATCAGTTTTCTTGGGGCTAAGTTTCTGACATCGAAGGGCTTTAGGAAGGCCCCTTCCAGAAACTTGAGCCTCTTGCAGAAAAGCGCTGGGCATTCGCAAAGCAAATGTTCTGCAGTTTCGGTGAAGTTCTCGCAGTAGCGGCAACTATCACTCTCTGTTTTGCCCATCTTTTTAAGATGATACCTCAGAGGGCAGTGTCCAGTGAGGAGCCCCGTCACCACTTTCAAGTCTTTTATATCCAACTCGAGAAGCTGGTTAGCTTTTCTTGGCGAAAGGCTTACAAGCCTTTTCGCTTGTCTTTGTCCTGGCACTTTATGCCAGTGAGATTTCATTTCATCTGTTTCCCAGCGTCGAACCTGTTCTTTCAAGTGGGCTTTGGAAAGTCCACAGAAGGGTTCTGGACCGGAAAATTGTGTATTTGCCAATCACAATCTGCTTCTTTGTTGCCTTTAACTCCCTTCTGACCTGGAACCCACATCAGAGTAACCTGATTGTTCGCTGCCAGTTGTCTCAGGGACTGTTTACAGTCCCAAGTCAGCTTAGACTCACAACTGTATGATTTCAGAGCTTTTAGTGCTGCTTGGCTATCTGATAAAATATAGATTTCTGCCCTTCGGGTGTTTCTTTCGATGCACTCCTGGGCACATGTCTCTATGGCATGTAATTCTGCTTGAAAGATGGTTGGGGTGTTACCAAGGGGTTTTGAGAGCCTAAAATTCGGCCCTATAACGCCCACTCTAACCCTTTCATCCATCTTGGATCCATCAGTGTACCACACTAAAGCATCCCTTCCTAGTTGAGGTCCGTTCTCTGTGCAAACTTGGTGGTTGTTTATAACCACTTCAAACTGCATTTTGAAGTCGTACCTAACTGGCATAATATCTGTCGGCTTAGACATGGATTCTAGATACTGTATCTTTCTCTCCTTAATTGTACATTTGAATTCTTTTTGTTTACCGATTCTTTTTAGCACTTCTATGTTAGTAATTCGATCTACCCACGAAATTCTTAAAATTTTCTCATTGCATCTGCATTAAGTGTCCATAATTCTGCACCACAGTAGAGTACACTGAATACATAACATTTTGCCAATCGCAGTCTCAGGCCTAACGTCAAATCTCTGCTACGTAGTACTTCTTTCATTTTTATATTGTTGGTACGAGCCTCATTTCTGGGTTTTATTTCTGCGGTATAGTCATTGTTTTCAGTAATAAGCTTTCCTAAGTAATTGTATCTTTTTAATTTTTTAATATGTTGCAACCGAAAACCTAATTTAAAAAGTACTTTTCTTAAAGTTGACTGCCCACCTTCAAAACCTATTTGTGCAACGCGTACTTTTTTTAAAACTTCTTTTAAAGTCGGCCGTTGCTTCTGTTTAATCTGAAAATTATTAACGATTTCTTTAATCCTTTGTTACTGTCCTTCTGAAATGAAACTTCTGGATGCAACGCCTTTCGTTAGATGGAATACAAGGTTGCTTATCTGTCTTTATTCTTTCAGCCTCAATGTGGACGCTGTAAAACAGTTTTTTCGATATTCCTGTCGCAACCAATACTCTGCGACAATAATTATCTATTAGAACTTGCAAGCCATGTTATGCCTGGTTTTTCATAAACTTAATTACATTAGCAATTATCTCTTTTGTTTCTGCAGAATTATTCTTATTATTTGTCAGTCTACCGACAATAGAAAAATATAACATAACAAAAAATACCCGCACAACCACGCACTCATACAACTACTAAAACTTAACCACACCTATAGCCTACTTGTACATGATTAGGGGTCCGAAACAATAATAATTCTAGTCGTAACAAAATCTGCCCATCCCAGGCATTTTCATCTCCGTAACATGCACTTGTTGCTTCGCGAGTCTCGGATTCATAATAGCATTGCTGGTCTAACGGCTCGTTTCTACATGCCGTCTTTATAGTCCAGTCAGTAGCGGTATTTAGGTCCGATTTCTTTCAAACAGCACCGATTTTGATGAAAATTTGTAAACAAGCTCATTTTACCCTCCTAATCAAAAGTTATATTCTGCCAAGGTGTGCTTTTTCCTTGGGGGAGAATGCCACGCCTTCTCGGGGGTGGACATTTTAAGATTAAAAGTAACCTAATAGGTCGATTCAGGGATCAGTTATAAGCATACAATGTCATATGACGTTTTTTTGGTGAGTTAATAGTTTTTGAGTCATTCATGATTTAAGATGTTGATAAAAAATGCATGTTTTTGAACTATTTTTCACAAATAACTCGAAAACCTTACGTTTTAAAAAAAAAACATTGTGAGCAAAAATGAAGGTTATAACCGAGTTACGGACTCGTTAAATGGACAATTTTGGAGCACTTACAAAACATATACAATGCCTGTAGGTAAGTATATTACGACACACACTTTTTTGTAATGCCACGTGCGGAACGTGCTCTGGTGACAACTGCCAAAATTGTCCCCCAATTATCGACCAAGAAGAGGATGTTAATAGTGATCATAGTTCTACTGATAATCCTTAGATTTTCAATAATAAAACATGTTTTATAATGTACATACAATTTTTCTTTTTTCTTTCTCAATTCATTTAATTATTTAAGTGTCTCATTATAAATAAACAAGGTAGTTCATTTTATTACGAGAGACTGTTACAACTAGCTTCTTTCTTAAATTATGTCTTAAAAGGGTTGTTTCAAAGGGTTGAAACTTTCCAATATTTCATAAATTATATTACCTACAAGAAATGGTAGAATTTTTATTATTTTAATTATAAATTCATCATTGCCAAATTTAAAGCTGTTTAAAACACATTTTTTTCTTAAAATATGTCTTAGGGCGGTTGTTTTAAAGGGTTGAAACATTCCAATAATTCATAAATTATATTACAAGGAATGGTAGAATTTTAATTCATTATAAATTCATCATTGCAACATTTAAAGCTGTTGAAAACAAGTATTTTCTTAAATCATGTCGTAAGGGGGTGGTTTTTAAGGGTTGAAACATTCAAATAATACATAAATTATATTACAGAGGATAGCAGGATTTTAATTCAGTATAAATGCACCATGACAACATTAAAAGCTGTTGAAAACGGATTTTTACTTAAATTACTCCATAAGGGGGCGGTTTTGGACGGTTGAATCATTGTAAAAGATTATAAATTATACTTCAAAACATGAAAGAATGTTTATTCTACATATTTGAACATTATTTTGATCGATACATACATACATAAAGTCACGCCTTTTTCCCATAGGGGTAGGCAAAGACCACTTCCTTCCACTTGCTACGGTTCTTACATTTTTTTTTGGCTTCCTCTACTTTCATCAGTGCTCTCATACATGCTCGGTTGTTGGTACTCTTTATCTGGCCTTTCCTTAAAACAATGTTGATCTGATCAAGATATGTTCTCCGAGGTCGACCTCTACCGACTTGTCCATTTACACTCGAATTATAAATTTGTTTCGTCAATCTTTCTTCATCCATCCTTTCTACGTGTCCAAACCATCTAAGCATTCCTTTATCTGTCTTTGTAACCACATCTTCTTTTACACCACAGCGTTCTCTTATCTCACTATTCTTTACTTTTGATCGATGTAACACTTAAATCAATAACTTTTCCATTTTTAACACAAGGGGTAGTTACACCCCTAAAAAACAAAGAGCACACCTCGGCACAATATAACTTTTGATTAGGAGAAAAAAATGAGCTTGTTTACAAATTTCCATCAAAATGGGTGTTTTTTGAAAGAATTCGGAGGTAATACCCCATTTCTACCGCTACTGAATGGACTATTAGTCCTAATAGGTAATTTTGCGTCAGACTTTAACAAATATTTAAAAGGGAACGATTTTCTTTACTCTTCAGAAAATAATTATCTGTTCTGATATGCGAAAAGTAGAAATTTATTTGTTTGTTTTGAAACTTACAATTAGATTAGCACAAATCGTTTTTTGTAGCTATTGCTTTTTTCCGCTTGTCAACTGCCAGTTGACGTGGGTGTTCGCTACATAGTTTCATTCCAGATCTGTATTAATTTTGTTATTTGGGTTTATAATAGATTTACGATTATAATGTCGTGGTCAATTAATTTGTGCCACAATTAATGCTTTCACTTATTCCCTCCATAAAGTCCAGATTATTACTTTCTGCTATAAACCTCAATAATCATTAAAGAGTGTACTATAAAGATAAATGCTGTTGGAGTTGCCATTAACGTCACAAAGTCTAAATCAATACATTTACCGGTTGATACGCAATAAATATGAATGGCAGTATTATTTTCTAAAAACTAGTTTTGATCAACTTTTAAGAATGTCGATTTTTTTATGTAAGTTAAACATCTGTTTTTACACTTGATATCTACCAGGTGTAGAAAAAACACACTTCGTTAGAGGAAGAATATGTTTCTTACAAGGGAAAATAAACTTATGTAAATATTGGCTCGCCTAATTGTTTTATAGCGAAATACTGTATAAATAATTTTAAAAGATCAAAAAACTTCTTCTAATACAGTTATAAGATTTATTATTGTTTCAGTAGTTTTCGAGAAAATGAAGAAAAATTTAATTAAAAACTGTTTCCCGCGTAAGCCTTGATTTCAACGTTAGCAAGATTTTCTTGTTATTTATTTTATAATAGTAATTTGAAATGGATTATTACACAGTTAATGAAGAAAGTAATGTTTGTAACATGGTTTTACTCTGGTAATTAAATGAGAAGTATCCGAGATTTCTACTACGATATTTACCCAAATCGCCAGATTTCGTCTTTCAGAAATATTAGAATGATTATTGAGCTATTGTAAGTACTCAGGAAGTGTAAATAACACTTGTAAATTACAGCTTGCTGTTCCTCTTCTTCTTAGTCTAACGTCGAGGGCAACGTGTAGTGATCACAAGTTAATGTTTGGTGTTATTACTCAGAATTCTTCTTACAGTCTCTCGCCATCTCCCACGGTCAGCAGCAGTTATAATGGCTTCCACTAGGGGATGCTCGGTTACTTTTGATACAATGTCTGTCCATCTAGATGGGAAGCGTCCGCATTTTATTTTGCCAAGGGGTTTGCCCTGGACAATCAATCTCTCAATGATGTCGTGACGAGTTATATGTCCGCAGAAGTTCAGTATTCGCGCTGATATCAAGCTACTGAGACGGTTCAGCACTGACAGATTGATGCAATGTGCCGTGCACAGTATTCTTAGCATTCTTCGCCATACCCACATTTCAAAGGCGTCGACCTGCCTTCATAACCCAAGTCTCGGAAGCGTACCAGAAAATGGAGAACACTAGGGCATGGACCAGTGATTTTTTGGTATTGATGGATATATATCGTTCTTTCCAAATTTTATGTAATTGGCTCATTGCTGTTCGGCCAAGTTGAATACGACGGCGGATCTCCATCTCGCAGCTGCCGGAGGATTGGATAAGGGCTGTGCTGTTCCACACAGAGAAAACCCACTTGATTTGGATGTAGTGATGCATGTTGTGGAAGATAAAAACAAAGACTAAGGAAGATTGGCTGTAATTTGGGTGTCTGGTACTGTGCTTAGAACTTTGAAAAAAACAAACTCCACTGTTTAAATATTTCAAGTACAGTAGACAGTAGGAAATGTTTGAGAATGATAAATTTGATTACGATAAAAACTTGAATTTTATTTTTTTCATTATACCTACCTGAAAACACTATATTTACATGCCTATTTAGCGCACCGAAAGTGGGCATTTTCCGTGCGCCCGCACGGAATATTTTACGGTGCACTAGTGTCATCAACTGCCTACCTGCATGTCAAAATAAAATAATATGTTATTGACACTTGTCTAGAAATCGCAAATTTTTCTGGTTATTTTCCTAGAAACGGGGTAAATAACGCTTGTTTTTTGACAATTTTTAGTGATATCTTAACAATTTGTGGTTAGTAGGTAGATATAATGAAAAATATCGTTTATTACACGTCCATAAAAGCTTTTTCCGTGCTTGCAGGAATTGGTCGCGCGCGCACGGAAAAAGCCTATTTTCTCGACTCCTAATGAAATATACTATTCCGACGAATGTTCGTTTTCAGCTCACGGTATACACAATGTAGATACAAAACTTTCTTTACTGGAGTACAGAAAAATTGCATTTATCTGTGAAGAACAAAAGTTAATACCGCAACTCTGTAAATGTTTGGGTTGGTTTATAAGGTCATAGAATAATTGGCCTTTTTTTCATTGATGGCATGCTGACTGGAGAGACTTCAGTTGCTTTAAGAAGAAATTGAACCAGCTATGTTATATTATAACCTATAGATAATGAAATATGGTATCAACACGACGTCTGGCGATGTAATTTTTTGGATTTTACATTTTACGATCATTGGATAGGGGTCGTGGCGTTATTATAAACTGGCCTGCACGATCACGGATTTATATCCGCGTGATTTCTTTCTATGGGGATACTTAAAGGATAAACTTTGCAATAAAAATCATTCATTTGTAAGTTTAGCTGACTTAATAAAAGCGATTGTTGTAAACTGTCAAGAAATATCGCAGTACACGTTAGCAAACGGGATGCGACAATTTTATGATCGATTAGGATTTTGCTTAACTCCCAATTAAGATTTATTTGCACATTTCAATAAATTATAGAGGTTTTTATTTAATTTTATTAATGTACTATTAAATCCAACTCTGTTAATTTTGTGTACGTATCAAAATTAATGCTAACGCGAGAAACAATTATTAAACGAATAATTTTTGTTCATTTTCTCGAAAACTGTTGAATAAATTAAAAATCTTATAACATTATAAGAAGAAGCTTTTTTAATCGTTCTAAAATTTTTATTTAGTATTATTTTATAAGAATTAGAACGTCGGGTAAATCGGCTAGTAAAAAATAAATAAATCATGTACATACTAACTAATTGTTGCTATTAAGATTTAACTCTTCTTCTTCTTCTTCTTCATCAGCCTTATGTGGTCCAGTCCTGGACGTAGGCCTCAGCGAGTCTTTTCCATTCCTGTCGATCTTGAGCTAGTTGTGCCCAGTTTCTTCCGACGACCTCCCTGATATCATTTAGCCAGCGCTTCTGCGGTCTTCCTCTACTTCTCTTTGTTTCTCTGGGGCGCCAGTACATCACTTTGTTGATCCATCTACTGTCATCTTGTCGTGCCCACCTCCATTTTATCTCGGCCATGTAGCGGATTACGTCGGTCACCTTTGTTCGTCTTCTTATTTCCTCGTTTCTGATTCGGTCTCTTATGAAAACTCCAAGCATTGCCCTTTGTGTTGTTTTCAATCGGTCTGCATTGCCTTTTGTGATTGCCATTGTTTCGAGGCCATATGTTGTTACCGGCAAAATGCACATGTCATAAACTTTGCGTTTTAAATGCATTGGAATGCCTGGATTTTGTGGAATGTACTTTAGTTTTCCAAAAGCAGCTCAGGTTGATTTCACTCTTCGCGTTACTTCCGACTTTTAAAAGCACTTAGCTCCAACAGGAAAAATTCTAAACTTGTATGGAATTGCATCGAATCCTTAGAGTACCTTGGTGCGAACAACAGGGTGACCTGGACACCAGGGGGTGAAGGGAAACGAAAAAGCCGACACCCTAGTAAAACAGGGGGCCGAGTCTGCGTTCACTGGACCATAACCGGTTTTTGGAGTCATCACAAGTGCCGCCAAAACAATTATTTCGGACTGGAAAATACTCGCGTACTGGTACGATATACCAGGATTAACTCGCTCGAAGACGTTTCTACCTAAACCCACGAGAAACAAAACTAAGCAGATCCTAGAATGGAGCAGTAATGACCTGCGTATTCTAACGGGACTGCTTACAGGACACTGTTGTCTAAGATACCACCTCAGAAAGATAGGTCTGAACCAACAAACGGACTGTCGGTTTTGCTGCGTGGAAGACGAAACTGCTGAACATATACTATGTTCATGCCCCGGCATGTGAAAAATAAGGTTCAACATATTTGGTTACACCAACCTAGAACATACCGATTTCAAGAAAATCTCACCCTTTACAACCATGAACTTCGTAAGAAAGGCTGGATTGTGCGGTGAACTGTAACCTCTAGGGGTGAGCCACAATAGACCTACTAAGGGTCGCGGTGGAGGGGCGACCACGCCCCACTTATACTTCCGACTTTTGATTCTCCTTTTCTAGTTTAATAAGGTGACCCAGGTATACGTATTCGTCAACGTTTTCAATGTTCTCGTTAGATAGTGATAATTGAATGTGGTTGGGTGACATGATCTTGGTTTTATTGATGCTCATTTTCAGCCCTATTTTTTTTTATGTTATGTTTAATTGTTGCATCATTTCCTTTAACTAATCTGGATCTTCGGAGATGAGAACAATATCGTCCGCAAAGCGTAAGCGACTTGGGTACGATCCGTCGATTTTTATACATACCCTTCTGTTTCCAATCCATTTCCTTAAATATATCTTCCAGTGCCAGAGTGAACAGTTTTGGTGATATCGTGTCGCCTTGTCGAACTCCGCTATTTAGGTTTTTTAACCTAACCTAAACCTAAATTAAGATTTAACGTTACTCGTAAAATTTGACATTTGTCATTGTTAAAATTTTGACGTTTTAGAAATCACACGAGTAGTTTTTTACACTGAACGGTTGAATTTAGTGGTGAAGCACCGTAAAAATATATCGTTTGCTACCTGCACAATTGCCTCGAGGTCGAGCTTTCGTCGGAGATTCATTTCGTGAAGGTCAGCTAGAACTAGTTCCCAAAAACGTTGATGCATTGCGTAAGATTGAAAATGTGACCCGTAAAATAAAGGCATCCTTAAAAATATCAGGAAAACTTTTAGCTCTTAAATTTATCATCGCAAATGAAAATAACGTAATAAAAATGTACTCAACAAATTGTGCTGGTAGACAATTATTTTGAATTTTTGACAAATTTCTCGAGTTGATTTTTTTTGTACAAAACACACTAAAGTATATATTTCGCGAATATACGGTGGTAACGGATTATCGTTAAAAACTCGATAACCAGTATTAAACTGTACATTTAAGAAGTACGAAAGTAAATTCCCCCAATATTTTTAAACAAAGTTCGTAAGTAACGAATTTATTTTATGAGGGACTTCTTGTTTGGAAATTAAGGGTCAATATTTTTATTTATTAGTACGGTTAATTTTGTAACCAAATCTGGTATTAATGACTTTATTTATTGTACTAATTATAGAGGTAGGTAAATGATCCAAACAAATTTCACTAATTAACTAAGCTATTAAGCTTTAATTTGGCTTGTTGATTCATTTTTGTTAGATTTCTAGAAAAGTAATTAGTAATCGTTGTTATCATTGTAGTGGGTACTCTCTCTCTCCATGACGCTGGACCCAGGCCTCCCCTAGCTTTCTCCTCCAATCGTCTCTGCTCATGGCTACTCTCTCCCAGTTTGTCACTCGTAGGAGTTCGACTGTATCTTTCGCAACGTGCCTTTCAAAATGTGCTTTATATATCCTCTTTGGCGTCCTTTTATTTGGCATTCTAATCATGTGTCCAGCCCACTTCAGTCTTAATATTTTGATGAATGTTACCAAGTCTGGGGATTTATAAAGTTCTCTTAGTTCGTGGTTGTATCTTATTCTCCATCCTTTTTCTTCGTGTATCGGACCGAAGATTTTTCGGAGTATTTTTTTCTCAAATTTTTAGGAGCCTTTCTTTGTTTCTCATTGTCAGTGTTCAGGCTGGGCTTCCATATATAACTACTGGTCTAATCATAGTTTGGTATAGATCTTTATCTTTGTGTTTCGATTAATTATAGTTGACTCAAACGTATTTTGGTGTGAATAGTATGCTCTGTTGCCGGCCATTATTCGTCGCTATACTTATTGTGTTATATAGTTGTTCTCGTTTATTTGGGATCCCGGGTAATTGAAATGCTGGAATACTAAGTTTCAGTCTTCAATGGTTAGGTTTTGGCCTATTCTCCTGGTTGGTTTTATGGCTAAGCATTTTGTTTTTCCTTCGTTTATTTCTAAGCCAATTTCTTGTGCATTGGTCTCTAGTTTGTTGTACGCGTCTTTAAGGACTATTACAGATCTTGCCAATAAATTCAGGTCGTCTGCGTATCCCACAATTTGTTGCGACTTATTTGCTAAGGTACCATTCGTTTGTATTTTTGTTTCTTTTATAGCTTTTTCTTGCAATATGTTAAATAGTATGGTTGCTAGACTATCTCCTTGTCACAGGCCCTTGTTCGTATTGAAGCTCTCTGTTAGTTTGCCTTGTATCCTTACTTGGAAATTTGCGTTGTTCATAGTTATTTTGGCTAGGTTAATGATTTTTGCGGTGTGAAAGATGGAAATAGTGAAGAAAAGGTTAAAAAATATAAACCCCGCCGGCATCCAAAGACTGTAATCTTTCCCGAAGCTTACAAATTTGAAATTCGCGACATTGTATACAAAATTCGTGAAAAAAAAGAACATATCTCTTTAGATTTATTATTAGAAAAAGTAAAAGAAAGAGATATATTTGAAATTTCTAGAACGATTCTTTGGAGAATTATGAAACATATAGGGTTTAAGTTTAAAAATAAAGACAAACGAAAGGCTTTGTGTGAAAAAGCTAGAGTCGTGCACAAAAGAATTGAATTTTTAAAAAATTATACTTACTGTAAACAAGAATGCTCTTTATTTGTTTATCTGGACGAAACTTGGATTTTGGCTCTGTGCCATTCGGAAATTTTTAATGAGCCACCAACAAACTCCTGGACGGTACAGAAAAAATATGGTTAACGAACGAAAATATTTCATTTCCACATTATTGTTTTAAGCCGGAATTATTATCGATAGCTAAAAGGCACGAAAGAGAAAAAATTTACAAAGTGGATCAAATTATAATCAGTTATAGACATAGTGTGCTAAGACTTGTGCCTTTTCATTGCCAATTTAATCCCTTGGAGTATTTTTGGGAAATATGCAAAACTTATTGTGACAATCAGATTTGAACTAATGGTTAAAGTGATAAGGTTGTTTTGGAAACCTGGCAACGAGAAATTAATACTGCCACTCCTGAAATTTGGAAAAAAATATGTCACAAAATGTGAAAATTTAATAGAGGAATGGTGGGTTCGTGAAAACCGCATCGAAGCAGTTAATCCTGTTATCATTTATCCGAATGAGAATAGCGACGACAGTGATTCCGATTATGATGACTATAAATCTGATGCTTGATAATACCGTAGATACTACATGATTAAACATATTTATTAAATTTGTGCCGATAATTCACTTTTGTTGCATTCCCTTTTAACATAATTAAATATGTGTCTATTTCTAACCAAAAAAATCAACGATTTCTGTTAACAATAGACCAAAAAATAAAAATTAAACCTCAACAAAAGCATAATAATAAACATAAATTTTTTGGGTTTAAATCTTAGGGGAATTTACTAATGTTCCTCTCAACACAGTGCGCCCGTTAAGTCGATGCCTTGGTGACTAATCTGAAACCGTCGTATATTGGTAAAATAAGCTATAAGAGCATTTAATAATAGGAAAAGTCCCCGATTTTACAGTCTCTTTTAAACAAGTAGGTACATAAAAGTTTAGACATTGATACAAATATGTTATTCATAAAGTTACAGGCCTCCCTATTGACGTCAATATAACTAACAAAGGATATTTATGCAATGCAAAAGGGTAATTGATGAATGAATTATCCTGTAAAATATTCCAAATACTTTTATGGATAATTTTTTTGATAAATACAAGCTGTGAATATGTAATAAGTTTTTTCATTTTTGTTGGCCACGTGTTGACATTTTTTATACTAAAACCATTAAAGAGAAAAGCAGTTTATATTGGCCCATCTTTTTTTCTTTATGATTCTTATAGAACATGCATGAGGTATTTTTTTCAAGACGTTCATAATCCTAGAAATATCTTCTATAACTTTTTATCAAAAATTTTTTTTAGATTAGTATAGCACAGGAAACAATAACAATTTTGTATATCTTACATTCTGTTAATTGAAATTCTTTCTTTTTTAAAAATATTTTTATTTAGTTCGCAGATAACTTTATCTCTTATAGAAATATGTGAAAGAATTTAAAATGGGGTTTTTCCCAGACCGGTTATTGCAGTCATAATATGCAATCGTTTCAAAGAAATTACTATTACACAGTATTAAAAAATTTAAAATACCCACCTAAGAACTGGGGTATTAAAAGTTCACAAGGATGTATTCATTAATGTGTTATTTCTTTGAATTTATTGAACGTATGAATTTAGGAATCGTTGCTTGCAAAATTATTAGCAGGTAGCATAAATCAGGGTGGCCAACCGAAAACGAAACAGAGCCATTTGCAGGAACCTCGTCAACATTTGAGAAGAACGCTCAGACCCGTCGATTTTTGATTAAAGGGGGACACTCTTTTCCGGTATTTTGACTCCACTACTTTCAACCCCAAGGGTAAGAATTATCCCAAAATTTTTAAATGGCATTGGGGGTTAAATAAGATGTCTTTTGAAAGCTCTGACAATTCTCTTTAAAATAGTCTTTAAATTTTACATTTCCTCCCAATACTTTGAAAAAAATTACGTGTTAAATTCCAATTATTTTAGTTGTTTACTTACTACTTGATTGATTAAATGTTCAAACTGATGACCGCCCGCTTCCATAAAATAATAAACATTTTATTCAAAACGTTCACGCACATTCCGAAGAATTTTCGGAATAACTCGACGGCACTCGGCAACGATTCTTTGACGCGAATCTTCCAACGACGCTGGTTGTGTTTTATAGAATTTACTTTTCAGATGTCCCCACAAAAAGAAATCGAGGTAAGATAAATCTGGCAATCGTGGAGGCCATTCAATGCTGCCTCTTCTGCCAATCCAATGCCGTGGAAAACGTTAGTCTAAATACTGACGAACAATCGCCGCATAATGCGGAGGAGCACCGTCATGTTAAATATGAAAATGATCTTCGTCATACTGTGAATTATTTTCAAATATATCAGTCAAGGCAGGGTCAATAGCGTCTTCCAGTATTTGCAAATACATTTCGCCAGTCAAATTGCCTGGTAGAAAAAAATGACCCACTAGTCGATCACCGCAAATGCCACCCCATACATTTAATTTCTCCAGTTGCTGTGTAATGCATTCATCAGAAAAACAGATATTAAAAAGGAACTGTGAATCGTTCCCTGCACGCGCACCCAATATTAGTTACTAAATGTATACCATTGGCGTACTTAACTCGAATGAGTGACATTTTTACCGTTCGTGATTGTTTGCAGATAAGTGTCACATTTAAAACCTAATTTCTCAATAAGTAATGGGCGGAATTTTAAAATTTAAAGACCATTGTATAGATAATTGTAAGAGCTTTTGAAAGACATCTTATCCGACCCCCAATGCCATTTAAAAATTTTGGGGTAATTCTTACCCTCGCTTGGGGTTTAAAGTAGTGGAGTTAAAATAACCGGAAAAGAGTGTCCCCCTTTAATCAAAAATCGACGGGTCTGAGCGTTCTTCTAAAATGTTGACGAGGTTCCTGCAAATGGCTATGTTTCGTTTTCGGTTGGCCAACCTGTATATTACATCCAATTCGTATTTTCAATGGGTTATTTTTGTTCAGGAAAATCCACAACAGGTCGATATTGTTTTCAAAATGTATGGTTTTTATCCTAATTTTTTTAATCCAGGGTCATCCGCTTAGACGGAATGACAACCCTTTTAAGAGAGAATCATACTTAATTTGATTGAAAATTTGATCTACCCCCGTATTGTGAAAATAATTGAAAATGAGATATTACTGCAGAGATTGACGTGTTTTTTCAACAGAATGATGCAGAGATACACTATGCACTGCTTAGGAATAATAACTCGCATTATCCATCACTATCACAGAATTAGGTTACATGAGGTCTAATATTTGTTCAAAATACTCTTTGAACACATCGCTGTTCATATCTTTTTGGTTATCGCCAGTATGGAATACTCTTTGAACACATCGCTGTTCATACCTTTTTGTTATCGCCAGTATGATTTGGAAACAACGAACCCTACATACATACATACATACATATAGTAACGCCTTTTTCCCGTAGGGGTAGGCAGAGACCACTTCCTTCCACTTGCTACAGTTCTTACACACATCTACCTCAAAGATACAAAGTGCGTGCGCATCACATCCTCATATCATTTGGGATCACCCTTCCACCTGGTTACTGGACAATAAACATTGAGTGACATTTTTCGTAACGAAAGACGTTTCATTTCCTAACTACGTTAATAAAGGAATCCATTTTTAACTAGTTAGGAAAAGACGACTTCCGTCACCCGTAGCAGTTACAAAAAATGTCACTTTATATTCCAAAATTAGAAAAATACATTTTCCACTTTTTAACCGACCCAATTATGTACGCCCTCAGAAAATGATTTATTACGTCGTACCATTTCGAAATAGAGTATAGGACTGGTACGATAAAGCTACTTTATTTTCAAAATAGTACGTACAATCTGTTTACGCATCTTTTCAATTTTCTCTTCTTGTCAATCTTCATAACGTTGCCTGCTTTTCTCCCATTGTTTACAGCAGTGTCATTTTTGATCGCGACGCGACGTAAAGGGTCTCTTTCTATTTTTATTACAACACTTAAACGTTATAATCTAGCAGGACGAGACAAGTCTTGTTCACAAGGTGACTTTGCAAGCACTAGTATAACATATCATAAGTGACATTTTAATGGTCAATGTGTCTCTAAGACAACGAGTCCTATAGCTCATTTCACCAATATACGACGGTATCGGATTATTCACCAAGGCATCGACCAACGTGTTGAGGGGTACATTAGTAAATTCCCCTAAGATTTAAACCCAAAATATTTTTTGTTTATTATTATGCTTTTGTACAAAAATTTTATTTTTATTTTTTGCTTTATTGTGAACAGAAATCGTTGATGTAGCTCTCTATGAGTTTTTTGGTTAGAAATAGGGACATATTTAATTATGTTAAAAGGAAATGCAACAAAAATAAATTATCGGTACAAATTTAACTTACGCTATTATCAAGCATCAGATTTATAGTCATTATAATCGGAATCACTGTCGTCGCTATCCTCATTTGGATTGTTAATGATAACAGGACTAACTGCTTCGATGCGGTTTTCACGAATCCACCATTCCTCTATTAAAGTTTCACATTTTTTCCAAATTTCAGGAGTGGCAGTATTAATTGCTCGTTGCCAGGTTTCCAAAACAACCTTATCACTATAACCATTAGATCCAATGTGATTGTCAGAATAAGTTTTGCATATTTCCCAAATATACTCAATAGGATTAAATTGGCAATGATAAGGCAAAAGTATTAGCACACGATGTCTATAACTGAGTATAATTTGATCCACTTTGTAAATTTTGTCTCTTTCGTGCCTTTTAGCTATCGATAATAATTCCGGGTTAAAACAATACTGAGGAAATAAAATATTTTTGTTCGTTAACCATTTTTTTTTATTTTTTGTACTTTCCAGGAGTTTGTTGGTTAGTCATTAAAAATTTCCGAATGGTACGGAGCATTATCAAATACAATGACAGATGGTTCATGTAACGATGGTAATAATTTCTCTTTTAACCATTTCACAAACATCTCTGAATCCATATTGTCATAATAATCAACCGATTTCAATTTTTCCGAAAATAAAAGATCCGCCCATTAACAAAACCATGCTTTCCACCTGCATGCACAATAATGTATCTTTTTCCTTCACCGTCGGTGTATTTTATAGACTTTATGTTATCGCTCTGCCAAATTCTTTGTGTTCCACCTTTAGCAAAAATCCAAGTTTCGTCCAGATAAAAAAATAAAGAGCATTATTGTTTGCAGTGAGTATAATTTCTTAAAAATTCAATTTTTTTGTGCACGACTCTAGCTTTTTTACACAAAGCCTATCGGTTGTTTTCATTTTTAAACTTAAACTCTTTATGTTTCATAATTCTCCAAAGACTCGTTCTAGAAATTTCAAATACATCTTTTTCTTTTATTTTTTTTAATATTATGTCGCGAATTCCAAGTCAAGTCTGGATGTCGGCGGTGTTTTAAATTTTTCAAATTTTTGTTCACTATTTTCATCTTTCACACTGTTTAAAACTGAGGTTAATTTTGTTTCTCCAATATCCATCGCATCACACACACGCTTACATATAGATAAAACTGGTAGAAATGGACCCCCATTGTTCTTTTCCGCAGTAAAATAAGCGTGTTCATATAATATTAATGCATCTACATCTCAAACACGTAGCGGCATTTTCGCGATCTATTAGGTATTCCATCTTTCACAGAGTTTAAAACTGAGGTTAATTTTGTTTCTCCAATATTCATCGCATCACACACACGCTTACATATCGATAAAACTGGTAGAAATGGACCCCCATTGTTCTTTTCCGCAGTAAATTAAGCGTGTACATATAATATTAATGCATCTACATCTCAAACACGTCGCGGCATTTTCGCGGTCTATTAGGTATACATCTTCCTAATCATAACATCTTTGCAGATGTGTTGTGACCCATATTAACGAGGTTCAATGTTTTGGATGGCTCTCTTGATTGAATCTCGCCATTCATCTCGATTAGATGACATGTGAGCCGCTTGTGGGAGAGTAGCATCTAATAATTTTTTGGTAACCTAACCTAACCACCCATCGATTTGGTGATCGGCCACGCCTTCTGTTTCCTTCAGGTTTTCCCTGTACAATAGGCCCTTCCATATGCTCACTCCGACTGATGTGTCCAAAAAATGTAAGAATTCGAGAGTACACGATACTGGACAAACGTTTTGACGGACGTATTTTTTGTAAAACCGAAGCATTTGTTCTATGTGCGGTCCAGGACACTCTTAACATTCGTCGCCACGCCCACATCTCAAATGCATCAATTCGACGACGATCTACTTTGACAGTCCAAGATTCTGAAGCATATAGAAAGACCGAAAAGACCAAGGTACTCACTAGATTGATTTTAGTTTGTTTTGTGATATTCCGATCCCTCCATACTTTATTTAACTGTGTCATTGCTGACCTAGCAAGCTGAATACGCCGTCTTATTTCGCCATCACATCCCCCGGTATTTTCTATTAGGGCTCCAAGATAGACGAAACTGTTGACAACTTCACAGTGTCCAATAGTCCGAGTTTCAGGGTAGTTATTATGTTCTCTATCAATGATCATAATTTTGGTTTTATTATAATTTATGTTTAGGCCGTAAAAAGCACTGACATCTTCAAGTCTTATCAGGATTTCCAGAATTTCTCTCTGGGAGGCAGTTATCAAGGTTGTATCATCGGCAAACCTTAAGTTAGACAATTTTGTGCCGCCAATATTTACTCCACCCTGCCACAGTCCTCTAGAACCTGTTTCATAATAAATTCGCTATAGATATTAAGAAGAAGCGGCGAGAGAACACAGCCCTGTCTCACACCCTTGCATGTGGCACCTTCATCAGACAAGCATTTATCAACCCTAACCCGCGCAGAATTGTTATCATATAATTGTTGTTATCAGATACACTAGATGGTCTGGGACACCCATTGACAACATAATAGACCAGAGCTTTTCCCTTTTTACGTTATCAAAAGCTTTGCTATAATCGACAAAACATAAATATGTAGGAGTATAGAACTCAGGTATACATACACTACTTGAAATTGCATCGGTACTATACGATTTTAATGTCGGTACCCACTATAATGATGACCCAGGATTACTAATTACTTTTCTAGAAATCTAACAAAAATGAATCAACAAGCCAAATTAAAGCTTAATAACTTAGTTTATTAGTGAAATTTGTTTGGATTACTTACCTACCTATCTTATTATGTACAATAAATAAAGTTATTAAGAATTTGTTCTAACCTAAAAGTTTTTGTATTTTCATTAGTTTGTTTTAATTAAATGATGGTTTCGAATTAAAATCTTAATACAGTGAAATTGTTTTATATATTTTCGAAGTACAGAAAACAAATTAAAGAATGAAATTGGCAATAAAAACGAACGTCATTGTCAAAAAGGCGTGATTTCATTGATCGATTCTTAATCCTTTTTTAATTTAGTTTATTTGTATAAACAGGTCTATTTTCGTCTTATTTCTTAACTTATTTTTTATTTTACCTCATTTGCTGTATAAACCCAGTGGTAGTTATTGCGCATTTTTATGTTTATCATTGGCGCGCATAAGTGAAATGATCCCAATTTTTTTAAAGAAAACAATGGTACGCCACTGAGATATTTTAAATTAAAAATCATGTTTGAATTTCTGCAGTTCTAAAAGGCTGTTTCACGTCTAGATCTGTCCAGTGGCGTATATTACGAAGCCATGATAGTTTCTTTCGACCTATTCATCTTGTATCCTCTATTTTATCCTGAATTATGAGGCGAAGCATTTGATACTTAGGGCCTCTCATGATGTGCCCAAAGTATTGTAGTTTGCTCTTCTTAATTTCGTTTAAGAGTTTTCTATCTTTATGCATTATCTGCAGTACTTTTAGGTTGGTTGTATGCGACGTCCATGGTATCTTTAACATCCACCTATAACACCACATTTCAAATGCTTCAACTCGATTCATCATATCAACTGTTAGAAGTCCAAGTATTAAACTGACGAGCGTCAGACAAGTATTTTTCGAACCCAGTCATTCACATTCATTTCGTGCGCCGAAGAGTGGAATTAAGTTGAGAATTAATTGTAATGTATTCATTGTAAGAAAAACTTTGTGGCGTGTACTTTTGGATTTTCCATACTTTATCAAATTTATTTTCGGCTGTGAGGCGCGAGGTCCTTTGCATCGCGAGGCCGTGGGCGGTGGCACACAAAGAAATCGTAACATTACTTTGATGAAATTATGTTTTTTATTCCAACTTATTTAATTTTGTGAAATACTATTGAATTAACATAAATGTTAATACTTGCAAGTGAAAAATGTTGATTAAGAAAAAACATTTATCTTGATTGAAACGAAAAACTGAACCAACCTCGTACGATATTAGCAGGCAGTAATTCTGTTTATGCGCAAAGATAAAACCGCAAACCGTGTAAACAAAATATTAATTTTCAACTGCCAATATCAAATGAAAATTGTTATTTAATACTAGGTTAGTACGGAAAGTTTTAAATTACAATGGATATTTTTTTAAATAAACATGTTTAGTGTAGCCTTTTGATAGGTAAATTTATTATCATTATTTTTAGGCAGTTAATTATAGTCTGTACATGTTTCGCGGTTCCTCCTTCAATTATACCAAAAATAATATGTTAGTAGAATAAAGTTAAAATTTTGCTCGATGTTAATATGTTTTTTTATCGACCTCACTTTTTGTTATGTAATGCAATGTAGAATTAAAGAAACCGTCTAATATTTCGATCTATTGTTTAAAAAATTTAGAACATTCCTCATTTTATTTGCCTATTGTAAAACGTTATTACTTGATGCATTTCTATTCTATTCTTGATGTGCTTTAAAACATTGAATAACCTTGATGACATGCATCGCTGTGCAGGAGGCCAAAGTATTATAAAAGAATATTCAAATTGTCTATTTATACATATTTACAACAGTAATAATCCATTATAAATAGATAGATATATAAAAAGTTTCTTAATACCATTTTCATTAAAGAAGAGAAACTTAAATGACAAAAGACAGAAATAACCTATTCTATTATGCACCTAAAGTAAAAATATTAATAGCAACCCCCTATTTTTAACTAAAAGCAATCCAATTAAATTAATTTATGCGTGTGTATGGTTCCTGCTGTCGGATTTGTATCCTCTTCAAGAATAAATAACTGTAAAATGCTGCTCCTATACACTATCAGTTGTCATAACTGACTTTAGAAAAGTTCTTGTAATAAGAGTCTTGCAACTTATCCTCTAATGAATTAATAATATAGGTTTGATAAATCAACAGGTTTGTAGATGTAGATCTTTTAATCGTTATCAAAGTTTCACGATCGAATAGAGTGATAAAATGTTTGCCGTTACAAGATTTATTTTCAGATTATAAAATTGTGTCCGTTTTTTTTAAATGAGACACATAACCATGTAACCATGTGACCTTCCCCACAAAGTTTAAAAATTTAGCCACTAGCCGACATCGTAGTCTTCATTTCTCAGTAACATTGAAAAGATCATATCTTCTCAATAGAAAACAAAGGGTTAATATTGCTGAGATATTTACTCTTTGGGTTTGATGATTCTAACACTCAATACAATAACTTATCAATTTTATTTTAATATTTCTACACAATAAATTTGACTTGACAAATCACTTAGATATTCACAACTGTATACAATCTTTTTATAACAGGTCTTTTCATTACGAGGTTTAGTCGAAAAATTCTTGGCTAGAAGTCAGAAGGTCTATTGCGCTTTTATAGACTTAAAAAAGGCCTATGACAGAGTGATGGGGAGTGAATTGTGGTCGACATTAGGGAGATTTCAAGCCACAACTTGCTTGTTCGTCTTTTAAATTTACTATGGAACAAATGATTGACAACATCAAAGATAGGTTAGGTACAATACTTGCTGTGACGTTAGCGACTTCTCTTCAATTTCCATATCCGATGTTGCCATAACATTTAATTTTTTGGAATGTTTTCATTTCATATTTAAAAAAAAAGTGGTAAAAATGGTGAAAACTATAGACCTACTCATATTTTCTAAATTTTACATGTATTTATCATAGACTTTGGAGTTTACGATAAAACTTAAATATAAATGTTCTGCAGGCGGCACCATGGCAAAATCAATATCCTTTATCAAGGAACGTTATTTCAACTCTAATAACGTAAAGCAATATCGGTTAATAACGTTATCCCATATTTTAGCGCTATTGCGCATGCGGTTAATAACGGATAAAGTATATTGCTGTTCAAATAGGTGGCTTAAAATCGCCCTGTTGTCTATGTATGGGGTGAGCGGTAGTTTAATACGAGCACTGAAATCACTTTACGAGGATTTCACTGCTTGTGTCAGGATAAACGGAGCGTGCACGGACTGGTTTAACATCGAAAAAGGTTTGAGGCAGGGATGTGCGGCTTCGCCATGGCTGTTTAACTTATACATAGACGATTGTTTAAAAGATTTGAAAGATAGTGCGTATGGATTGAAAATGAATAATATGATCGTCAAATGCCTTCTTTACGCCGATGATCAAGTCATATTAGCGTCATCTGAAGAGGAGTTGCAGGCGATGGTTAATGTTATGCATGATGCCCTAAAAATAAAAGGGATGAAAATAAATGTAAGCAAAATGAAAGAGAAGAAAGCATGACAAACTGTGAAGTTTTGATTAGAGGAGAAAGAGTGGAACAAGTAAATGTATTTGTGTACTTGGGTTCAAAGTTTACGAGATGGACAGTATGACAGTGACATTAAGCGAAGGGAATTGGCAGGAAAACAAATAAATGGGGCACTTCATAGCTTTATGAACAGCCAGAAAGTGTCAAAAAGGCACGTCTGGCTCTGCATAGAGGAGTGTTGGTTCCTTCACTTATGTATGGTAGTGAATGTCAGGTTTGGCAGAAGAAGCATGAAAATAGGATTAATGCTGCGGAGATAAGTAGTCTGAGAAGTATATCCGGAGTAAGTCGGTTGGATACAGTAAAGAATAGTGAGATAAGAGAATGCTGTGGTGTAAAAGAAGATGTGGTTATATAAAGGAATGCATATATGGTTTGGACACGTAGAAAGGATGGATGAAGGAAGATTGACGAAAAAAATTTATAAGGTGAGTGTGAATGGATAAGTCGGTAGAGGTCGACCTCGGCGGACATATCTCGATCAAATCAACATTATTTTGAAGAAAGGCCAGGTCAAGAGTACCAACAACCGAAAAGCATGTATGAGAGCACTGATGAAAGTAGAAGAAGCAAAAGATGTGTGTAAGAACTATAGCAAGTGGAAGGAAGTGGTCTCTGTGTTAGGTTTAAGGCAGATATTGGTAAGGAGACATTTCATGGATTAAGTGGAAGAACAATTCATTCAGTGAAGTCTTCTTCGACTGAGTTGAACTTCTCCCATCATTTTCGATTTTTTTTTGGGTATTTAATTTTTATCTACATTATTAAAAATAATGAAGACATGTAATATTAATATTAATTATTATTATGCAATAAAGAGTATTAAAACTTTCGCAACACTTTTAGTTATCTTGTTTATTAAAACTACTTATCCAAAAATTATAATTAATTTAAAGTAAAGCAAAACAAGTAAATAACTCCAGGATTCCTTATCATTAATAATATGACATTTATAATATGAATGAGATGTGGCTAAGGGCTATTAATTTCAATTTTTTCATAAAAAAATTATTAACAGAATATTGAATGTGAACTTCTTTTCTTTTGTCAGATACCATAAGACGTAACTAACTGTGTTTACTGGAAAAAAAGTAAAGTTTTATTAGTACATATATAAATTTATAATTGTTTGACTCGAAGGACAATAAATTGTAATTGCTGTGTAATTATTTAAATAATTGTATAATTGTTTATGGATATTTTACTAATTGATTTAATTGTTGTACATCGATATTCGTCATGTGCCTATAGGATGTATTGAGAAAGAAATAATATTGGTATATAGTATATAGTCTTTATTGGTACAAAATTTGCAATAAACTTGACGTGAATAAATAAATTTCTTATACTCTCTATTTCTTTTGCTCAAGTTATAAGTGATACATTGCAAGAAAGTCTGTTTGGTTAAGCCTTTATAGAGGAAATGTCGTTAAAAGAGACAAGTATTACCACGTGCATGTGTTAATTTATGATGCTTTTAACCGAGCGTCTCATATACTTGCCCTTAATAATGTATATGAAATAATACATACATATAAAGCCACTCGACTTCCCCTGGAACCGAGAAGACCTTCCTATGAAGAGACTTGCTATGGCCAACTTAACTTCGACGTCACCGTGGAGATCTTATCACAACATTTAAAATATTAAAATTCAACTTTGGTTACCTTTCCGTGATATTTCCATTAAACCATGACAATCGGCTCAGAGGACATGAATTAAAACTTAAAAAAGAAAACTTTGTGACCAGATCAAGACAAAATTTTCTGAGTAATAGAGTTTTTGACGCCTGGAATAATCTCGATGTTGACATTATTTATGCTTCTTCTACCAACATATTTAAAAATAGACTGGACTGTCTTATAAATCAATATCTTTTAATTTAATATTTATCCTGATAACAAGTATTGTATTTTTGTTATCTTATCTTTTTTATTTTTGTTTATTTGAATTTATGTATTAATTTGCTAGCAGATCATATAGTCACGCCTTTTTCCCGTAGGGGTGGGCAGAGACCACTTCTTTCCACTTGATACGGTGAAATAATGAACAGCTTCCTAATGGGTTTCTTAGGTACCTACCATAAATGTTTGTGTTATCGATAGTAATGAATTCTAAAATGCGTCCATTGTGAAAAGACAAGCAAACAGATAAATATTTTACAAAAAAAAACCTTTCAAAAATGTTAACATTAAAAAAATAAGAAACAGTACAAAATCTGAACGTACATAACAAATGAATAAGTATCTGAACACATAATATTACTTCATTAAATTGGTGTCTAAAAGATCTTGGCAAACTCTTATTAATTTTTTATCTTTTTCCCGATTTAAAATTTTGAATTGCCTTTAATCTAGTTTTCGACTTTCCTTTTCTTCTACAGGCTTGTTTATTGATTCCTTTCTTCATGTTGCAAAAATCTTGGTGGTGTGTTTTATAAAATTGTCCCAACACCGTTTTGTAAAGTTTCATTGTATTTCTGGATTTTATAGTTATGTTACTATAAATCTCATTATTCGGTGTTTGCCGCTATCGGATTGTTTAAATTTACAAGTATAAATAACTATCGTTTTTATTAAAAAATTGTTATTATTTATAATTATCATTTTCAGAACAAAATGGCACCCAACTACAAGGTATCTTATTTCAACATTACTGCTCTCGCAGAACCAATTCGTTTTTTATTTAGCTATGGACAAATAGAATTTGAAGACAATCGCTTTGAGATGGAAGCTTGGCCCTCCGTGAAATCAAGTGAGTATTTATTTTTAAAATTCGATTAACATTTTGGCGTCCTTATATTTGTACTAGGTTAGGTTAGGTATCATGTGAGTGGGGCGTGGTCGCCTCTCCACTGCGACCTTTAGTAGGTCTATTGTTGCTCACCCCTAGGGGTTACAGTGCACCGCACAATCCAGCCCTTCTCACGAAGTTCATGGTTGTATAGGGTGAGATTTTCTTGAAATCGGTAGGTTCTAGGTTGGTGTAACCAGATATGTTAAACCTTATTCTTCCCAGGCCGGGGCATGAACATAGTATATGTTCTGCAGTTCCGTCTTCCACGCAGCAAAACCGACAGACCGTTTGTTTGTCATTCCTGCTCCATTCTAAGATCTGCTTAGTTGTGTTTCTAGAGGGTTTAGATAAGAACGCCTTCTAGTGAGTCAACCCTGGTATATCGAACCAGTACGTGAGTATTTTTCTCTCCGCCCAGTCCGAAATAATTGTTTTGGCGGCACTCCAAAAACCGGTTCTGGTCCAGTGAACGCAGATTCGGCCCCCTGTTTTGCAAAGGTGTCGGCTTTTTCGTTTCCCTTCAGTCGCTGGTGCCCATGTACCCACAGCAGGGTCACTCTGTTGTTCGTACCAAGGTACTCTAAGGATTCGATGCAAATCCATACAAGTTTAGAATTTATCTTGTTGGAGCTCAGTGCTTTTAAAGCAGCCTGGCTGTCTGATATTATACTTATGTCTTTGTTTGCTAGAGGTATGTTAGTCAGCTCTCTTGCACACAAGTCGATAGTGAAGACTTCAGTCTGAAAGATTGTAGCAGACCTGCCAAGACTGGTAGATATTTCAATCTTTGATTTCCTGCTGAAAACACCTGCCCCAACTCCATCTGGGGTTTTTGAGCTGTGTACATTACGTATTCAGTCTCTGTAAAGAGGATTTCTCCCCTCACCCATTCATCATTCTTCGGAAAGAGGACTTTAAACGATGGTATCAATTTGTTTCAATGTTTCGTGTCAGGTGATGATATCAGTAAAATATTTTCGAAACTAAATATTAAATAATTTCGTCACGTCTCTGCTTTTATGTCAAGTGGGACTTATAAAAAAAGCAATTACTTACCCTTTTCTAAAAATAGTTCCGGCGTGGAAGCACCGTAGTGTTTGTTTTTCTCCTTACAGCGAGTCGTTTATTTACCAAGAAAGGGGATGATATATTCTAGCTTGGGATATGTTACACAAGCGAATTCATTTGAAATAATGTTTTATAATGTTTATTTATAAATACACCCTGTCCGGAAAATACGTGGACAACAGGGCGAAAAATAGATCGATTAAGCCCGAGTTACTTAAATCCGAAAATGCTTCGTTTAGCCGTTAGAAGGTTTGGAAGATTGACGAAAATTATTATTTTTTTTATTACTCGAAAACGTGCTGATAGATTGCTACCATTTTTTGTGTGCGGTATAGCTGTGTAGCGAAATTTAATAATTTAGTACAAATTGTAGTAAAAATTTAGAAAATTGTTTCTTTATCCTAAGAAAAAACACAAATGTTCATTAAAATTTGAGCGCCATGTATTTTATTCAGGGTAAAGTACAAAAACCTTGGATCTGCAAACATTTGAACAGTAAAACTACTTGTTACAATTCTCTAAGTATAATTTAATGAAATGTCTACAGAGTATTGTCTTAAACCAGAACAAATTAAATTTAAATCATAAATGAAAGATGCTTGACCACACTTCATTTCATTTAGTAAATCAAAGTATTTATAGAAATTTACAAAATATTGTCTAAAAGCAGAATAAATTAAATTTAGTTCATGAATGAAGAGTGCTTGACCACATTACATTTTATTTACAAAATCAATGCATTAACAAACATTTCCAAAACAGTTTATTATTTTAATTAAATTAAAGAAGTCAGTATGTCAAAACATACAAAAGTGATAAATGAATTAGATTTAATAAAAATCTACAAGATTAATTATAACATCAAAAAAAGTTAGAAAACCAAAGGTGATAAATTAAATATTGATTTACCAGCCTGCTGAATAAAAGAATTATTTCTTTGGCAAGTGAACGACTTTACAACGAATTTGACTTAACGTCCTTCTTCTTGTTGTGCCATACCCCTGGGGGCGTCGACGACCTCTCTGCAACTATTCATGTGCACGCTCAATCAGTGTTGCATGAATAGAAGGGACCTACAGTTTAATGCCGGTTCCGAACGGCTAGTTTAGAGAGGCTATACTAGGCAGAATACATTCGGTGGTTTGCCATTGCCTTCCGAACGGCAGCGGTCGCTTATAATTCGTTGTTTTGACCTGGGAATCGAACCCGGGTCTCTTGGTGCAGAGGCTGGCGCGCTAGCAACTACACCACGGACTTAACGTCCACTATATAAAAATTCGTCACTTACCGCAGAGTATAATCTTTCCTGGTATTCGGCTGGAAAATCACGTTTCTCAGACTAACTATCTCGGTATAATTCAAGAATATGGCTGCCAAATGAATTTTCGTAAAACTTTCATAGATCATTAAAACACACTATAAAATGAATATCCTGATAGAAATTTTTGCGCGGAAACGTTTTAAAAGTACTTTCTAAAAAAAAATGTGTAAAAAATTCATCATGGCTATTTCAAGGGTAATTTTTATAACAAGTTTTTACCCCGATCAAACACTTAAAATTCCTCGTACTCTTTGGCAACACAATTTACACATTATAATTTACCTATTTCACACATTTTTTTGCAATGTTTTAGCGGAATAAGCGTCAATAATTCCAAAGAAATTGATCATTGTTATTGATACATAAACTATTAACCTGTCCGACATATGACAGCATCTTAAACTCTTAATTGTAATTGCGACGTTGCCGATTCAAACCAGAAGTAATGGTATATTAGATAAAATATTTTTATGGCTCAGTTAATGAAAAAGAAGTTATATCTTATAGATTAGTTTATAAATTAACTAAAGACTGTTTTTTTAGTTAATGAGCAAGTAAGTTGAGAACAAGTGCGCGTACAAAAGTTAATGTTTCAATTGGTTAAAAAAGGTACTGTTGGTGTTAGGTTAGGCCTTTAGGTTAGGTTAGGCTAATTTTTTATGTTCATTATTGATTAACAGTCGAATCTATAATTTATAAAAAAAGATATACGTGCACTCTGGCAACGTCGCAATTCCAAGTACGAATTTAAAAAGCCTGTCATTTGTCAAAGTAGTCCAGTGTTTCTGTCTATCAATTATGCAATAATAATGAATAATTTCTTTCGATCTATTAACTCTTATCTCGTTAAATAATTGCAAAAAATGGATGAAATAGGTGAATTATAATGTGTAAATTGTGTTGCAAAAAATAACGAGGAATTTTAAGTGTTAAATCGAGGTAAAAACTTGTCATAAAAATTACCCTCGAAGTAGCAACCATGATGAATTTATCGCACATTTTTTTTTAGAAAGTACTTTTCAAACGTTTCCGCGCAAAAATTTCTATTAGGATATTCATTTATAGTGTGTTTTAATGACCTATGAAAGTTTTATGAAAATTAATTTGGCAGCCATATTCTTAAATTTTTCCACAATCTCTTATAAATTGGACATTAACAATCTTTTAATTTCTCAATAACCTCAAAATTTGGTTCACATCTTGTGAAAAATAATTATTCAGATTCTTGGAAAATTTTGACCAAACTAAAAGCAAATAAAGATCCGACTGAAAAGTACCAATTGTCACACCTTCGTGTATAATTTTCTAGATTTTACCTAAAAATATTAATATCCAACCAAAGATTGATTTAATAGATAGCAATATTACTCAATATATGTCATTTTAAAGGTAGGATGATGTAAATTCATAAAGATTTCTTTAAAATAAATCTTGAGAACATCATGGCTTCTCAGACATTTGAAAAGATAAAAAAAAACAATTTCAAAGTATTTTAAAATTCACTATGAAAACTTCAGAAAGCAAAAACAACAGTACTTTAGTAAAAACCACACGGCAAAGAGAAAAGCGCTTCCATAAAACGCAAAGCAAAAGATCCGGCAAAAGCAACCACTTGCTATCATTTCCAGAAAAAGTTGCAAATCTCTTTTATTAAGGGCACACGCCAACGGGAAACAAACACTTGTTTTCCGGGAAACTTGCTTTCTCGAGAAGAAAAGATGAAAGAAACTTGAAAAATCGCCAATCTATATCAGCTCAAGACCACACGTTTTGTAACTGGCAGAAGCCAGCGATCGAATGAGACCCTAACTTTCAAAATTCACATTTCATCAACTCTTATCAAACGAGAAATCAAACTAATTGCCGGTTAACGTCTGTTGTCAGATCTAATTAAATATATTTAATTTCGCAAAATAATAGATTAGAATTCTCATAAATCGAATTCTATGATATTCATTATAATTTTTTTAATGTAATTTACCTCTCGTATACCTTGTCATAATGCTGGATTACTTTATTTATGCAAAAAAAATATAAAACGATTTAATTAGTTGAGTGAAAATAAACCAAAATAATATTAGTTCTGAAATGACAACCATGTAGTATCTTCAATACCAATTTAACATAGAACATATTTAGCTGTCAACATTCAACTAATCAACCAATCAAAGAGCATTAACTGAAATCATGAAAACAAAATATACGAGGAAAATAAAAAGTTATATCAAAAAGGAACGAAATTCACAAGTGTGAGATATTTCGTTACAAAGTGTGTAGAAGACTTGATTTTGTTTTTTCTCTAAATGTTTTAATTTAATTTTCAATTTCATATTTTAGGCATGCCGTTTGGTCAAGTACCAGTGTTGGAACATAACGGTAAAGTGGCTCATCAATCCGTAGCTATTGCCAGATATGTAGCTAAACTGGTAAAATTGGTTGGAAGTAATGATTGGGAAGATTTGGAAATTGATTCTGCTGTTGACACCGTCAATGATCTGCGTCAAAGTAAGTCAGTTGCGAAATAAATCCTGTAAATATTTAATATATTTTTTTTTGAAGTGAAAAGTTCTTTGGGCGCGTTGAGCAATTTTGGTGGGGGAAAAACTTATGGTTTTACGTTACTTAGGTGACGTCATGGATTCTTTTTTTATTTGTCTGTCAAAATTGATCAGCAGCTGACAGCCCACTTTCATTATATTATAGTGTTTGTGTTTTAACTTTTAACAAATTTATTTTTCACGAGAAAAAACCATATTTTTAATCTTAAAGAATATGTTCTTATTTTGTTATGATGTTCGATACTTTTGTTATTTTTTTTATTTGTTTTTTATGTTTTTTCGGATGTTCCAATTGGTTTTATTTATAATTTTAATATATTTTTGTTTTCAATGTCTTATCTACAATATTAATGGAATATTTTTTATATCAGCGCAAAAATAGCTTAAATATCTAGTTGTTTTAAAAACACATAACATTAAAATTATTTACAGTAAAATGGATGTATCATTATTTACAAAATATGAATGACGCATGGAAAGATAACTTCTGACTATACTTTGGATGATAGATGTATTTCATAACTGACCTATTTATCGTGTTGGTTAATTATATTCAAACCACGATAAATATGGATCTTTCCATTTCTATGAAAAGCTAAATAATTCGTTGACTATATGGATCGTTGTGATGGAACATGCAACATTTATAAATGGAAAGAAGTGGATTGTGATACATCATTTAAACGGTCTCTTTATCTGATTGTCGAAATTCGCTACAACACTCAAAAAACTACCGTTTTTAAATAATGAGAAAGTAAAAAACTATTTCAGTGATCTTTTTGAACGGTAACAGTTAAAAAAACACGTGCATACATATAGTCACACCTTTTATGTAGTGGTAGACAGAGGCCACTTCTTTTCAATTGCTACCTACGATTCTTATAAACGTTTTTCGTTTCTTCTGCTTTAATCAGCGGTATCATACATGCTCGTCGGTTGCTGATACTCTCTTGACCTGGCCTGTCTTTAAAACAATTTTGATCTGTTCGAGATATGTTTGCTTATGTCGACCTCTAACAACTTGCTCGTTCACACTCACCATGTAAATCTATTTCATCAATCTTCTTTCATTCATCCTCTCTACGTGTCCTTTATCTATCTTTGTTACCATATCTTCTTTCACACCACAGCGTTCCCTTATCACTTTATCCATTAGAGTCACTCTTCTCAGACTACTCATCTTCGCAGCATTGATCTTACTTTCATGCTTCTTCTGCCAAACCCAACATTCACTACTATACATAAGCGTAGGAAAAAAAAAGAAATAAAAATCAATTAATCGTCTTGATTTGTAAACGTTTTAATCTCACTCTGTAGAATTTAACCACGTGAGATGCCCTTCAATATTAATTAATTTCCAAGACGCTGTTTTATCACACGTATTTAACGGATGTTTTGTAGTAAAACTTAACATTTTTTAAGTTGATTTTTATTGGAATGCAGAAGTTTATGAGTATTAAAAAGTAAAGTCATCAATCTGTTTAGTTTGTTAGGCATATGCCAAACCAAATTAGTATAGAGTCTAAATTTATAGAGACCCGTACCTTTAGAAATGTTAAAAATTGTTTGTTTTAAGGAAATGAAATTTTAATTTTCATTAATTTTTAGAAATTGGTCTCTACCATTATGAGAAAGATCCATCCGCTAAGGAACAGCGAAAGATGAATGTTTTCAATGATATATTGCCACATTATCTTGAAAAATTGGAAAAACAAGTCAACGACAATAATGGATATCTCGCTTGTAGTAAAGTAAGTTGACTCTACGTATATCTTTTACTAGATTTTAGTAATATTTCATGATTGGCACTAATTACACAGGTCTACAAAAAATGGGCTCATGATTGTTGAGAAGCAGTTGAGGGCCATTTCCGAAAAAATTTGCTGCATAGAATCCAGATCCGATTAGGCCATAACATCAGGATTGTGAGATATTTGAGATTGAGTACTTAAAAATTGAGTTTTTTTGGCTAATTTTAAGGTTGTATGCAAGATGCACAATATTTTTTGTTATTTTTTTCTAGTTTCATCATTAAATACAACTCTTACCCTTAAAAATAAGCTAGTAAGCAATCACCTACGATTTTTTTCTAGTTTTGATTCATGAAATATTTCCAACAATGTGATGAGAAGGCTTCAGATAAATATGCATTAAAAAGTACAAAATATGCATTAAAAAATCGTTTATTAGATTTTAATAAAACATTTTTTAAAGGTTATATTGGCCCATTTACAATAAATATACAGATATTTACTATTACACTTTACTATGACATGATGTAATAAATTGTCAAATATAAATCTACGCCTATTATCACCTAAAATATTTTTAAATTCTGAAAAACATCGTTTCATGTCACATGATACAATAGGAGCAAATACTAAATCTACTATGTCAGTGAGATTCAAATTACTGGGAGCAACAGCAGTTTCCTCATGTCTCTTAGAAATATTTTTAAAAATTTGCTATCCAATATTTTTATCTAAAACTGACGACATTTTTTTTGAAAAACTACTTTTTTTTCATTAACTTAACCTATCAAAAATAATTTCAACAATTTGTATGCTGTTTTCTCAAGAAAGTCCCTTGGTTTCCAATTTCAAAATAGCCTCGGAAATATAAGCAAAATTTAATTTAATGAAAATCAAATTTTTGCGCAATCCTCTTTGTGTTAAAGCATTTTGAGCATCGTCTATGCTTTTCGCTTTTTCAGGATCGAAAATACGGGCAATAAGCTCAAAATTTTGTAGCTTGTAGCTTCAATCCATGTAAGCCATGCACCACACAATTAACGTGAGTCATTTTTAAATAAATTGCCTTACACATGTGTGGAGCAGCATCCAAACACACAACAAGCACTTTTTCGTAGCAAATGCCTGGTGGCCTGGTGGCCACAAAAAATTTGGCGCATCATTAAAACATTTGGCAATTGTTGAATTCTAACACTTTCATTGTTAACAAATACGATTTATTTATTTCTTCTTCAACTCCCAAAACGCCAAACACAAAATTTGCTATGCTTTTTTGTTCGACATTCGTTGTTTCATCTAAAGATACCCAAATATTTTTTATCTTTAGCTTTTTCCCGCAGCTTTTGCATTGTGGCGTTATATAATGGCAGAACATAGTTTTCGCAGTGTAGATTCGTCTGGAATATTTTTCTTGGTGTGTTTTTCCACAAAGATTTTAAATGCTTCGTTTTTTAATTTCGCCAACGATATGTCCGCAGAAATTAGAGCTTCACACAATTCCTTGTTAAATGGTAAACGAATGAAACCAGGTTTTAATATAGCTCTTACTAACATCTGCTACTTACTTCCTAAGCTTCACTTCTTCTTTTTTTGGTGCTTACTGGTTTGTAAATGCTGCGTCACTTGAAACTTTTTTGTTGCTGTTACTTTTACTTTACAGTATTTACAAAACAGCACACTGCTATCAGAGAGAACAGTTCTCTCGAAGGAGTAGGCAGATTGAGGCCTCAGTGTGGAAGTCAGTCCTCCTTCGTGACTACACCTGAGGAGTAGGCAGATTGAGACCTCAGTGTGAAAATCACTTCTCATCCCAAAATTTACTTGCTACTTCTTGAAAATGGCTATATATATATATATATATATATATATATATATATATATATATATATATCGGTTTTCAAAACGTCTGATGCCTAATTTCCACGTTGGTTACATTGGTCTACTCGCAGGTTCCTTTCGCTCGTCGCTTTTGATACTCCTTCTTTCCAGGTTTTCTTCAGTCGTCCTCTTTTTCTTCGGTCGTGCGGTGTCCATTCCATTGCTCTTTTTGGTAGTCTCGTATTTGACATTTGCTGGACGTGTCCATACCATACTAGTTGTTTTCTGTCAATTTCCGTTGATAGTGATTCTTCCATGCCCATTCGATGTTTTACTTCATTACTAATTTTATCTTTACGGGATATTCCTAAAGATCTTCTAAACACGCCCATTTCCACCGCTTCTATCTTTCTTCGGTTACTTTTATTTACCCGCCAAGTTTCAGCTCCATAAAGAAGGTTACTTTTGATCAGAGTGTTATTAATATGAAACTTTCGTTGTTTTCCTATTTCCTGAGACCACAAGATTTAGTTGAGGCACCCAATTGTTCTTCTTGCTTGTGTTGTTCTTTTTTTTTATTTCAATATCGTCTTTACCTGTTGTATCAAAAATAACGCCAAGATATGTGTATCCTGTACAAGATGTAATTGTATTAACGTCTTTAAGGTGGATATCCGAAAGAGCAGTTCCTATTGGGAGCTATTTTGTCTTTTGTATGTTTATTTCCAAACCCCATTGTCGATATTCTTGGAGTTTTTTATCGATTTATTCTATCATCTTTGTCATTGGCCATGATAACCTGTACATCTGCAAATTGTGATCTATATAGGCAGACATCCTTCAGGTCTATACCCATGCCTCTAAATTTCCGTTTCCATGTATTTAATGATTTTGCTATGTAGATCTTAAATAAGGTGGGTTATACGCAGCAGCCCTGCCGTAATCCTTTATTTACAAAAATTTGGTGTGATAATTTACTTCCCACCTTTATTTGAGAAGTTGACCCGTCATAAAAGTTTTTCAAAGCTTTAATAAGTGTGTGATTTATGTTAGTATCCTGGAGGACTTTCCATAGTTTAATTAAAGGAACAGTATCGTATGCCTTATGAAGGTCAATAAACATTAGATGCGTTTACTGGTTAACAGCGATTTTTTCTCAATTATTTGTTTCAGACAAAATATATTATCGTTGCATGATCTTCCGGCTCTAAATCCTGATTGCTCCTCTTCTTCTTGTGTTTTATATTTCGCTTCTATCAAATCCCTAATAATTCTCCCATTCTCCCATATTCTTTGGGTATAGCAGCTCCATTGAGATATTGATTTATACACCAAGTGATGGATTCAAAGAGTTTTTTAGATCCGTTTTTGATTAGTTCGGCTAAAATTCCCTCCGGACCTGGGGATCTTCCATTCTTTAGTTTCCTTATAGATTTTTTTACTTCTCTAATCCCCACCACAATATTTTCACCATCCACCAATTTTTCTGATGGTGAACTCCTACTATATTCATTTCTGTTCTATGTTAATAAGTCTTCTTAGTATTCTTTCCATTTTTCCATATTTATTAGTTCTATACTTGTTTGTGTCTTCTCTGTGTCTTTACTTGATTTATAAATTTCCATGTTTCTGAGCATCTTCTTGATACCAGAGAATAGAGACGTAAATAAAATTTTATTTCTAATGAGTCACTGTCGCCGGAAAATTTGGTTGTTGGGCGGAGCTCGAGAGTTCGTAATATAAAGGTAGGGAATGTATACTGGTAAGTCCCCTCCCTTTCATTGGCTGATTGCACGTGTCGCCGCCTGGTGGTTGGAGTACGGAAGCTTGCATCCATGGTTTCGCCACCTGATAGTTGGGGTGGGAACTTCGCAGTTTGGGGGTTTTGGGTGATCGCCAAATAAAACGCAGCATTGTACTTTACGTCTCTATTCTCTGGTTATATTCATGCCATTGTTGGTATATATTTTAAAACTTTAAATGGTCGTAACTTTGCACGAAAAAATCGTAGGTGACCACTCAATAGCTTATTTTAAAGGGCAAGAGTGGTATTAAAGGACGTAAATGAAAAAAAAATTAGTGCATCTTGCACATGAGATCAGCAGTAGCCAAAAAAACCATTTTCGAGTACCTGCTTACCGTCAAATAACTCAAAAATCCTGAAGCTATGCGGCAAATTTCTTTGTAAATGACATCCAAATTTTAGAATCTTAAAAAGCTGTGTTATTTATAATTGTGTGTACAATTTCTATCGTTTATTTTTGACTAAACTAATGGATAAATACATTTGATTTCAGTTGACTTGGGCTGATTTGTTCTTCGTTGCTCATTTAGATTACATGAAGTTTATGCTTGGTAAAGATTTATTGGCAGATTCTCCAGCACTTCAGCAGCTCAAAAATAAAGTTTTGAGTCTGCCAACCATAAAAGCATGGATAGAGAAGCGTCCAAAAACTGCTTGTTAAATGACAACGATTTCTATGCTTGTCCTTGTTCTCGATGTTAAAAATTCATATATATTTAATATTTAGTTTTTGTATTATTAAATGTATGGAGATATAGATTGTGATTTTAATTATTTAACAATAATCACCCGGTATATTTTTATGTTTTAATAATGCATAATTTTTTTTTATCAGGCAATGAAAATGACCAAACAGTTTTAAAAGATTTAATTATTCCAAAGAAGATAAAAGTAATTTCTTTTTTTACTTTCCAGTGGAAGTTATTATTTATATTTATATTAAAATATATATACATATATATTATACTATATATAAATATATATAAATATATATAAATATATAAATATATAAATATATAAATATATATATATATATATATATATATATATATATATATATATATATATATATTATTTCAAAGGTCCCCAGAGTCGAAGACAATAGTTTTATGTGTGTGTGTGTGTGTGTGTTGCATTTGACGCAAGTAAAAACAGATTTTTAGCAAAATCGGTCGAGCTGTTTTTTATGGAGAATCAAAAACTAAAAAAAATGGTAAACCACTTGAATTTTTTAATTTATAAATTATTATATTGAGAGAATAGAGAATAGAGAGTTGAACAGAATATTGTTAATAACGATTATAATTTTTTATAAACAATTGGAAATCGTTTTTTATAACTTTAATAATAATTATAACAACAAAACATGGTATTTTTTCACTCTTTCCACTGGGAAGTTAGTCGTGTGGACCTCTCGGGTCGCACCCAGACCACTGATATTTTTAAATATGTATTTTTTGGGAAAAAAGGTTTTTATTTGTTTATACCAATATCTGAATTTTTTAAACGTTTAAACAAAAGTTTCTATTTATATTAATTTTCATGAAATACAAACACGGATAATATGTTAGTAAAAAGACCAAGTTTGAAGTATTGTTCCTATATGTGAGCAATTGTGTGTACATATTTTTTTAATTAGTTTTTATTATTCAAGTACTCCATAATATATCTCATGGATAAAAAACTAGTAAATAAAAATTCATTACTATCTTTTAGGGTAGTCCAGATACGATAATTTTTAAAAAATCTTTTAATCAATCAAGGTGTCAGTAGAAACAATTTGAAAAATAATCGAACCACAATACTTTGTCAAATCCATCAGATACCAAGCGTTCACCAAGTACTCCACCAACTACAGCTAACTCTGTTACAGGTTTTTCTCCGATTAGTTCAGCGACAAAATTACGATGTTTCTGAGACATACTTGACATTACTATTCTTTTAACGTTAAAAAAAATTAATTAAAGATACGATAAATCGGAAAACATTAGGTAATTTAGGTCACCGAACTTTAAATTCAACAATTAACAATTGACAAATGTGAATGACAATTGACTTTGACACTTACCATTATTGTTTGTTTTTTTTGTCATGTGAAAATGTATACCATAACAAATCAAAGAATTACCATTGAGTTGTAGTTCTATGACTTAAATCATTAAAATGAACCAATCGTTAGATTAGAAAGATTTTCATATTTTTAAGCAAGTCAAATTATTGTCAATATTTATAAACACACAAAATTATTTAAAATCATAAAATATTGAAAATGGCATTGTACCTATAATACGTAGAAAATTTTTGTAAAAGCAATGTGTAGTAACGCAATACACTTTTCAATGTCTGTAGAATTATTATTGAACGCATTTGGCAACTAGTCCGGTCAATTTAGACATAAAAATAGTGGACAAATAACAAAAACTTCCGGAGAGCCAAATATTGGTGAAGAGCTGGGGTTTACCATTAAAAATAGAGTTTGAAAAATCCCCATCGATCCTATGTGTGCTACTAAAGTTATTCGGGTTCAAAGGTCAAAATTTAAGGTTTTTTGGATTTTTCTCAAAAACAGTAAGTTTTATCAAAAAAATCCTTAAGATCTTAAAATTCTCTACAAAAATGGTATTTATGATTTTTTTTGTAAGTTACCATTCCTGAGATATCGCGATTCTAAGAGTCACATTATACATGATATGCACACATAAGCCACGTGACGTATATACATAATCAGGCACTTAAGACAAGTATAAATACCTATTTGTGTCTCTTTTATATATATTATACTATTCTGAAAACATTTATTCAAAAAATAGTCAGTGCCTAACTGATTCCTCTCTACCCACGTGGCCTTGAAACATCTGGCTATTCTATTGTCCGTAGGTCTCGTTCATATACCTGTTTCTTTTAGTGCTAAAGGTTCAGTTTAAGTAAACATACGTACTTATTACAAGCGTCTACCATTTAGCTTATTTGTGCTATTTTATAGGTCGAAAAAATGTCTCAGTTTTACTTTATTTGCAAGAAAAACTCCTCAACGCTATTTTTTGCAATTGCAAAAAAGGTTGTAGTGTCAAATGTGGCTGTAAAAAGTTGGGTTGCTGTGTTTTCCAGCGTGTAACAATTGCCAAGGTCAGTCTTGCTCAAATGTCCAGTTGAGTACAATAGAGGAATATTCCTGTGATTTTAATGAAGAGACCAATGACTCAGCCACATTTGAACAATTTATGAACATCCAGCAAGAGGAAGAGGAAAAAGAAGAAATTGAAGAAGACATGACTGTTGAAGTAGACTTTCAAGTTTTTATTTATTTATTTATCGTATGGCTTAGCACATTCTTACAGGATAAAAAACTTACAAAATACATGGACAGAATTATGTGAGTAAAATTACTTATATACAACAAACACAACACAAAGTGAGACAAACAGAATTACACAGTCATAAACAAATGTCGAGATTATGTAATGTAGTCCTGTGCGTGTGGGGTTGCTAGCCCTCCATCGGGAGCCTCCCCAGGTGGCGGATAGGGGAACGCCTCCCAGATATGGGTGGTACCGGGGAAATGAAATACCCGGGGCTGACCAAAACTAGCATGAAGCAGGGCAGCAGCTGCTTCATTCCTGGAGCGAAGCTACTGAAGATTTGCGTCCTTAAAGGTTCGTTACCAGATACTTACAATCGACCATTTCATATTATGATCAAATCGATTGTAAGGCTGCGATGAGGAAGGCAACGGGAAACCACCTCATTAAATTCCCCAGGATAATCATTAGCATGACTGGAAAAGAAAGTGCCAAGGCCCTCAGTCCCCGGCAGGTCTTAAATGACCAGAGGGTGCTAAGAATCACCGGGCCAGTCATGAGGAAGATTGCTACGTGGAACGTTAAAAGCATGTATCAGGCGGGTAAAATACACAATGTTATCAAGGAGATGAAACGACTTAACATAGAGATACTAGGAATTAGCGAAATGAGATGGAGCAAATCGGGACAATGTGAAATAAATGAACATCAAGTATTCTACTCGGGTAGCGATAACAACCAACACTACAATGGCGTGGGCATCATAATGAACAAGGAAACCAGCAAGTCAGTAATGTCGTTTGTTCCGGTATCGGACAGGGTGCTTTTTATAAAACTACACTCGCAGCCATTTGACATCAACATCATCCAGGTTTACGCACCAACATGTGATCACCCCGATGAGGAAATAGAAGACTTCTACGAACAAATTACAGATACCCTGAAGCTGGCGAAAAAATCAGAAGTGACTTTTATCATGGGCGATTTTAATGCCAAAGTAGGAAGTACACCACGATAGGATATTATCGGTAGATACGGATTGGGAACAGCAAACGATAGAGGAGACCGGCTAGTTCAGTTCTGCCAGGAACAAGATTTCATTGTGTCAAACACCTTTTTCAAACTTCCAACAAGAAGGCTCTATACGTGGACATCTAGCGCCCATACCCCTGAAAAAATTATTCGTAATCAAATAGACTTCATACTTATTAAAAAGCGATACAGAAACTGCATAAAGTATGCAAAAACATATCCAGGTGCAGACATAAACTCAGACCATAATCCAGTTGTTGCAGCAGCAAGACTTACACTCAAAAGATGTTTGCAAAGACCCAGACATAATAAGCCAGATGTTTCAAGGCTAAAGGACATAAATATAATGAGTAAACTGAAACATGAACTGAATTCCAGACTTGATGCGATACCCATAACGGAGGCAGCCGAGACTGATGAATTGTGGTCCAATATAAAAAATACCATCACAGAAAGCACCACCAAAATACTTAAACCTCAACAAAACCACAAGAAGAAACCATGGATGTCAGAGGAAATCCTTGATCTTATGGAAAAAAGACGGACACTCAAAGGCAAGAGCAACGAATACCGGGCGCAAAACCGCATAATCAAAAACAAGATAAGAGAAGCAAAAGAGAAATGGTTTTACGAGCAATGCCAAGAGATAGAAGCAATGGAAGCAAAACACGATACCTTCAACATGCACAAGAAGATAAATGAGGCAGCAGGTATCTGCAGAAATAGAAACGCGACGACTTTACAGAACGCACAGGGAAGGCTGATACTGGATACTTCAGAAAAACTGACGGAATGGTGCGACTACATCGAGCACCTATTTCACGATACCCGGCCAGAACTTCAGAAAGAATTCTTTAATCAAGGCCAAGGCTTGGACATAACGAAGGCAGAAGTTCAGTATGCGCTGTCAATTTCAAAAAATGGGAAAGCTAGTGGTCCTGATGACGTCTATATAGAAGTTCTAAAAATACTGCAAAACGAAGAATCACTGAACACGCTGGTAAAGCTATTCAATCTTATTTACCGAAACGGCAGTATACCTTCTGATTGGTTAAAATCTACTTTTGTCCCGCTCCCCAAAAACGCGAAGGCCAAGAACTGCGGTGATTATCGTCTTATTAGCCTGATGAGCCATGTGCTTAAACTCTTCTTGAAAATAATACACAAAAGAATATATGCGAAGTGCGAGACAATGATGGGGGACTCTCAGTTTGATTTTCGCAATGGCTTTGGAACAAGGGAGGCACTATTTAGCATACAGATTCTTATCCAAAGGTGCCGGGACATGTCGGTGACCGTTTACGCATGTTTCATCGATTACGAAAAAGCCTTTGATAAAGTAAAGCACGAAAAACTGATCAACATTCTTAAAGAAATAGGACTGGAACAACGAGACCTTAGAATAATAGCCAACATTTACTGGAACCAAAGTGCTCAAATAAGAATCGATAACACCGCGTCCGACGAGATCAAAATCCTGAGAGGCGTTCGTCAAGGATGCATTTTATCACCACTGTTATTTAATTTGTATTCCGACAGGATATTTCAAGAGGCGTTGGATGAATGTGACGAGGGGATATCTGTCAATGGGATTAATATCAACAATCTGAGGTATGCGGATGACACGGTTCTTGTTGCCGACTCACTGGAAGGACTGCAGGAGCTGGTAAGCCGCGTGACGGCTGCAAGCTCAGAGGCCGGACTTACCCTGAACGTGAGAAAGACAAAGTGGCTAGCAGTTAGCAAATCAAACAACGTGGACGGACACCTGACAATTAACGGTCAACGAATTGAGCGAGTAGAAACTTTTAAATATCTTGGGTGTCAACTAAATGAGAAGTGGGACAGCATGCAGGAGATTCGTGCCAGAATAGAACAAGCTCGTGCTTCGTTCCTGAAAATGCGTAAAGTACTTTGCAGCAGAAATTTAAGCTTGCCTCTGCGCGTCCGAGTGCTTCGCTGTTACGTGTTTAGCATACTGTTTTATGGAATGGAAGCTTGGACTTTGACAGATGCGATGTGCGGGTTGGTATTTTGCCCCATTTATGAAGAGAGTCTGCGCATCTTTCGTGGTTAGTGCGTATTCTATTAAGGGATGACCATATTTTGCGGGGCAGTTCGTATCCAGGTGGTCTCTCGGTGATGCATGGGAGGTCTTGCAGAGATGAAAGCACGTGACCTCTGTTTTTGTGGGGTTGTTTAGGGTTCTCCGGGCACTCATGTGCTCTCCTGTTACCACCTGGAATGTTCTGCAAGCAAGCATACCAGCATTGGATTACCTGAATTAGTTTGTAGAGTAGGCCTTGTCTCCAGACAGTGTCGTAAGCAGCGGACAGGTCTATGAAAACAGCTGATGTCTTTAGTCTCCTTTGGTAGCCAGCTTCTATCTTCTTCTTTAGGTGCCCTGTCCTCCTCGGACGTTGGCAATCATCAGCGCTATCTGAACCTTGTCTACAGCTCGGCGGAACAATGTGGTAGTGCTCACTCCATACCATTGTCTTCTATGTGTTTTGCTATAAGGACATGACTTGGTCTGCACAGCTGCGCTCAGGGTGGAACCCGGACTGTTCTATAGGTACTACTTCCAATATTTTGGCAGCAATACGGTTGTAAAGAAGTCTCTCCAGGAGCTTGTAGACTGAACTCAGTAAGACGATGGGACGGTAGCTCTTTGGATCATAGCTTGGCTTCCCCGGTTTTAACAGAGCAGTTATTTTTGAACTTTTTATTTGCTGGGGGATTATGCCGTGTGTCATAATATCTGTGAATAATTCAGCTAGCCATCTTTTTGCATATTTGCTTCAGTAAAGAAGGAACTCCGTATGGACTCCGTCAAATCCAGGTGCTTTCCCTGACTTTATGTCGGATTTTAATGCTTTGAGCTCATGTTTTATTTGAGTTGTGTGGGTTCTATCTCGCGGAGCTTTAGAGGTTGATACAATATGAGCAGCAATCTTACTTGGATGTATCGGTGTTTCTCTATGGGTGCTCTTGTTTCCGTCGTTTAGTTTTCTTAAGAGAGACCATGCTTTTCTACTAGATGTTTTAAAGTCTAGTGCTTGAACTGTATCCACCCATTTTTCTCGTCGAGTCACGGCAAAGTTCCGACCAACCTGGTGTAGTTGTTTGCCTTAGGTGGAATCCATCCGAGACACCCATCCAAGTTGCTGGAAAAAGCTTCCCAGTTTGCTCTCTGAAAATTCCATCTCGGACGGGGGAAGGAAGTCACCAGGAGGATAGTCGTTCCGATCTCTGTTAGAGCGGGTTGGTGCTGGCTGTGTGGAAAATCTGGATATTACGAGAAGTTCCGAGTGGAGTATGATCCTTGTATGCAGTCACAAAGCAAAGGTCAGGATTGTAACCCCGTCTCCATGCTGCAGAATAAAAGGAATCTTTATCCTTTGCATCAAATAAAAGATACATGTTGTTTTCCTCTGCCCAGTCTACAAGGGCCTCTCCGTTGTCATCATTGTCTCTGTATTTCCATTGTGTGTGATGACTGTTGAAATCGCCTACGTACACAGATGGATGTTGCAGTATCGGTAGGACTTGTGTTGACCATGAGGCTGCTGGGGGCTTGTATATGTTATGTATGGTCAATTCTCCGATTTGAACAGTCACTCATGAATATTGTTGTCAGAAGAGGTTGAGCACAGGTGAGCATTTTCAATATTGGACCTCACGTAAGTTGCCACACCGTAGGGGTGATGGTATGTAGCTCCAACTAGGTCAAAGCCAGATATCTTCCCTCTTTTATCAAGTTGTTCCTCATTTTCCGCATGTGTTTCCTGAATGGCGACGACGTCGATGTCATTGTGGCTTAAAACCCTCTGGAGGACGTCACATTTTGATCTGCTTATTCCTTCTATGTTCAACTGGCAAATCTTGATACAGGATCCAAGATTTCTTGTCGGGTGGCCATAAGAATAGCCATTGGTTTTCACTTGTGACATGTTAAGAAGAAATGTGCTTTTGAATAGCCAGGAGATCGTATGATTGTCTGGCACCAGTTGGTGCTAGTTCATTTAGTTCACGTTATAAACGCGGTGCACCACGAGGAGGCGACTAATTTTACTTTCAAGAGTATGAATCTGATAAAAATATCTAAAGAAATCAGAACAATAGTTAACCCAATAATCAATAGCAATATCAATAATAAGGTAGAAGTTGACAGGTATTGTTCCCTTAAATTATCCTAAAATTGTCATGACAGTTAGTGGAGTAGGCCTACGGTGGAAACCACCTTAAAAAAAACGCTCCGAGTATACTACCTCACAGGTGGCGTGGAAATGTGTGCCTATCATGTATAATGTGACTCTTAGAATCGCGATATCTCGGGAATGGTAACCTCAAATTTTGACCTTTGACCCCGAATAACTTAATAAATAAAATTATTTCTGAAATTAAACAAATCATCCAACACGTGAGGAAGTCAAGGGCAATGCTGAATAAGCAGATTGTGATTTATTAAGGTTACACTACAAATTAATAACAATAATATAACATCAGTTTTGATTTGAACTAAAATATATATTTGGTGGGATTATATCGGTTGGGATTCATTCCTTATTGATATGTGAGTCCTAATTCATTATTAACTTATTCATATTTTGATTCTTATTTAATTAGTAGTATGATTTAGTCGATATTAGGTTGATAGTAATAGTATTATAATCTAAAGTAGGTATAGTAAACAATAAATATATAAGTTCAGTTTCCCAGTGAACCAGAGAGTTTTATTCAACATAAATGGGCACCCAGGACCAAGGGACGTCCACACACCCAATGTGGACACCCATTTAGTACAACTTTTGTAGCGCACATAAGATCGATGGGGATTATCAAAACTTTATTTGTAATGGTAAACTTCAGCTCTCCACCAATATTAGGCTCTCCGGAAATTTTTGGTATTTTAAATGTCTATATTGACCGGACTAAACGTGACGTGTTAAATTTATAAACCGGTATAATAGGTACTTAACAAGATAAAAGGAATGATTGAACTTCACTTAATTCATTTCTCAGTAGGTAGAGCTGCGTAGAAGTGTTTGATCTGCAATAAATTTATTTCACTGTAAGTTTTTTGATGAATTCTTGCTGTAACTTATATTTTAATTTAGTAATAAATTCTGTCACTAGGTTAGAATGAAAAATTCGATACGACTGGAATATTCCGAGCGATAGTGATGCGAACCACGAGTATCGAATTTTTTCATTCTTTCTAACCGTGTAACAAACGATATTTTCTCCACGACCAAAGAATTTAAATAAAAAATACTTTAAAGAACTTAAGTTATTTATTGAAACATAGATATGTATTAATTGGTATTAATATTAATATTTATTGTGTTGGTACAGTTATTAAAATGAAATACCGGTGAATTTAAAATATTTTTTGTAAAGTTTTTTAAAAAAGATCGATTGGATGAGGCAGATGTAACGTTCGTGTAACAGGAAGAATTAAAGGTTGAGCGTATGTTTTCTGGCAAATTAGTTTTACTTATGAAAGAAATTAATTGGTTTGCTATATTTATTTTGTTTTGTTTGGAATTTTCTATGTAGCTTTTTGCTACTTGAGTAGAATTCCAACATCCATGCCTTTTTAAAGTTATTATGTCTGCATTTCCTAATGTGTGGTTGAGGTTCGACGGAAACAGTACCCAGTTTAATCTTGTGGATTATTTAAATTAATATATTTTGTTATAATTTGTTTTGGCATATTACCCAACTTATTTAATCCGATTACTTGTTTTGTACATTTATGTTTTTGAAAATTTATAAAAAAATTATTAAAAGAGATGTTTAAAGGTCTCGGAGCCCAATATTTTTTTATAATATAAAAATATCCAGTAATCATTCACCTCTCTTGGTTTTTTTGTTTTTGTATTGAAAAAAACAATTGATAATGAGGATCCCAAATCTTTAATATCTTGAATTTTAATATTATATATATATATCGCGTTAAAACGTGCGTCGGCGTCTTGCGATTCCTAATCTCCATTCCTCTCTATTCGTCCACATGTCCTCTCTCAGATCTCTCTCTTCCATCTCTTTTTGTATGCCTTCTCTCCAGCTCTTTCGAGGTCTTCCTCTTCTTCTTCTTCCTCTGGGGTTTCACTGTAATATTTTCTTTGGGATTCTGTCTGGTGGCATTCTTTGAACATGCCCGTACCATATCAACTGTTTAGTTCGTATTTCGTCTGTGATGTCGTGCTGTACTCCCATTATTTGTTTTATCCTCTCATTTGTAACTCTTTCTAGTCTTGATTTCCCCGCTGCTCGTCTCCAGTAATCCATTTCTGTGGCTCTAATTTTTCTTTCGATCTTTTCTTTCAAAGGCCATACTTCGCAACCGTACATTATTATGCTCTTCACTATCGTGGCGTAAATTTTTTTTTTGTTGTTGTTACTTATTGTTCTATCCCACAGTACTCCGTTTAACATTGATATTGCTCTTCTTCCTTTCATATTTCTGTCCAATATTGCTTCTTCGAGTGTCCCATCCTTTGATATTCTCATTCCTAAGTAATTGTAAGCTGACGTGTGTTTGATTTTTTGTCCATTTGATAATTGTAAGTCCTGTTGCACTCCCCCAATACACATATATTCCGTTTTTTCTACATTAACCTCTAGTCCCCAAATTTTATATTTTTCTATAAGTTTTCGTGTCATATACTCTGTGTCGTCTATGTCTTGGCCGACTATAATTTGATCGTCTGCGAATGAGAGTGTGTATAATGTTGTGTCCTCATCTAAAGGTATGCCCATGTTTTGGCATTTCCGTTTCCAATTCGCTAGTGCCCGTTCCAAATATATTTTAAATAATGTTGGTGACAAGCAACACCCTTGTTTCAGCCCTTTTGTGATATTAAACCCTGTTGTTAGGTTTTGTCCAACTTTAATTCTTGATTTGGTTTTATTTTATAATGACTTTACTCCTTTTATCAGTTCAATATTAATGTTGGAAGTTTCCAGAGTTTCCCAAAGTTTAATTAAGGGTACGCTGTCGTATGCTTTCTTTAGGTCAACGTACAGTATATGGATCTCTTGATTGAATGCTAGTTTTTTTTTTATAATTTGTGTTAGTGAGAACAGATGGTCAATCGTTGATCTTCCCGCTCTAAATCCGGCTTGCTCTTCTGCTTCCATTTCCGTGTATTCCATTTCGATTCTGTTTTTTAAGATCTTGCCATATATTCTACTGATTGTGTTTGTTACGGTAATTCCTCGATAATTGTCGCATTTGCTTTTGTCCCCCTTTTTGTGTATTGTTGACATATGTGATATTTTCCATTCTTCTGGGACTTCGGACTGATTAATACACCTTTGAAATAGATCTTGCAGCATTTTATATAATTTATCTGTTCCGTATTTAAATAATTCTCCTACAATATTTCCTGGGCCCGGGGCTTTGTTATTTTTTAAAGATTTACATACTTCCTTCACTTCTTTTGTATTAATTCTAATAGGGGATCCTTGCGTATTAATTCTATCATTCATATATTCTGTGTTCTTAAATTCTTCTCTGTCTTCAGTTAACATTTTTTCGAAGTATTGTTGCCAATTTTGTGCTGTTATTGGTGAGATTATGTCCTTGGTATTATCTTTCCTCATGTTTTTTAGTATTCTCCAGCTTTCTGTACTTCTTCTACCTCCCAGATACGTATTTATTCTAGAACATGTTCTTTCCCATTTCTCATTCTTTTTTCTGCAAACTAATTTTCTAACTCTCGCTTGTGCTTCTTTAAATTTTATTTTGTCTTCTATAGTTTTTGAGCTTAGGTATTTTTGGTATTTCTTTCTTTTTTCGTTTATTTCTATTTCTATTTCTTGGTCCCACCAATACGGTTTTCTTTTGTCTTTTATATTTGCCTTTTGACCTAGTGCTTCTTCTGCTGCCGAATGCATACATTTTTTAATATGTTTATATTGTTCTTCTATACTGCTAAATTTTGTTGTCTCTATTTTCATGTCCAATCTGTTCTGATATAATTTTCTAATGCTTTCCTGGTCTAGATTTTCTATGTTGTATCTAATTTCCGTTAGTTCTTCTTTTACGTCTTGCTCTTTAGCGATTTCTGTTTTCTGTTTTCTATTTATTGGTGCCGTTATTTTAGTTTTCAGAAAATAATAATCGCTACCGCATGATGGTCCCCTATGTACTCTAACATCTTGGAACTTTATATGTGAGTTTTGTCTGCTTATCATAAGATCTATAATGCTTTTCTGGTTTTTTGTTGGCTGCGTCCATGTGTATTTGTGTATGTCACGATGTTTAAAGAATCCATTCAAGATGGTTAAATGATTCTGTTCGCATATATCTATTAGTCTTTGACCGTTGTCATTTAGGGTATCTTCTCCATATTTTCCCACTACCTTGTCGTTTTGTTTTTTTCCGATTCTGCTGTTAAAGTCACCGCATAAAATGATTTCTCTTGTAGTGCCAGTCTTTCCTATTTCTTCATTTAGCTGCTCGAAGAATACCTCTTTGTTGTATAATAATTCATCCTCATTTACACCATATACTCCAAGTATTGTTACTCTGTATCCTTGGATTGACAAATTCATTTTTATAATTCTCTCACTTATCGGTTCCCAAGTTGTTATGTATTTCCTAAATCTTCTGTTTATAATGATTGATACTCCTTGTTTGGCTCGATTTTCTTTGGATACTCCACTGAAGAAGTGGTCGTATTTTCCCCAACTTTCTGATCCTCTGCCCTTTTTCTTGGTTTCTGTTAAAATTGCAATATCAATATTTAAATTTGTCATTTCATTCATCACTTTATTGATTTTCTTTGATAGGCCTTGAACATTCCATGTACCACAATTCGTAGTCCTTTTCCGTAGCTTGGTTCGTCGTAAAATTTTCTGTCCAATCCGAGGCTTTTGGTTAGGTTTTTTAGCAGATAGGTTTTTTACATATGACGGGGAGCTGGCCTGTCGCTATAACCCTCCTCCTTTATCCGGGCTTGGGACCGGCAAGGATAACTGCTGAGCTACTCAATCCACCCTGCAGTCACCCCAGGCGGAGTTATTTTAATTTTTTTTTTTTTTTTTTTTTTTTAATTTTAATATTATACAGTTCAGTAAAAATCTTTAATTGTTTTGACAGATACTTCTCGAGAAAACGTTTTACCAAAGTTTTTAATTTTTTGTATTTAGAAATATCGATATTATGTTTTACGTTTAAAAGTGGCTTTGATAATGAATTATATTTTCCATATGGTGGATGATTTCCGTTCCCTTAATAATTCACCAAAAAAAGCGACCAAAACGTTTTCTGAAAAGGATTGTTTCTTTTTGTTGTTGCCAATCTCTTAACATGGCTTAATATTTTTCATGTCCCTGTTTTCATTTTTGAGGAAGTACGTTTTCTGTCATGTTATTAGCGTAATTTGTAATCTTAGGATTATTTTCATATTCTAAATCTGAGTCACTTAAATTCATGCTCATTTTGTACAAAATTTTTAAGAACGACGCGTCGCCAATATAATTGGAAACCGAATGATTTACTTCAGAGTTTATTTGACATCCATGGCAATCGCTATTGTTTAAAACAATAACAGAATATTCATACAGTAACCAGTGATGGAATGAAAATACATGCAAACCCCATAAGAAACAACTGTTACAAAATGAATATTCTCACTTTAGAGTGTGAATATTATTGTTATTAAAAATAATTTCATAATAAGTATATTTCAAGTATGGTCGTGGAGAATAGTATATTCTTCAACGAGCGTGTAATAATGGCTATTATTCTCAGGGATGAAAATTTCAAAACGAGCCGCAGGCGAGTTCTGGAATCATGGATTTCGAAACTTTCATCCCCGAGAATAATAGCCATTATACGCGTGTAGAAGACTATACTTTCTCTATGACCATCGCAGACCATCACTATCACTTGTTAAATTCTCTATCTTATTATGAAAAAGCTGTTCTATTGAAGCTTCCTCATTGGTCTCAGCCTGTTGGATCCTGAATATTAAAATTGGTAATTCGTTGTCAGCTGTTGTTGATAAAAAATGCATATTTTTCAGAAATAACTCGAAAACCGTACGTTTTATAAAAAAAATTTTGAGTAAAAATAAAGATTATAAATTAACAAAACCATCAGTTTTTTTTAATTTTCTGTAACTGTAATACGAACCGAGTTATATGACTCGTTAAAGATAACGGCAACTGAATTGCAACATTGAATAACGGGAAAACGAACGATTTTCCGAAGAATATAATTTTTAAAGTACTTAAAAAGGGCTTTAAAATGAAATTTCTTATTTAAGTTATTAGCTCAAAAACTAACAAAGTTATAATAAAAATAACTTGGAAACATCGGTTTTCAAACAAAAAAAAGACAATAAAACCAGAAGCTATGCCATCAGAATCAAAATGAATCCGTACCCATGTGCAGTTTACTTCATTTAGGTACTAACAATATGTTCGATTTACATGAGAAATTATTTTAAAATTTTTTTAAAAGTGAATAATTTTTTTACAATAAATTTAAAACGAAAATATATACGAAAAAATTGCAGGTGTTGCTTTTTTTACTAAATATTTTGCTTTTTTTTGTTTTCTGTCCGATAAAATTAACTGAGATATGGCTGAAAATTGACTTCCATTCATTTTTTTATGTGATGAAAGTATCTGCATTTTTTAAAGACCCTGTATGAGGCAAATAAAAATAGTTCTTTTTTGGGTTCGGCGATTTAAAACTCTCGAAACAGTAACAAAGCAATGTTTATTCTAATACAATAAATTCTACTTTTATAAATCACTTGGATACAACTATTTACATTTCATAAATCATAAACATTTTTTAAACTAAAACTGTCCGTGGCTGCTGTCCTTTTTATACCTGTAAATCATACTTCGACCTTATTCGCGAAGGCGACAGACCCCTTTCGAAACGACGAGAATTTGCGGGAGCTTTCCTTTTGTTCTCCGCGCCGACAGTCCCCCAATTGTGGCCGACGCACTGTCGCGACAGAAAGGGTCAACAGAGACGGACTCAAGAAATCGTAACATTACTTTGATGAAATTATGTTTTTTATTCCAACTTATTCAATTTTATGAAATACTATTGAAATAACATAAATGTTAATACTCTTGATTAAAACGAAAAACTGAACCAACCTCGTACGATATTAACAGGCAGTAATTCAATTTATGAGCAAAGATAAAACCGCAAACCGTGCAAACAAAATATTAATTTTCAACTGGCAATATCAAATGAAAATTGTTAGTACGCAAAATTTTTAAATTACTATGGTTATTTGTTTAAATAAACATGTTTAGTGTAGCCTTTTGATAGGTAAATTTATTATCATTATTTTTAGGCAGTTAATTATAGTCTGTACATGTTTCGCGGTTCCTCCTTCAATTATACCAAAAAGTAATATGTTAGTAGAATAAAGTTAAAATTTTGCTCGATGTTAATATGTTTTTTTATCGACCTCACTTTTTGTTATGTAATGCAATGTAGAATTAAAGAAACCGTCTAATATTTCGATCTATTGTTTAAAAAATTTAGAACATTCATTTTATTTTCCTATTGTACTTGATACATTTCTATCCTATTTTTGATGTGCTTTAAAATTGAATAACCTTGATGACATGCATCGCTATGTAGGAGGCCAAAGTATTATAAAAGAATATTCAAATTGTCTATTTATACATATTTACAACAGTAATAATCCATTATAAATAGATAAATCTATCAAAAAAAATTTAATACCTTTTTTATTAAAGGAGAGAAACTAAAATGACAAAAGACAAAAATGGCGTATTTCTATTATGCACCTAAACTAAAAATATTAATAGCAACCCTCTATTGTTAACTAAAAGCAATCCAATTAAATTAATTTATGCGTGTGTATGGTTCCTGCTGTCGGATTTGTATCCTCTTCAAGAATAAATAACTGTAAAAGCTGCTCCTATACACTATCAGTTATCATAACTGGCTTTAGAAAAGTCCTTGTGATAAGAGTCTTGCAACTCATCCTCTAATGAATTAAGTAATAATATATGTCTGATAAAGCAGGTTTGTAAATGTAGATCTTTTAATCGTTATCAAAGTTTCACGGTCGAATAAAGTGATAAAATGTTTGCCTTTACAAGATTTATTTTTAGATTATTAAATTGTATCTGTAACCATGTAACCATGTGACTTTCCCCTCAAAGTTTGAAAATTTGGCCATTAGCCGACATTATAGTCTTCATGTTTCAGTAACATTGAAGAGATGTTTGCCTATGTATTACGGGGGCTATGAGAACAACCCCCACTGTTGCTATGGAAGCAATGCTAAACCTCCCACCTCTAGATATTTATATCCGGGGCGCATATTGACAAAAGCAACAGAACTGTTGGAAAGGTACTAAAACAATTTGGGCATACAACCATAAAAAATATAATCAGACACCTATTTCTGGAAATGGCAACTGATTATATGAGTGCAGAAATATCCTTTGAGACAAACTATGAGGTTCACGCAAAACTCAGGGATGACAAGAAAATGATGATGAACCTGGTGAACTCACCTGGTACACAGATGGATCAAAAACCATCGAAGGAACTGGCTCAGGAGTCTACTCTTCAAAACCCAAATATGAGCAAAAAAACTCATTGGGAAGACATGCCTCGGTCTTTCAAGCTGAAGTACATGCCATAAACGCTTGTGCTGTTGAAAATCTGAGACGAGGATATAAAAAGAAAACGATCCTCATCAAATCAAAGAGTCATGTGGCACTCATTTCTTTGGCATCACGAAGAATAAACTCAAAAATTGTCCGGGAATGTGCCGGAAACCTACGAACCTTGGCTAACCATAACAAAGTTACCTTACCTTATCGTGGGTGCCAGGGCATAAAGGTATTTCTGATAACGAAGAAGCGGACATACTAGCTAGGCGGGGCTCTGAAACACCATTTATTGGGCCAAAACCAATAATAGGGATACCCAAGGCCAGCGTTAAAGCAGCGATCAATGGCTGGATCCGAGATTAACCCGTCAAGTTCAGTCTTCACACCCCTTCGTGGTCACTTTGGAGACCTGCAGAACATCACTTTCCAAAGACTCATTCATCCAACGAATTGCGAGGCTTTGGAACTCATTGCCTAGGGAGGTGTTCCCCGAGGCATACAACCTCCAGAAATTTAAGAAGAACACCAACTCCTACCTTCTTTTCCTTGGTTCCCACGATGTTCTCTGAACATTACAGGATATCCCTTTTCGTGGGAACCAGAACATAAAAAAAAAAAAAAAAATCAATAAATACCTTCAGTCCTTCGTCAAAGCCGCATCCGACCATTGCTTAGTTATAAATGCCTCTAAATTAAATATTATGCTATTTACTTGTCGGAATGACTGCCCAGTTACGATTGATGTTAAAGTAAACGATGAGTCATTTACTTTGGTTTAAGAAGCAAAACGCCTTGGAGTTATATTAGATGTGGACTCAATATTTAAAAAACATATTAATAAAATCATGCAACGTGGGGCGCGCATGCACAAAGCGGTGTGTGCGCAGACACGTTTGTGGATTTCAACCAAGACCCGTTTTCACATACGTATTTAAAAATAGACTGGACTGTCTTATAAATCAATATCTTTTAATTTAATATTTATCCTGATAACAAGTATTGTATTTTTGTTATCTTATCTTTTTTATTTTTGTTTATTTGAATTTATGTATTAATTTGCTAGCAGATCATATAGTCACGCCTTTTTTCCGTAGGGGTGGGCAGAGACCACTTCTTTCCACTTGATACTTTCCACTTGATACGGTGAAATAATGAACAGCTTCCTAATGGGTTTCTTAGGTACCTACCATAAATGTTTGTGTTATCGATAGTAATGAATTCTAAAATGCGTCCATTGTGAAAAGACAAGCAAACAGATAAATATTTTACAAAAAAAAAACCTTTCAAAAATGTTAACATTAAAAAAATAAGAAACAGTAACATAACAAATGAATAAGTATCTGAACACATAATATTACTTCATTAAATTGGTGTCTAAAAGATCTTGGCAAACTCTTATTAATTTTTTATCTTTTTCCCGATTTAAAATTTTGAATTGCCTTTAATCTAGTTTTCGACTTTCCTTTTCTTCTACAGGCTTGTTTATTGATTCCTTTCTTCATGTTGCAAAAATCTTGGTGGTGTGTTTTATAAAATTGTCCCAACACCGTTTTGTAAAGTTTCATTGTATTTCTGGATTTTATAGTTATGTTACTATAAATCTCATTATTCGGTGTTTGCCGCTATCGGATTGTTTAAATTTACAAGTATAAATAACTATCGTTTTTATTAAAAAATTGTTATTATTTATAATTATCATTTTCAGAATAAAATGGCACCCAACTACAAGGTAACTTATTTCAACGTTACTGCTCTCACAGAACCAATTCGTTTTTTATTTAACTATGGACAAATAGAATTTGAAGACAATCGCTTTGAAAAAGAAGCTTGGCCCTCCCTAAAATCAAGTGAGTATTTATTTTTAAAAATTCGATTAACATTTTGGCGTCCTTATATTTGTACTAGGTTAGGTTAGGTATCATGTGAGTGGGGCGTGGTCGCCTCTCCACTGCGACCTTTCGTAGGTCTATTGTGGATCACCCCTAGGGGTTACAGTGCACCGCACAATCCAGCTCTTCTCACGAAGTTCATGGTTGTGTAGGGTGATATTTTCTTGAAATCGGTAGGTTTTAGGTTGTTGCAACCAAATATGTTGAACCTTATTCTTCCCAGGAGTGAGCAAAAACATAGTATATGTTCTGCAGTTTCGTCTTTCACGCAGCAAAACCGACAGTCCCTTTGTTGATTTAGATCTATCCTTCCGAGGTGGTATCTTAGACGACAGTAAGGACACTGTCGTCTAAGATACCACCTGTAAGCAGTCCCGTTGGAATTCGCAGGTCATTCGAGTAAGTCAACCCTAGTATATCGGACCAGTACGTGAGTATTTTTCTTCCCGCCAATCCGTAATAATTGTTTTGGCGGCACTTGTAGTGACTCCAAAAACCGGTTCTGGACGAGTAAACGCAGATTCGGCCCCCTGTTTTGCGAGTGCTTTTTCGTTTCCCTCCACCCCCTGGTGCCCAGGTACCCACAGCAGGGTCACTCTGTTGCTCGCACGAAGGTACTCTAGGGATTCGATGCAATTCCATACAAGTTTAGAATTTATCTTGTTGGGGTTTAGTGCTTTTAAAGCAGCCTGGCTGTCTATTATTATACTTATGTTTTTTTTATTTGCTAGAGGTCTGTTAGTCAGCTCTCTTGCTCACAATTCGATAGCGAAGACTTCAGCCTAAAAGATTGTAGCATACCTGCCAAGACTGGTAGATATTTCAATCTTTGGTTTCCTGCTGAAAACACCGGCCTCAACTCTATCTGGGGTTTTGAGCCATCTATGTACATTACGTATTCAGTCTCTGGGAAAAGGATTTCTTCACTCACCCATTCATCTGCCTTCGGAAATAGGACTTTTCTACGTGTATTTTTGTGGCTAGCATGTCAGGAACCATCCCGAGAATTTGGTGGTTTGTTTTATTGTTTCACTCAGTATCCCGGAGTGGTCCCCGAGTTGCTTTGCATTATTTTGCATTTTCAGAGACAGGAATCTGTAGGAGACTATCCTGTCCTCCCTCTCTAAGAGAATATCTAGAGGAGGAAGATTTAGGAGGTGCTCCATCGCTGCCGTTGGTGTGCTGGACATAGCTCCAGTTATGGCCAGGCATGCCAGCCGCTGAAGGCCAGCAAGCTTTGCTCTAGCTGTCTGTTATAACCCTTTGGTCCACCAGACTACTGAACCATACGTGAACATAGATATTATCATTGTTTGATAAAGCCAGTAAATCTGTTTGGGGATAATTCACCAAGATTTGCCGCATACTCTTTTGAGATTCCAGAAAGCATACCTGGCTTTGTTTTGTTTATATGTATATATATATTTGCACTAATTCAATATTTTTGCATAAAACGAAAACTTTTCCCACCTGATTGGTTTTATCCTAGTTTTATATATCTATGTGGGCTCATCCTTTTTGTGTGTCTTACCCACCGATAAATAAATATCTCTATTTAATATACAGATGTGGAAAAATTATTGCGAAATATAGGTTTTACAATGTATTTCAACTGGCTAGAGTTGACAAGCACAAAATTTGAGAGAATAGTCTCGATCACAATTAAGTATTCAACTCAGACCAATGTACATTGTTTCCTTTCCTACAGACTGTTGTCTTAGGTTTCACTCTCCTGGGTAGGTAAGGGGTAGGTGCAACTGGCTGTACTACTACGCTTATCAAACGCAATAGGAAACGTATTAATGAATGTGGGATGAGCATGTTGGACCAATTCATTATTCGATGATTCTTCCTCCGAGTTTTCGTCGAGTCTCCTGTAAAAATAACGCACCGACTGTGGTCTTCTTTCTCATCTAGTATTTTATACTTTGTGTTTTGTATTGGTTCTAATCCTACTCGGTCGAATTTAGCCACTTGTGGTGCCTTTCAATAGTAATTCATTTCTACTATGGTATCAATTTGTTTCAATGTTTCGTGTCAGTTGATGATATCAGTAGAATATTTTCGAAACTAAATATTAAATAAATTCGTCACGTCTCTACTTTTATTTCAAGTTGGACTTATAAAAGATGCAATTACTTACCCTTTTCTAAAAATAGTTTCGGCGGGGAAGCACCTTAGTGTTTGTTTATTTCCTTACAACCCCTTTACCAAGAAAGGGGATGATATATTTTAGCTTAAGATTTGTTACACAAGCGAATTCATTTAAATAATAATGTTTATTTATAAATACATCTCAGATACATAAAAATAAATGCACATCTAACTACATAGTTATACACTCTGTCTGGAAAATACGTGGACAACAGGTAATGGCAGATACCTGCGCGAAAAATAGATCGATTTAGCCTAAGTTACTTATATCCGAAAATAATTTTCGTCAATCTTCCAAACCCTCTAAACGAAGCATTTTCGGATATAAGTAACTTGGGCTTAATCGATCTATTTTTCGCCCAGGTGTCTGCCATAACCGGTTGTCCATGTATTTTCCGGACACCCTGTATATTATTTGGAAGCCTGCCGCAAACAAAAGGTTTTATCAGGGTAATTTCTTACCTGCAGTGGTGTAACGATGGGTATTACTATATATAAATAATATTATTTTAATTTAAAATGCTTGGTATACCGTTGTCACTAAATGGTCTAGTTTCCACATTTTTTCTTTTTCTGTTATTGCATGCTCAACACACTTACGCCATTTTTTGAAATCGATAGTTTTTAAAGATTCCTTAAAGAGAATTTTAATATTTTTCATTTTAAAAAAGTTGTGTTTCTCCTTGCTACAAAACCTTTTTTTTAGTTTGGCCCAAACGAGTTCAATGGGATTTAGTTTGCAGTGATACTGGGGCTGACGAAGAATTGTAACATTTCGTTTAAGTGCAATTCTGTCAACTACATACTCTGTGAAGCAAGCTTTATTTAAAGACACTATGGACAACAGTTTATTTTTCACCATATTTTCGTCAAATATTATGCTTTTCTGTTCAAGCCACTGAATAATGTCCGCTTTACTCCATGAACTAGTCGGTATTTAGTCAACCTTTCTGGAATGATAACTCGCATTGTCCATCATTGTTACAGAATGACGTGAAATGAGGTTCAACATTTGTTCAAAATATTCTTCGAACACTTCGCCGTTCATATTTTCCTGGTAATCGCCAGTATGATTTGACTGAAACATCCTAAGAATGCTTGACGAGAACTTGAAATATTTTTGTCTTGCCACATCTTTCTAACAGTATAATCCTGCATTGAGCATTGAGGGATTATAGGAAGGAAATGATTGTGGACCCAAAGCTTATTCCATTCTGTAGCAGCCCTGTAAAAGAAGGATTCTTGATGGAGATTGGTGTTTGTAGTGCCAATCTTAAGAGTAAATAGGTGAGAGACTGATCTGCGTGCCAAGTTCAATGATTGTGGACCCAAAGCTTATTCCATTCTGTAGCAGCCCTGTAAAAGAAGGATTCTTGATGGAGATTGGTGTTTGTAGTGCCAATCTTGAGAGTAAATAGGTGAGAGACTGATCTGCGTACCGAGTTCTTCGGCCGAACGTGGCCAGTGGTGGTACAAGAGCTTTCATTTCTCTGGAGCATCTGCCATAAAAATATCTGTAGCGTAATGCCTGGTCTGCAACTCTTCTTCTATGTTCTAGTAGGTGAAGGGTATCTGTGAGAGTTGAGCTGTTTATTAACCGAATGGCCCTTTTCTGAATGAAATCTAGAAAACGAAGAGAATGCCTTACAAAGTGCGTGCGCATCTTATCCTCCTATCAATTGAGATTAACCTTCCACATGGGTACTGGACAATAAACATTAAGTGACATTTGTCGCAACGAATGACGTTCGATTTCCTAACTACGTTAATAAAGGAATCCATTTTTTTAACTAGTTAGAAAAAGACGCCTTTTGCACCCGTAGCAGTTACAAAATATGTCACCCTTTCACCTGGGTACTGGACAATAAACATTGAGTGACATTTTTCGTAACGAAACCATAGAAAATATATACAAAGCAAAAATAAATGGGACCATGACCGAACCAATAGCTGTGGGCTGTGGTATTCGACAAGCACTCTTGAGCACTCTTCTCTTCAACATCAGTATGGACAAAGTACGTTTACTGAATGGATACAAAATGGGTGACTATGAAATTACTGTTCTATGCTATGCCGATGACGCAGTACTAGTTGCTAAAAATGAAGACGATCTGCAGCGACTATTAAATCGATTTAACTGCACTGCCAAATCACTTAATACGGTAATATCGGTCCAGAAAACTAAATGCATGACGACATAAAAAATGTCATTAAGGTGCAAACTGAAAGTTGAAGGCAAAGTTATCCAGCAGGAAATAAAATATAAATATCTGGGCATAGAAATCTTGGGCTATGGTGATGTTAAGACGGAGGTAAGAGAACAGACAACGAAGGCAACAAGAATAGCAGGATGCCCAAATGACACAGTATGGCGAAATAAAATCATTAAAATAGAAACCAAATCAAAAATTTACAAGGCAATAGTAAGACCCACTATGACATACACGGCAGAAACTCGACCAGACACAGCGAGAACCGAAATTAGAGTACTTCGAAGAATAACTGGAAAGACGCTTTTGGACAGAGAAAGAAGCGAAAATATGAGAAGGACATGCAAGGTAGAAAACATTAATGAGTGGGTTCTCGGCAAAAAGAGGGAGTGGAATGTGCACATCAGTAGAATGGTCAACGGAAAAATAGTGAGAACAGCACGCGACAAATCACCATTGGGTCGCAGGAGTTTAGGACGCCCCCGAAAACGATGAATCCACAACCTAACAGTCCAATAGGCAGAGGGACGATAAAAATAAATAGGTGATCCGCCTAGATTAAAGTTGCAAGAAGAAGAAGAAAGATGTTTCCTTTTCTTACTATCTACGTTATTAAAGGGATCCATTTTTTAACTGGTTAGGAAACGTCTTTCGTCACTCGTAGCCAATTACAACAAATGTCACTTCATATTCCAAAATTGGAAAAATACATTTCCCACTTTTTAACCAACCCAATTATGTACGCACATGTAACAGCCGTCAGAAAATGATTTATTACTCCGTTTCATTTTATAATTGAGTATAATAAGACATGTAATGAAGTTTATTGAGGGTACTTAAATAATAATGATTAATTTTGAGACAAAAATTATCCATGTACGCCTTTCATTATCCTAGAGAAATTATTTTTTGTATCAGAGCAATGGAATAAATAGTAAGTAAATACGTTTTATACATTTCGGACAAACAATTGACAATAGAACAAAAGTCACATTGAAAAATAAAAAATATGGTTGCTTTTTCTTTTACAATGTTTTTTGCATAATTTGCGAATGAGGTTCATAATCTTTAGTTCCATTAAAAAATCTGCTAGGTATAGCTTAAATTCAAAAATGCCAAATGTGGGATTTTCCGTTACTTATTGCTTAAGTGTGTAGAAGATTAAATAATTGTATTGAGCGACATGATTTCGTTTTTCTCTAAATGTTTAAGTTTAATTTTCAATTTCATATTTTAGGCATGCTGTTTGGTCAAGTACCAATTTTTGAGCATAACGGTAAAGTGGTTCATCAATCCGTTGCTATTGCCAGATATGTAGCCAAACTGGTAAAATTGGTTGGAAGTAATGATTTTTTTTTTTTTATGTTCTGGTTCCCACGAAAAGGGATATCCTGTAATGTTCAGAGAACATCGTGGGAACCAAGGGAAAGAAGGTAGGAGTTGGTGTTCTTCTTAAATTTCTGGAGGTTGTATGCCTCGGGGAACACCTCCCTAGGCAATGAGTTCCAAAGCCTCGCAATTCGTTGGATGAATGAGTCTTTGGAAAGTGATGTTCTGCAGGTCTCCAAAGTGACCTTGAAGGGGTGTGAAGACTGAACTTGACGGGTTAATCTCGAAGAGACTGCCAATGGAGGAACGATTGTTGATATTTCAGAAGAGCATCGCTCATGAAAATATCTATAAAATAGAGACAAATCGCCAACTTTTCTACGGTTTTCCAGACAAGTGAGCGAGTTTGTAAGAAAGGCATCACCGACGAAACGAATTGCCCTTTTTTGGGAAGATTTGGAAATTGATACAAAATACACGTAGAAAAGTCGTTCAAAGTCCTCTTTCCGAAGAGAGACGAATGGATGAGGGGACAAATCCTCTTCCCAGAGACTGAATACGTAATGTACACAGACGGCTCAAAAACCCCAGATGGAGTTGGGGCCGGTGTTTTTAGCAGGAAACCAAAGATTGAAATATCTACCAGTCTTGGCAGGTATGCCACAATCTTTCAGGCTGAAATATTCGCTATCGAATTGTGTGCAAGAGAGTTGACCAACAGACCTCTAGCAAACAAAAACATTAATATAATATCAGACAGCCAGGCCGCTTTAAAAGCACTGAGCTCCAACAAGATAAATTCTAAACTTGTATGGAATTGCATCGAATCCTTAGAGTACCTTGGTGCGAACAACAGGGTGACCCTACTGTGGGTACCTGGGCACCAGGGGGTGGAAGGAAACGAAAAAGCCGACACCCTTGCAAAACAGGGGGCCGAATCTGCGTTCACTGGACCAGATTCGGTTTTTGGAGTCACCACAAGTGCCGCCAAAACAATTATTTCGGACTGGGCGGAGAGGAAAATACTCACGTACTGGTCCGACATACCAGGGCTAACCCACTCGAATGCGTTTTTACCGTTACAACCCTCGAGAAACACAACTAAGCAGATCCTAGAATGGAGCAGAAATGACCTGCGTATTCTAACAGGACTGCTTACGGGACACTGTCGTCTGAGATACCACCTCAGAAAGATAGATCTGAACCAACAAACGGACTGTCGGAAGACGAAACTGCTGAACATATACTATGTTCATGCCCCGGCCTGGGAAGAATAAGGTTCAACATATTTGGTTACACTAACCTAGAACCTACCGATTTTAAAAACATCTCACCCTATACAACCATGAACTTCGTAAGAAGGGCTGGATTGTGCGGTGAACTGTAGCCTCTAGGGGTGAGCCACAATAGACCTACTAAGGATCGCGGTGGAGGGGCGACCACGCCCCACTCACATGAAACCTAACCTAACCTATTGCTTAAGTGTGTAGAAGATTAAATAATTGTATTGAGAGACATGATTTTGTTTTTCTCTAAATGTTTAAGTTTAATTTTCAATTTCATATTTTAGGCATGCCGTTTGGTCAAGTACCAATTTTTGAGCATAACGGTAAAGTGGTTCATCAATCCATCGCTATTGCCAGATATGTAGCCAAACTGGTAAAATTGGTTGGAAGTAATGATTGGGAAGATTTGGAAATTGATTCTGCTGTTGACACCGTCAATGATCTGCGTCAAAGTAAGTCGGTTGCGAAATAAATCCTGTAAAAATTTAATATATTTTTTCTTGAAAAGAAAATTTCTTTGGGCGCGTCGAGCAATTTTTGGTGGGGAAAAACTTATGGTTTTGCGTTAATTTGGTGACGTCATGGATTCCCTTTTTTTTTGTCTGTCAAAAGTGATCACCAGCTGACAGCCCACTTTCATTATATTATAGATTATTTATTATTCAACGCAATTTGGGGGGAGGAAGAGGGGTCTTGTAAAACGTTACGATGCGTTACAGGGGCGGTGGTGGTTACGTAACTTTGTTTTTTCCATTTAAAAAAAACATTTTTACACAAAAAAGGTCCTATTAATTTTTTTTTATCTGCTTTAGTTTAGTTACAAAAAATCAAAAAATAGATTTGCTTATTTTTAAACCGTCAAAAACTTACCATAATTATTACGGCCCTGTATAAATGGTCACTTGTATGTTACGTAACGTTGGGGGAGGGTGCAGAAAAATGTTACGCGTTACATAGGGGTGAGGGAGGGTCAAAAATCTTCAAAAATTGCGTTGCATAATACTTGAACGCCCCCTATTTTGTTATGATATTGGATTCTTTTGGTATATTTTTTTTATTTTTTGTGTTTTTTAAGATGTCGAAATTGGTTTTATTCATAATTTTAATATATTTTTTGTTTTTAATGTCTTATCTACAATATTCGCGGAATAGTTATTATAATGGTGTAAAATAGCTTAGATATCGAGTTGTTTAAAAAACACTTAACATTAATGGATTTACAGTAAAATGTACTGTATCATTATTTACACAATGTGAATGACGCTTAAAAAGATAACTTATGTCTATACTTTGGATTGTGATACATCATTAAAATTGGCTCATTATCTGAATGTCGAAATTCGCTACATCACTCAAAAAATTACCACTGATGCCGTTTCTTAATAATGAGAAAGTAAACAAAAACTATTTCAGTGTTCTTTTTGAACGGTAACAGTTAAAAAAACACGTGCGTACATATAGTCACGCCATTTTTATGTGGTGGTAGACAGACAGGGGGCAATTCCAAAATGGACTTGACACGAGTTTAACCCTTTCGTTCCGGGCCATTTAAATGCAATGTTAGATTCTCTTTTCAAGCTATTTTGTGAAGAACAAAATGAAGACCATGTGAGACTTTTACTTCATACTGAAGTAAAATGGCTATCTAAAGGAAACTGCGTAAAAAGATGTATGGAACTATTTGATACTCTTAGTGATTTTTTAAGCGACAAACCTGAAATGAAGTATCTGTTAACAAGCGACGGTGAAGCATTTGTGAATTATTTAGCCGATATCTTTGAAAAACTAAAAATATTAAATAAGTGATCTCAAGGAACAAACAAAACTCTTGTCGATGCAAAAGTGAAGATATTTAGTTTTATAACCCATATTGAGTTGTCAGAAACATATTAACAGCAAAAATTTGAACAGTTTCATTGGCTCCAAAAATATGAAGTAACTGATACCGCTTTACTTGTTATTGTCGATCACTTTGTGCAGAAAGCATCAAGCGCAAGGATCTCACTAAATTAAAACAAATTAATTTAGAAAAATCTTTATTAAAATTATTTGAAATTTAAATTGCAGTTTCAGTTATGTTTTGAAAATTTACTTACTGTGTTTCGTTAACAATTTTCTAGTGATTTCTTCCTAAAACCTATCATATAAGTTTCTTAAGTGAACAATTCAATTTTTTAATGCTAAAAATTATGTATGTTACATAGGGGAGGGGTCATAAGAATTTTAGAAAGGCCAAGGTGGGGCATGGCACAAAAAAGGTTGGGAAACACTGCTCTAGCTATTCTTCTCAGTCTACTCATCTTCGCAGCATTGATCTTACATTTATGCTTCTTCTGCCAAACCCAACATTGACTATAACTCGACAAGCGTAAGGAGTTACTTAAACCCCATAATTTTAGTGTTTAATCTTTAACATTATGCAATTAAAAAATCTTATCAAACTTGTCATATCTGAACTTTTATTAAATTGCACTATATTTTTTTAACCGCTTAAAGAATTACTTTTTGTACATCATATTTGGAAAATTATTAAATAAATCTAATTTTTTTTTCCAGGTTTATAATTTCAATTAATATTTATTTTTTAGTGTGTACCCTATTACAAACACTTGAGGTTTTTTTGGGACAATAAAGATATAAATAATATTAAATATAAACTGACTACATTTTTAGGAATAATTAAGTTTGGTTTGTTGTTAAAATGTAAATTAAATATGTTTATACGTAACGATCATTGTATGCCTTTACGAAAAATATTACACATAATGTCAATAAGTAATCTTTGATTCAATCTAACCGATACTTATAAAAAATATAAATATTTTCCAACGGTTATAAAAACCACATTTTATTTTAGTATTATTTAAACACATACATTTCTTACAAGCCGGTAAGCAAGAATATTATATTTGTAAACGAACTTCGTTTTTCTAGTAAATATACAACAGATAGGTATACCAGTTTTCTGCATCTTTAACCTACAATAATAAACTAAAAACCATTTTACTCAAGCAGCCCGCTGTACCTACGACCATGATCGTTCAAGCGTGCTCGCACCGCACGATCATTTTCTATATTTTTTCGGGCAGCTTGCGTCTCTCTTTCGGTTGCGCATTTCCAAGTGACTCCTTACGCTTATCGAGTTATACCATACATAAGTGTAGGAAAAAAAATAAAAATCAATTAATCGGTTTTATTTGTAGACGTTTTAATCCCACTCTGTACAATTTAGCCACGTGAGATGCCTTTCAATATTAATTCATTACCAAGACGCTGTTTTTAACACACGTACTCAACGGATGTTTTGTAGTAAAACATTTCTTAAGTTAATTTTCATTGGAATGCAGAAGTGTATGAGTATCTGTGGGGGAAAGAAAAGTTAACAATCTGAGATATGCCGACGATACACTAATTATAACGTCTAGTGTAGAAGAAACGGAATTTGTCTTCAGAAAAAAAGTGCAGAATTTGGATTGAAATTAAATCCCAGTAAAACTACTGGCATGATTGTAGACCGACAGAATAACAACCAATCCCGCATAAAAAACATAGCTGGATTTGCGGTGGTTAATAAATACTTGTATTTAGGGTCTCTTATTGACAACAGCGGTGCATGAGAAGGTGAAATAAAAAAAAGAGTTGCACTGGCTCGAACAGCCCTAAGTTAAGCAAGATCTGGAGAGATACAGCCATCACCAAAAATACCAAATTAAGATTGTTGAATTCACTTGTGTTCCCTGTTGCCACTTATGGATAAGAAACCTGGACACTCAAGAAAAGCGATACCAGACGGATAAATGCCTTCGAAATGTGGGCATACAGACGGCTACTGCGGATACCCAGGACGGCCCACCGTACAAATGAATCTGTTCTTCAATAACTAAATATTTAACTAAATCTGTCAAAAAAGATAAACCGAAGCTTTTTAATATACATCGGCCACATTGCAAGAAGGACAGACTCATTGTAACTACTAATGGTCGAAGGAAAGGTAGAGGAAAAGCGCCCGCGCGGAAGGTTACCCAAGAGGTAAGAGGCTGGAAATTCCACTCTGGATTCTTCGGGAAAACAACCCTCGAACATTACACCTATTGACAGTCACATGCCCGAGATCACCTTTCGCCAACGTACTATCAAAAAGATTTTGCTGGGTCTCAACACCAACAAAGCCTGTGGATCTGACGGAATCCCGCCGATTGTTCTCAAGAAATGTGCCCCCGAACTAACACCTGTTCTTTGCAAGTTGTTCAACCACTCTTACAATTTGGGAGTATTTCCGTCCAATTGGAAAATTGCAAGAGTACAGCCGGTCCCTAAAAAAGGCAAAAAGACCCTACCTAGCAACTACAGACCTATCGCACTGCTATCTATTATTTCAAAGGTCATGGAAAAAGCCATCAACATCGAGCTCATGAAATATCTGGAAGACTCGGGAATTATCAATGATAGGCAATATGGCTTCCGCCATCAGATATCAACTGGTGACCTGCTCGCATGCGTCTCACTTATATGGCAGCTATCTATTGAAAAGTATGGAGAAACTTTAGCTGTGGCATTAGATATCTCCAAGGCGTTCGATCGAGTTTGGTACCAGGGACTCCTCGCCAAGCTTCCATCTTATGGCTTGCCCCCTCAGCTGTGTTCTCTGCTTGCTAGTTTTCTCTCAAACAGGTCTCTCCATGTAGTGGTCGATGGAGTTTCGTCTGACACTCTACTCATAAATGCTGGTGTTCCGCAAGGATCGATTCTAGCACCAACACAATTTTTACTTCACATCAACGACCTATTGAAAGCAACTTTATGTCCCGTACACAGCTTTGCCGATGATAGTACCCTCCATACCGCTTTCTCTTCCAGGGCCCCTATATCAGCCCGTGAAACTAGAAATGAACGAGGAAGAAATGTTAACAATATAAATATGGACTTAGCAACAATTCTCGAATGGGGATCCAATAACTTGGTAGAATTCAATGCAAACAAAACACAAGCATGTCTTTTCTCTAGAAAAGCCGATCTCACTGTGCCTAACATAACTTTGTCAGGAGTAACCATACCACTGAAGTCATCCATATCGATGCTTGGTATTACTATCAGCAATAACCTTTCCTGAGAAAATCACGTGAGGTCCATTGCCAAAAGTGCATCCCAAAAACTTGGTTTTTTGTTTCGTGCCAAGAGCTATTTCACCTCCAGTCAGCTGCTTATGATCTATAAGGCACAGATCCGACCTGTACTGGAATACTGTTCCCATATTTGGAGTGCGGCACCTAAACATATCCTAAAGCTATTGGATTCTGTCCAAAAAAGGGCAATTCGTCTCGTCGGTGATGCCTCGCTTACAAACTCGCTCACTTGTCTGGAACACCGTAGAAAAGTTGGCGATTTGTCTCTATTTTATAGATATTTTCATGGGCGATGCTCTTCTGAAATATCAACAATCGTTCCTCCTTTGGCAGTATCTTCGAGATTAACCTGTCAAGTTCAGTCTTCACACCCCTTCGTGGTCACTTTGGAGACCTGCAGAACATCACTTTCCAAAGACTCATTCATCCAACGAATTGCGAGGCTTTGGAACTCATTGCCTAGGGAGGTGTTCCCCGAGGCATACAACCTCCAGAAATTTAAGAAGAATACCAACTCCTACCTTCTTTCCCTTGGTTCCCACGATATGTTCTCTGAACATTACAGGATATCCTTTTTCCTGGGAACCAGAACATAAAAAAAAAAGGTGGGTGGACCAAACTAAAGATCCAATCGGCCAAGGCCTACATGAAACTTTTAATATGGCCCAGAATAGAGAGTAGTGGCACAATACTATAAGTGCTGCTACGGGAGCATCATAGTCAGTAATCCCTTCTCAGGGAAATGGACCGGATAGAGAGATGAGTATTAAAAAGTAAAGTCATCAATCTGTTTAGTTTGTTAGGGATATGCTAAACCAAATTAGTCTAAATTTATAGAGACCCGTACCTTTAGAAATTATTTGTTTTTACAACAAAGTATTAAGGAATTGAAATATTTCATTTATATTATGTACAAAGGTAGTTCTTTACCAATTGGCTTATAATTTTTAGAAATTGCTGTCTACCATTATGAGAACGATCCAGTCATTAAGGAACAGCGAAAGATAATCGTTTTCAATGAAGTATTGCCATATTATCTTGAAAAATTGGAAAAACAAGTCATCAACAATAATGGATATCTCGCTTGTAGTAAAGTAAGTTGACTATACGCGTATATATTTTACTGAAATTTAGTAATATTTCATAATTGGCACTAATTACACAGGTCTACAAAAAATTTGCTGCGTAGAATCCGGATCCGATTAGGCCATAACATCAGGATTGTGAGATGTTTGAGATTGAGTACTTAAAAATTGGATTTTTCCGGCTAATTTTAAGGTTGTATGCAAGATGCACAATATATTTTTATAAGCGCTCCATTTAGATATTGATTTATACACCTAGTGATGGATTCGAAGAGTTTTTCAGATCTGTTTTTGATTAGTTCGGCTGGAATTTCCTCAGGACCTGGGGATCTTCCATTCTTTGGTTTTCTTATAGATTTTTTTACTTTTTCAATCCCCACCACAATATTTTTACCATCCACCACTATTTCTGATGGTAAACTCTTCTGTTCTCTGTAAATAAGTCTTCGTAGTATTCTTTTCATTTTTCCATACTTATTAGTTCTATACTTGTTTGTGTCTTCTCTGTGGCTTTTACTTGATTTATAAATTTCCATGTTTCTGAGCATTTTCTTTCCCCAATATAGGTATTGATACCAGAGAATAGAGACGTAAATAGAAGTTTTTTCTAATGAGTCATTGTCGCCGGAAAATTTGGCACGACTCGTTGTCGTTAGATGTTAGGACAGTTGTTGGGCTTTACGTCTATATTCTCTGGTTATACTTATGCCATTGTTGAGATATATTTTAAAACTTTAAAGGGTCGTAACTTTGCACGAAAAAATCGTAGGTGACCACTCAATAGCTTATTTTAAAGGGCAAGAGTGGTATTAAAGGACGTAAATGAAAAAAAAATTATTGCATCTTGCACATGAGATCAACTGTAGCCAAAAAACCATTTTCGAGTACCTGCACACCGTCAGATAACTCAAAAATCCTGATGCTATGGCCAAATTCTTATATTTAGACGCGGAAACATTCTTTGTAAATGACACCCAAATTTTAGAATCATGTATTGCTGTGTTATTTATAATTGTGTGTTAAATTTGTATCAAATTTATTTTTAACGAAACTAATGGATAAATACGTTTGATTTCAGTTGACTTGGGCTGATTTGTACTTCGTTGCTCTTTTAGATTACATAAAGTTTATGATTGGTAAAGATTTATTGGAAGGTTCTCCAGCACTTCAGCAGCTCAAAAATAAAGTTTTGAGTCTGCCAACCATAAAAGCATGGATAGAGAAGCGTCCAAAAACTGAATTTTAAATTCTCTTCTTCTAAATATTCTTGATATTAAAAATTCATTTATGTTTGATATTTAGTTTTTGTAATATTAAATGTATGGAGATATAGATTGTGATTTTAATTATTTAGCAATAATCACTCGGTACATTTTTATGTTTTAGTAATGCATAATTTTTTTATCAGGCGACCAAACAGTTTTAAAATGTTTTATTGTACCAAAGAAAATAAAAGTAATTTCTTTTTAAACTTTTCAGTGAAAATTATAGTAATGGATTTTGCAAATCCCGAATTTTGACATATCTCCACATTTCAAGGTCCCCAAAATATGTTCGTATGTGCATTCGGAATTATTTTTCGTCTCGATAATCTCGAGAACAAAAAATGATATCGATGTGGGACCAATTGCATTCGACGCATAATTACGCAATCTAGAACTGATTAGGTTTTTAGCAAAATTGGTCAAGCAGTTTTTTATTAAGAATCAAAAAACTGAAAAAAATGGTAAACTTTCGGAATTATTTTTCGACTCGATAATCTCGAGAACAAAAAATAAAAATGATATCGACGTGGGACCAATTGCATTCGACGCATAATTACGCAATCTAAAACTGATTAGGTTTTCTGCAAAATTGGTCAAGCAGTTTTTTATGGAAAATCAAAAAACTGAAAAAAATGGTAAACTTTCGGAATTATTTTTCGACTCGATAATCTCGAGAACAAAAAATAAAAATGATATCGACGTGGGACCAATTGCATTCGACGCATAATTACGCAATCTAAAACTGATTAGGTTTTCTGCAAAATTGGTCAAGCAGTTTTTTATGGAAAATCAAAAAACTGAAAAAAATGGTAAACTTTCGGAATTATTTTTCGTCTCGATAATCTCGAGAACAAAAAATAAAAATGATATAGACGTGACACCAATTGCATTCGACGCATAATTACGCAATCTAGAACTGATTAGGTTTTCAGCAAAATTGGTCAAGCAGTTTTTTATGAAGAATCAAAAAACTGAAAAATATGATAAACTTTCGGAATTATTTTTCTTTCGTCTCGATAATCTCGAGAACAAAAAATAAAAATGATATCGACGTGGGACCAATTGCATTCGACGGATAATTACGCAATCTAGAAATGATTAGGTTTTCAGCAAAATTGGTCAAGCAGTTTTTTATGAAGAATCAAAAAACTGAAAAAAATGGTAAACTTTCGGAATTATTTTTCGTCTCGATAATCTCGAAAACAAAAAATAAAAATGATATCGACGTGGGACCAATTGCATTCAACGCATAATTATGCAATCTAGAACTGATTAAGTTTTCTGCAAAATTGGTCAAATACTTTTTTATGGAAAATCAAAAAACGAAAAAAATGGCAAACTTCCTGAATTTTGCAATTATTAGTTTATAAATTATTATATCAAGCGAAAAGCATTGAAGACGCTATAACAGTGAAAAATTATTGTTAGTAATAATTAAGCATTGTTTATAATAACTAAATATTGCTACTAACAAATGATTATTGATTGACAATTGAAAATAGCTCCCGCTTATAAAATGATAAGAAAAAGTTTTTTTTTTATGAAAATAGTCGCAAAAAGGGTAGACCTATCGTATGGGCCGCGGACAGCCCGCACTGCGACCTGTTCCTGCCTGAGTCTATTTGTATCATTCACCAAAAGTGATCGATAGGATGTGAAAGTTGAGACAAGTGTGCTAACGTCTGCGAAACTGTAAATGAGGTTTGTGGTGGTTTTCAAGAGATCGTTGATGTGTAAAAGAAATAAGGTGGGGGACAGGATGGAACCCTGGGGGACCCCGGCATTAGTTTTAAACGCATCAGAAGAAATACCGTCAAATGCCACATGTAAGGAGCGATCTTGCATGAAGCTCAAGAGCCATTGGCGCAGTTTGGTTGGGAGACCGTAGGCAGATAATTTACTTAACAATGCCTGGTGCCAAACGCGGTCAAAGGCTTTAGATATATCCAAGGCTATTGCACGGGATTCACCAAACTTTTCAATAGTGTTTGTCCAGAGCTAAGTGACATAAGCCAGCAAATCTCCAGTAGACCGAAGTTGTCGAAATCCATATTGTCTGTCATGGATTATCTCAAATTTCTCCAGATATTTGATAAGTTCTATGTTAATTGATTTTTCCATAACTTTGGATATGACTGAGAGCAATGCAATAGGGCGATAATTTGCAGGAATAGTCTTCTTTCCTTTTTTGAAAGAATACCATTGATATAAACAGAATATTGTTAATAACTAATATAATTTGTTATAAACAATTTGAAATTGCTTTTTATAATAATTTTAATAATAATTATAACAACAAAACATGGTATTTTTTCATTTTTTCATACTTTCCACTGGTAAGTTAGTCGTGTGGACCTTTCGGGTTGCACCCAGACCACTGATATTTTTAAATATGTATTTTATTAAATAAAATTTTTGGACAAAAAGAATAATTTTGATTTGTTTTTACCAATATCTGAAATTTAATAAACGTTTAAACGGAAGTTTATATCTGTATTAATTTTCAGAAAATACAAACACGGATAATATGTTAGTAAAAAGACCAAGTTTGGAGTATTGTTCCAATATGTGAGCAAGACCAAGTCCATTCAGAATCGCTCTATCAACCGCTCAATTTCGGCCAAAACTCTTCTTAAGTCATAAATCCGTTGATACACCAATAAAGACAATAGCGAGCTTTGACCATATTGTTACGCCCATGCCCATATGTTCTTAAACAATTGGTACACTCTCAAAAACAGATTTTATTTAGTTATCACTAATTACAATTCACAGGAGTATTATACAGGCAAAAATCTAATTAAATCTCACTACTTAAAAGCACTATTTACTTCACTATTTCAAAATAGACTTATTAACTTCTAAACTGAACTAACTAATGCAACTAATTAAACTGAACTAACTCGCGAACGTATAAGCTTTCTTATACAGGGTGTTTCAAAATTCATTATCGAGATTTTAGGGGCGTATTTTTCAGGTCAAAATAAGACGTTTTTGTTCATAAACATGTGTCCGAAAATAATTCGTTACCGATCTACAGAGCGTTTTTTTTGGTACAGAATTTTTTATAGAGTGCTTTTATTTCAAAACCAGCCAGTCCAAATAACTTTCGATTTTTCGTAAATGTAAGAAAAACAAAAAATACGTCGAATTTTAAATCAAGTGAAATATTTTAAAATGTATACATTGTTTGCAATCTAATTGACATATTAACTTCTGAACTGAACTGTTGGGATTATGGATAAAAGTGACGGTGTATTACGAGGGCGGTTTGATAAGTCAGTGACTTTTTGAATAAAACAAATTTTTTTCCGCAAATAAACATTTTATTTTTCCTTTTAACTCGATAAATTTAGTCCAGCGTTTTTCTAATTTTTTTATTTTCTCCAAATAATAGGTTTTTTTAAAGCTCTCAAAATACGCGTTTGTTTCGGTAATGACTTCTTCATTCGACTCAAATCTCTTACCGCCCAGCCATTTCTTTAGGTTTGGAAACAGAAAATAGTCGCAGGGGGCTAAATCTGGAGAATATGCTGGATGGGGTAGCAGTTCGTATCCCAATTCGTGGATTTTGGCCATCGTGACTAGACAAGTGTGCACACGTGCATTGTCTTGATGGAACAGCACTTTCTTCTTCTTAGCCAAATGCGGCCGTTTTTGCTTCAAATCAACGTCGAATCTGTTCAAAAGCTTTGAATAATATTCGCCGGTGATCGTTTTACCTTTCTTGAGGTAATCGATGTGAATGACACCGCGTACATCCCAAAAAACTGTGGCCATGACCTTGTTGGCTGACAGACTCTGTTTCGCCTTCTTTGGTCCACGTTCACCCCGAGCAACCCACTATTTCGATTGTTCCTTGGTCTCTGGCGTGTTGTGATGGATCCATGTTTCATCCACAGTAACAAAACGGCGCAAAAATTCGTCCGGATTAAGGCTGAACATAGCTAACACTCTTTTGAAGTGGTCACACGATTGCGCTTATGGTCGAGTTTGAGCAGTCGCGGCACCCATCTCGCAGATAGTTTTTTCATGTCCAAATATTCGTGTAATTCGTGTTATTTGTTTATAAAAAAATCAGTACTACGCATTTTACGATCTTTATAACTTTTAAACTATTGAGCTTGAATGTCGCAATTCAGGACAAATTTCTGGGAGACTGTCTATTAAAGTTTCCAAAATAATTTTTTTTTATTTACGTTAAAATATTGTTTATAAATTATTTAAGCTTTAAATAACAGTTTTTTATTTAAAGGCCTACCATCTTTAAGTATCAAATACATTGCCAATCATTAAAAATTTAAATATTTTTCAACAAAAATTTATAATTGTTTAATGAATGTTTAAGAAACGTAAAAAGCTAGAACACAAATTTATGATCAAAACCTTGTGGTATACTAAGAAATATGCACCTTTACACTTGTATAGATTTTCTAGGTTTTTTAAGATTGTAGATGGTTACAATCCCAAAAAACACAGAGAAAAACAACTTTCAAGCATTACTTACATGAAAAAATTACTTTTTCAAACAGTTACCATAGAAACTGCTATAATTACCAAAATAGCCCTTTTATGGTATGGAAAATCATGTAATAATAATGCAACATTAGTGTAGTCGAAACAAAAAAAAGGTTAATAAAATAAACGAAACATTACAAAAATATACTGTACAGCAACAGCAACAGAGAAATTTCGATTGCGTTTAAATATTTTTGCCGAATACGGTTTATCGAATTTTGAAATTAAAACTTAAAGTGAATATGTTTAACCCCTAAATCCGTTTCTGTCTCATTTACATTTACAAAGTTTAAATGAAAACCATGTAGGGGTCACTACCGCGCGGGTTGAAAAATTCATATTTTCCTTAGGTTTCTGGCAGATTGCGTTAGAAATCGTCTCAAATACTTTTTACACTGGCGTTGTCCTACTATGTTGTCTTTATACAATGGTAGAACCATTGCTTGAAAAATAGATAGTTGGTCAATAGCAATGTAATCGGTATAGGAGCCTTACGTGACTGCCATCTAGCGTTATAACTTGTCAAACATGGAAAATTTGATCCCGTACTGATGCGCCCTCGTTGAAGAATGTGGAAATTAAGGGGAACTACATGAAACTGCAACAGGTTCCTTTTTTACACAAAACACGTCATAAAGTTTTATTTTCCGCTATTGTAACTCCATTCCCAGACAACAACGCAAACGATGGTTCAATGTACGAGCAGGGTTGGATTTGCCCAATATATTTGTTGTCAACTTTTTATTGTGAATTTTCAGTCGAAGTGAATTTTCAGTCGAACAAAATTTGTCTCTGTCAATTATTCCCTGGGTCTGAAAGCGGAATAGTTCGCTGCATATGAATTTTCACTCTACACGGAACCTAAGAGAAAATACTGGTAAAATATTTTAAAAATGATATAATTTCTCATCCCCTCATGTTATTAATTATTTTTAAAGTACGTTCAATAGGCAAATGCATACCATAATTTTTATGGTGAAAAGAAATATAGAATAAATTTGTTTGTCTTAAATTTCTGACGGGAACATTCAAACTAATACTTTGGAGAAGTTCGGGGCAAAATTAAACCATTTATTAGCTTAAAAACAAACACTAACTCACAGTTTTCCTGTATTGTACTCAATAAGTTCATCTTCAGTGTATTTAAAATAATTGCGTAATCATAATTGCTAATGCGAAGGTTCAACTTATATGCATAGTATCTAAGATATTTGTTCTGAACTCTTTCCAAAGTAATAGAATGAATTTGATACTGAAGAGACCACACAATATATGCCTAATCTATTTGTGACACTAAAGCATAAAAAATTGTCCTTAAAGCCCAAATAGATAATCTCAAACAGTTCCGAAGAATGAAACTTAGAGATTTTTAGGATTTTACTGATATATTATGTATATGTTCAACAAAACGCAACTGCTTATCAAATGTGACTCCTAAATCCTTTATTGTTATTACATATGATAGTGATAGTTGATTATCATTAATTGTGTATGAAATAACATACTTTTTGGCACCTCTATAAAAACTAATGTAACAACATTTTCCAACATTTAAATGCAAACTATTATTTTCACACCAAGCATTTAGACGGTCTAAGTCTTCTGATATATTGTTAACAAATATGTTAAAAAACAAAGGTGAACAAATAGCTCCTTGAGATACTCCTGATATTACATGAATAATATTTGATTTAAAACACTCAATTCTCACCTGCTGTGAGCAATCTATTAAAAAACTTCTAAGATCGATGACTGAAACCAAAATTACTCAATTTTCTGAACAGGATACCGTGGTCTACTCTATCAAATGCTTTGGAGAAGTCAGTATAGATAGCATCCTTTATTCTCCATCACATTCAGTATTTTCTATTCGAAGAGTACCAAATTTGTGACTGTTGATTTGTACTGTGAAAATCCATGTTAACTATTTATCAAGCGTTTTTTACAATATAATTTTAACTGTTCATATATTAAATTATCAAATAATTTTGGTATAGAGGACTGATTACATACACTGCGATAATTTTTTATATCCTGTTTATTACCGGATTTAAAAATTGGGCAGATATAAGAAAGTTTCCTGGTAAAACTGTCGATTTCAGTGATGACATAAAGAGAAACTGAAAGTAAATACAGTTCATAAGAAAATAATCAGGGATTCCATCTGGACCACTACTTAATTTATTTGGTATTGATAAGATTTTATTGAAAATATTATTTACTGATATTGAATCGCTAAGAAATCGTCGCAACGAAAATAATGCGAATGCGGTTCGCAAAAGCAAGGTTATTTTATAGCATAGTATACACTAACTTAATATTTATATATATATATATATATATATATATATATATATATATATATATATATATATATATATATAATATAATAGATATTCACTTAGCTATACAACTTTTACAACTCTATATAACTATTTACATTTATTAATTCATAAAAACATAAGTCGATACTGTCCTTTTCCGCTCGCTGTCCCCCTTTGTTATACCTGAACAAATAAACACGAGAAGGGTCCAGTAATTTTTCGAATTATCTATTGTCTTCTATGCTCGACTTTGCTAGACCGTTCGGCGGCCAAAATCCTCGGTTGCCGACAGGACCGGATTTGTAACACTAGGAATACAAATTAACGTTTATTAGGATTTAACGAAAGAGTTGTTCACGGTAAGGGTACTCAAATATTTTAAAATAAATTAATATAAAAAAATGAATTGGTTTACTTGGTACCTGATAATATTTTTTCAAAATTGAAATTTGTATTCAGAAGGAAGAAAATAATAAACAAAATATTAAATATATTTAAAAGTTAATAAAACAAAACAATTTAAAAAAAATTGAATTTATCAAAAGTATGTAATTAAAAATTTTACTTTTAAGATCATTAAGGGTTACTCTTTTTGCCAGTGAGAAAATAAAAAAAAATTAATGTTATCAAATATATTGTGTGAGTTGAGTAAAAATATATTTATTATGTAAAATAATAATTACTTATTGTTAGTTAAGAAGTGGTATGAAACAATTTCAAAGTAGAAACATTTATTGTCTCTCAACCCTTACTTTCTTGATTATTAATATTTTATATCGTCACTGCCCAGCGAAGACCACGAGGAGGTAAGAGCTTATCCTTCGCCAAGGAATTGGGATAAGGAATGATATAATCAGGAATGTTAGTTAGGAATGTTGATAAGAAATGTTAGGTAAAAACGTTGTAGTTAAGTAAATAATTCTAAACCTAAAAAAAAAGATTTATTAAAATATCTACAAGAAAAAGAGAGAGAGAGAGAGAGAGAGAGAAATAAGAACCAAAAAATGTTTTTTTTTGTAAAAAAACCTGTTCAATTTTATTTGTTGTTTAAAACATATAACTAACTTTCTACTTTTCTTCTTTTACATATATTGGTGTCATTTTAATTTTTAAGTTTTCTTACCATATCCTTAAATTCTTCAAAGCTTTTATCTTCCAAGTTAGTGAGATAAGTATTAATTTCGTTAATTTTAATCTATAAATTAACAGTCCAGTACCTAAATAATTGGATAAAAATATATAAAATTTGAATAACATACCTCAAGGTTTCTTTTTAAATTAATATATTTTTTTTTATTTTGATGGGTTTCTTCTAAAAACAGTTTTAAATTCTGCTGGCACTTATTCTGGCTGGTGGAAGTTCCATCAGCTAATAAAACATCTTCTTCATTCTCTTCAGAACTTGTTGTTGTTCCATTTAAAAGAACTGAAACAGATTCGCTTCTCTGCTCAAATAAGGCAACAGCGTGTACGTGTTTGCACATGAATATTTTTAATTTAAATTCTGCACACTCACATATAAAGGAAAACATTCTTCAGATTTCAAAATATTCATTAAATAATTAACATACATACTTTAAATACTGAGAGTCCTGCTACCAAATTATTTATAGATTTTCAGCCCTTCGAAATACATGGCACTACACAGAGGCCCGAGGTCAGTAGCAGACTGCTTTAAAAAAGATCTACCAAGTTTTTTAAAACCTCACGGTCCCTCAGAATACAAAAGCCCAAGGTAGATGGCTTTCTATAACAGAAACTTACAGTGATCTTTATTAGCTTTTCGCCCCCAGTGTCGATAAAGCGTCGAATGTCACTATATACCGATCGCAAACAGCCCTTAACTATACGCGCCAGTTTGAACGGTCTGTTTCAACACATCTGGGGTGATAACTGTAAGAGATATTCTTCAGATTTCAAAGTATACAACGTTAAAATGATACACTTATACAATAAATAATTACCATACATACTTTAAATACGAAAAGTCCTGCTACTAAATTATTTATAGCTTTTAAGCCACTCGGAATACAAAGGCACTACATAGAGGCCCGAGATCAGTAGCTTTCTTTAACAGAAACTTACAGTGATCCTTATTAGCTTTTCGCCCCCAGTGTCGATAGAGCGTCGAATGTCACTATGTACCGATCGCAAACAGATGTTAACTCTAGACGTGCCAGTTTTAACGGTCTGTTTCAACACATCTGGGGTGATAACTGTAAGAGATACTCTTCAGATTTTAAAGTATACAACGTTAAAATGATACACTCATACTATAAATAATTACCATACATACTTTAAATACGAAAAGTCCTACTACCAAATTATTTATAGCAATTTACCCCTTGAAATACTAAGGCACTACACAGAGGCCCGAGGTTAATAGCGGGCTAAAAAAAATCATTAAGCTATTTATAACCTGCAAGAGACACTCTGCAGATTACTAAACATACTATAAATACGAAGAGTCCTGGTACCAAATTATTTATAGCTGTTTAGTCCATCGGGATACAAAAACGATTCTGGTGATAATTTTGGTAACGATTTTATAACGACGTCGTTCCTGTGAAATGTTTTTATATTTTTTAAATATACATTATTTTAACAGTGTAGTTACAAATACTGTAGGTGCCTTTAATATTATCGCAAAAGAAAAATCAAAATTAGTATCTACATAATCGATTAACAAAAAAACAGGTTAACAATTTAAAGGAAAAAAAAGAAAATTATTACATGGGGTCTTTAGTTTCAATTCGCTCATCAGTTTTGTGTAATTTTAAATAAAAATTTAAAACATATTTTAAAACTTCATTCAACGCCTTGCTTACTTAAATAATTTGACAAATATTGCCAAACATAGTAGAAATAGTGATTCAAATTTTTCTTTTTCGTCTGGCAATACAACCCGGGGTGGGTTTTGGCCTGCTCTGCTTCCCTCACAATTTTTGTTTTATGGGGTGGGGTTGTTCACCCCACGCCCAACCCCCTATTCGGAGGGCCATTTCTCCCGCTCTCGTCATCCCTGACTCACTTTTCACCTGGGTTGGTTACCAGATCTCCGGTGAGGTTGCTCAGGTTCCCGGGGCTCACCACATTTATATTCATATAAAGGCTACTAGGAGGTGAGAGTCGGAATTGGGTAGAAGAGGCTAAGCGACGCTAACAAAAAGCAGCATCGTCCGTTGCGCATGCACTACCCCATTTGAACCCCAGTGATTCAGATTGCAAATGATAAAAGTTTAGCACGGTTTTAAGTAAAGCATGAAAAAAAATACTTTAAGATAAAATTTATTCAGCCAGCAACTGGACAGAGGATTCGGTTTTGGAAAATATTCAAAACATAACTTCGTCCATTTAGTTGCTAACTTGAATAAACACAGAAATATGAGCAAAAAATAAAAAGAGAAAATAGTTACTTAGATTGCAACTGATAAAAGTTAAACATGATTTTGGGTAAAGCATAGGAAAAAAATAGTTTAACAAAAAATTTATTTAGTCAGCAACTGGACAGGAGATTCGGTTTTGGAGACTATCCAAAATATGATATCGTACAATATTGAATCTATTTGTTGGTTGGGTGGTTCCGCAACTATAACACTATCAATTTCGTCTGGCTGGATTTTTCTTTTCAGTCAAAACAGCAAATGAAAGTGTGGTAAAACCTTGCTTCTGCCACTTCACACTTGGCATGTAACATTTCACTTGCTAAATATTTCGTCTTTGGTGAATAATTTTATGAATTTTTTTATCTTTAAATGAAATACCTTAAAATTATCTCATGCCGATCGAAAGACCTCTGACTAGATAATAGTTCCGCTTTAATTTTAGGCCATTTATGGTTACACGTAAAAATCCCTAATTTTTTTGAAAATATAATACAGTCTGCCACCTGGGGATGGTTTACCTTCCTAACGGTAAAAGAATTTTTTAAATCGATCTAGTAGTTTCAAAGCCTATTCAATGGAAACAAACAAACAATCAAATATTTCCTCTTTTTTATAATAAAAATAATATTATTATTATATTATTATTATTATAACTATAAGTATAAATATAGAAAAAATATTATTGAAAAATTTAAAGAACTACTAAGTCACTAAACTGTTTGGATAGATTAATTCACAAATAAAATATATATATATATATATATATATATATATATATATATATATTTATATTATCAGGTAGTAATTGCTAAAAAAAAATATAATTACCTACTAAACGAATTCAAAATATTTTCAAGCGAAAATTCCACACTCGACCGCTATGTAGAAAGCCTACCGCGCGAATAAACCGAGTGGCACTATATTTCTTGATAAAGTCTCCCCTCCCTTACCCAATACAAATGACACATGCTGACGCGACAGTTTTTGTGGGTAATGATGTGTTCTGCGAAGTTGTAGAATATTATTATTATAATAAATATTAATATTTTTGTTCTGTTTTATATATATTTATATAAAACAATCAAATATTACCTCTTTTTTGTAATAAAAATAATATTATTATTATAACTATAAGAATAGAAAAAATATTATTAAAAAACTAAAAGAACTACTAAGTCACCAGACTGTTTGGATAGATAAATTCACAAATAATATATATATATATATATATTTATATTATCAGGTAGTAATTGCTAAAAAAAAATATAATTACTTACTAAACGAATTCAAAATATTTTCAAGCGAAAATTCCACACTCGACCGCTACGTAAAAAGCCTACCGCGCGAATGAACCGAGTGGCACTTTATTTCTTAATATAGTCTCCCCTCCCTTTCCCAATACAAATGACACATGCTGACGCGACAGTTTTTGTGGGTAATGATGTGTTCTGCGAAGTTGTAAAATATTATTATTATTATAATTATTATTAATATTTTTGTTCTGTTTTATATATATATATATATATATATATATATATATCAAATATTTCCTCTTTTTTGTAATAAAAATAATATCATTATTATTATAAAATATAAATATAAAATATAATACAGTCTGCCACCCGGGGATGGTTTACCTTCCTAATGGTAAAAGAATTTTTTAAATCGATCTAGTAGTTTCAAAGCCTATTTAATGGAAACAAAGAAACATTCAAATATTTCCTCTTTTTTATAATAAAAATAATATTATTATTATTATTATAACTATAAGTATAAATATAGAAAAAATATTGAAAAATTTAAAAAACTACTAAGTCACTAAACTGTTTGGATAGATTAATTCGCAAATAAAAAAAATATATATATATATATATATTATCAGGTAGTACCGCGCGAATGAACCGAGTGGCAGTTTATTTTTTGATATGGTCTCCCCTCCCTTACCCAATACAAATGACACATGCTGACGCGACAGTTTTTGTGGGTAATGATGTGTTCTGCGAAGTTGTAGAATATTATTATTATTATTTTTATTATAATAATCATTAATATTTTTGTTATATATATATATATATATATATATATATTTATATATTTATATAAAACAATCAAATATTTCCTCTTTTTTGTAATAAAAATAATATTATTTATATTATTAATATTATAACTATAAGTATAGAAAATATATTATTGAAAAATTAAAAGAACTACCAAGTCACTAAACTGTTTGGATAGATAAATTCACAAATAATATATATTTATATATATACTAGCTGACCCGGCAAACGTTATTTTGCCATATAAATAATTTACTAGTAATTTCTAGTGTAGACAAAAAATAGCTTACGTATTGTAAGTATGTATGTATGTTAGAATGTGTATATTGTATGTATGTAAGAATTTGATTGTCGTTGTTCTAATCTTCTGACTTCATTGCGTTCAGCTCGTGTATCTTCAGGCTCTTCTTGATGCAATTGCGCCATTCTGACACGTGCATCAGTATTTTGTTGCTGGATTTGTTCTTATGTTCTTTCGGATCTGCTATTTCGCAAGTTTCGAGCTTTACTTGTACTGCGGCTCAAATCAGCCCCTTTGCGTTTTCTTGGCATTGCTCACCGTACAAAACATACATAAATAGAATTAATGAAATTATTTAATGATGAAAAATGTTAAAAGTATAATTAAGGCCAGGATTTTTGCCGCAGTTTTGAAATGATTAGTTTTAATTTATGAAATTATAACAAAAATATAAGTTTTATGGAAAAATTTTTCAAACAAAAGTAAAAAATTAAATTTTATGAAAACATTGTCTCTTATAATTTTTTCATGCAACCAATATTTCCATTGACATTTCAAAATAAAGATTCATAATGATTGATTTTTTGGAAACTATGAAAATCTTAATTGTTCAATTACATTTTTTTAATAAAATTAAATTAAAATTACATTTTTATAAGATCAACAACATTTTCGATATAAATAAAAAAAAGTATACTTACAACACAAAATCCGTTGTTATTGGAAGCTCGTGTCACGTGTTGAGTACTTTTGAGGTTATAAAATCACTTGATTAACTAATCGTGCAAAATACACTCAAAATTGATAATTTAATTATTATTGATAAAATAGGAATGATAAAAGTTAATATGAGAGTTACACTGAGATAGCAAAATAATAATTGTCAACGTTACTACTACACTGGATGCATAAACAATAATGATGGCCGACAACTGTGTAGGGAGTGAGAAAGAAAGGAGACCAGCTTCGTTCTCATCCCTACTCCGTGCTGTTTACTGGGTCAGAAGTGACACCTGTAGACATCTGGCGGGGATAACTAATTAAATGACGATTGATCAGTTTTGGACCGGAGAGAAAAAAATGATTAAATTACTAAAATGGCTATTACAAAATAAGGGTTGATCGTAGAAGGGTGAAAATTGAGGATTGTATGTATTTTTGTATGTTGTATCATAAAAAAATAAAAATTAAAAATTTTGTCTAAAAAATAAAAAAAAAATTAGGGGTGGACTACCCCTAATATTTAGGGAGATGAAAAATAGATGTTGGCCGATTCTCATAGATACCGGATAAGCACAAAAAATTTCATCAAAATCGGTCAAGCCGTTTCGGAGGAGTATGGCAACGAAAACTGTGACACGAGAATTTTATATATTAGATATATATATATATATATATATATATATATATATATATATATTTATAATCAGGTAGTAATTGCTAAAAAAAAATATACTTACCTACTAAACGAATTCAAAATATTTTCAAGCGAAAATTCCACACTCGACCGCTACGTAAAAAGCCTACCGCGCGAATGAACCGAGTGGCACTTTATTTCTTAATATAGTCTCCCCTTTCTTACCCAATACAAATGACACATGCTGACGCGACAGTTTTTGTGGATAATGATGTGTTCTGCGAAGTTGTAGAATATTATTATAATTATTATTAATATTTTTGTTCTGTTTTATATATATATATATATATATATATATATATATATATATATATATATATATATATTTATATAAAACAATAAAATATTTCCTCTTTTTTGTAATAAAAATAATATTATTATTATTATAACTATAAGTATAGAAAAAATATTATTGAAAAATTAAAAGAACTACCAAGTCACTAAACTGTTTGGATAGAAAAATTCACAAATAATATATATATATATATATATATATATATATATATATTATCAGGTATTAATTGCTAAAAAAAATATAATTACCTACTAAACGAATTCAAAATATTTTCAAGCGAATATTCCACACTCGACCGCTACGTAGAAAGCGTACCACGCGAATGAACCGAGTGACACTTTATTTCTTGATGTAGTCTCCCCTCCCTTACGCGACAGTTTTTGTGGGTAATGATGTGTTCTGCGAAGTTGTAGAATATTATTATTATTATTATCATTATTTTTATTATTATTATAATAATTATTAATATTTTTGTTCTGTCTGGTCTATAAAACGAATGTGTTGTTTTATTCCTCATCCAGATGGTTGTCACGCGGTAAGACGGTTAAGCGTGTATTTGAATTAAGAAGGGAAATAGCGATATTTTTAATCGAGGAAGGTCACAAGCATTCAACAGATTTTTTCGACAAATTATTTTTACTGAAGCTTTCTTATTTAGTAGATATTTTTGAAAAACTTAATATACTTAATCTTCAGCTGCAAGGAAAAGACGTGAATATATTTGATTTAAGTCAAAAGATTGATGCTTTTTGTAAGAAATTGCAGTTATGGCATAACAAATTGAAAGAAAACAGTTTGGAAATGTTTCCCACATTTTGCGATTTTGTGCAAGATTCCCCATTGGAAGATATTCATAAAGCTGTGATGCTAAAAACCATAGGAAGCCATTTAGAAAACTTAACTGAGAATTTCAAGCGATACTTCTTTGCAGAGAAAGATATCAAGTTGTCAGACTGGAGCTGGGTTTTAAATCCATTCGAAAATAGACCTGTCGGACTATCACTGCAAGAAGAAGAACAACTGATAGATATTTCAACAAATCCCTTACAAAAATCAAACTTTGTTAACAAATCTTTAACAAACTTCTGGACTGAACTTCCGAACGACTACTCCGTTATAAAAGCAAAAGCGCTTAGAATTCTGTTGCCTTTTCCAACGTCCTACCTTTGTGAAACTGGATTTTCTGCACTTGCTGTCGTGAAATCTAAATACAGAAATAAACTTCAAGTAGAAAATGAACTCAGAGTGGCCATCTCTAACATAGAACCAAATTTAGAGAAGTTGTGCGCCTTAAAACAAGCTCATGTTAGCCATTAGTCCTTAGAATGTTTCTTTGTCATCATTAAGTAAGTAAAATTTCAATAAATATTTTTTAAAAATCTATCTGTAGCATTTTATCATTACCATTTTATTTTTAATCTGTACTGCGCCCCCCCCCCAATCATGTAAACGCGCCCCCCTTAGGGGGCGCGCCCCACAGTTTGAGAAACGCTGACCTAATCTCTTGAGCTCTCCTTCTGAGCTATATTTAAAAATAATATCAATACTGTATATTTTCATTCTCTTTATACTATATTTCTTAGCGATCAGATTAATTTCTGACAGTAACTAACATAAATCTAGCTTACTTTTCGCTTTATTCTCAATAAATTCATTTATACTTCTACGGTTGTCCCTTATTCGTATTCTAGAATAGACAGGGTTAAACTCAACACATAAAATTGGTAGGTTTTGCACCTCTAAATTATTTAGTACCTTGTATACTGGAGGAAGATTTTTGACTTTACTTAAGTCATCTTTAGTTTTAAACTCTATTACTTTATTTTCTGTTCCGTTTGTTTTATTATTAGACATTTTGTTAGCCATAGACCTTGTGATTGCTAAATATGTGCGTTATCTTCGCGTACTTGTTTCAAATTTTCTATTGTTATTCGCGATAAACTGTCTGCAACATTCGATGAGCCTTTAACATACTGTATCTCGAAATCGTACTCTTCAAGATCTAATCTGATTCTGGTCAACTTTGATGTTGGATCTGTCATCGAGAATAGATACTGAAGTGATTTATGATCAGTTTTAATAATAAATTTGGGTGCTCCGTACAAATAGCATTTGAAATGATTAATTCCCCAATGAATAGCTAAAAGTTCTTTCATAATTATTGGTTTGTTAATTTCACATTTTGAAAAACTTCGAGATGCGTAAGCTATTGGTAAATCGATACCGTTATGATTTTGACAAAGGATTGCTGAACATGCCTGTTGGGATGCATCTGTGATTAAAACGTATTGTTTATCAAAATCGACATATTGTAGTATGGGTGGATGAATTAATGCCTGTTTTAACTTATTAAAGGCTAGTTCGCAATCGTTTGACCAATCAAATTTCGCGTGTTTTCTTGTGAGTTTATTTAATGGTATAAAAATTTCAGCAAAGTTTTGAATAAATCGTCTATAAAAATTGCAGAAGGCTACAAATATCTTTACTTCATCTGCGTTCTTGGGGGTCGGGTATTCTTCAATGACTCTATATTTAGATTTTTGAGGAGTTACTCCTAGGTCTGACAAGCAATGTCCTAAATACGTAACTTCTTTTCTAAAAAATTTGCATTTCTGCGAGTTTAATTTTAAATTAAATTTCCTACAAGCCTGGAATGTATCTCGAAGATTCTGTAAATGGTGCTTTTCTGAGCAACCTGTAACTATTAAATCGTCTATGTATAGAAAGGCTTTCTCCGGGGTTAGACCGGAAAATGCGATATTTATCACACGAGAAAAGGAATTTGGACTTAGGTGTAACCCGAATGGAAGGCGAGTGAATCTATATGATCCATTATCTGTGCTGAAGGATGTGAAATTTCTAGATGAAGGGTGTAATGGAATTTGGCGAAATCCCGAAATTAAATCAATTACTGAAAACCATTTTGATCTACCTAATTGATCTAGAATTGAGTCGATTCTTGGCAATGGAAATTTATCAGTTACCAACTTTTTGTTAGGTTGTCTGTAATCGATAACCATTCTCCACGTTTTCTGATCGTTAGCGGATTTTTTGGGAACTAACAGAACTGATGAATTGTATTCTGAGATTGAAGGTTCAATGATTCCGTGATCAAGTAAATTTTGTACTTGTTTATCTAACTCGTTTTTCTGAGAGTGTGGTGTTCTGTAATTTTTTATATAGACTGGTGTTGTATCTTTTGCGTACAGTTTTTGTTCGTAAAAATTATTGTGTGATAAAATGTCATTTTTTAAGGCAAAAATGTCTAAGAATGATTCGCACAATTTTAATAAATCCTTTTTCACATATGTTGGCATATCTAGATCTAATGTCTTGTTAAGCTCATTCTTTCGATTGTTCGTTTCGTTTGTTACTGTGTAAACATTGAATATATCTAAGTTTAATAATTGAATATCATCAGTTTTTATTGAAACATTATTTTCGGTTGTATTTAAAATTCTAATTTAAGGATTTTTATTCGATACTATATTCCTAGCTATAAAAATTCCTGGTTTGATTTCTTGCTGGTCTTCTAACATTTGCTCTCTTAGGCCTTTTAGTTTGTCGACTAATTTTAAAACTTCACACCGAGGTGGTATCGCTAAATAGTCAGTATCAGGGCTGTTATAGATATTTACTGTTTCCCTAATATGTGAATTGTTAATTTGCATTACCCATCTGGAGTAATCTAATATGCAATTATTTTCACTTAGGAAATCTCTTCCTAAGAGACCTTGTGTGGGTATAGGAAAATTTTCGGTTACTACGTGAAATTTGTGCCATATGTTGACTTTATTAACACTTAGTAGAATGTTTAAAGTTCCTAGCGTTTCTGAAATTCCGTTTGTTATTCCTTGTAACTTTACTTTGACACTTTTATCGAAAATTATGTTGCCAAATAAAGTGGAAATTTTTATAAGCGAGATATCTGCTCCTGAGTCAACAATGAAGTTACATGGAATGTCCGAAACGTTGGTCGAAAATTTTACAAAATTAGATAGTGTTAAGTCTATGTTGAAAATGAAGTTTTGGTGATTAAGTTTACTTTGTTTTGTACGAGATGAACTATCGAAATTGTTGCTTAGTGAAACCCCAACGGAGTTTCGTCAGTTTTTGTATTACCTACTTCGTTTGCGTCAGTACCACAAAACCTAACGTTGTGTTGCTGATACTGGTTATTTCTGTTATTATCTCTATTGAAATTATTGTTAAAGTGTGGGCCATTTTTGTATAGGTTAGAGTTATTGTTATTATTAAAATGTGAGGCATAGCGATTGAAATTATTGTTGCAATTTCTTTTATTTCCTCTACCACGGTTTACTTGATTAGTGTTATTTTGAAAATTATTGTATGACTTATTTTGAAATTTTCTAGCATTACCGTATCCACGGAATTGGCGGCCATTACTATTAAAATTAAAAACATTTGACTGTGATGCGGCGGTAGTATCTACTGTAATGAATTTGGTTATAGCTTCCTGAGCTGAGGTAAAACTTCCCGCTGCCATTATTAATTTCATATTATCGTTGGATGCGTTAGATCATAAGGCTTTTACAACGTTATCCGCCGTGTATTTGTTTGCTATCTCGAGGGGCATTCCCTCTGAGATGTAAGCAGCATTTAATTTGTCAGATAATTTTCCGACCTCGTTGGCGTAAGCTACGGCTTCCTTGCCATTTTGTTTTAGTTTCATTAGTTTTGCTAAGATTAATTGAGAATTTTCACCCTTAATTTCCTTTTTCAGAGTAACTATTATTTGCTGCAATGATGTCTCGTTCGTTATTAATGAACGAGCCTTGTTTTTAGAAACTGAACAGCGATTTGTTCATTGTCTACCGCATGTATTTAAAGTAACTGTACTTCATCTATGAAAGTTTGTAATTTTTCGAATGAGCCGTCAAATTTTGTGGGAATGATTTTGCTAGCTATATTAAATAATTCTATAGGTGTTAGCGCCATATTGTCTTCACCTTCACTATCACTTAAAGCTTCGAAATTTGTTATGTCGATAGATGTGCAAGAATTTGACACGATATATTTGCAATCTAATATTAAAAATGATCTAATAACTTTATCTCTAGCTCTCAAAAATTGTTTGTTGCAATAATTTAAAACGGAAAATAGTTGTAGGCAAATAAATAATTAAAATTTCGAAACGAAAATGCTCATAAATTGTTATTATTATCGTTATTCATTGTGTCAGGTGTGCGAAAGATGAAATTAATTTGTAAAAATAATTGCGAAACTAGACTCATCATAATGGTACAAAAATATCTTAAACAGTTCGTACCGAATGTCACTGGATTGTCTATGCACAACACTGGTTAGACGTTGAAAAATGGCATCTGGATGTCTCCTTTCTGCTGGGCTGTGTACTTTCCAATTTGAATTGACCATATTAAT